>CM056060.1:27107792-27425292 GCA_029574335.1 Rana kukunoris
AAGTAGCAGGATCCATTGGCTCCTGATGCTGTCAATCAAATCCAGCGACGAGGGGGGGGTCGGTGGGGCCCAGCTGCCCTGTCTGTGTAAATGAATGCAGACAAGACAGCCTGCACGAGTGCCCCCCCAAAAAAACTGTATTTGCTATTGGGGGCACTCGCGGCAGGAGGAGCCAAAAGAGGAGGATCTGGGCTTCCATTACACAGAGCGTGTAAGTATGACATGTTTATTATTTAAAAAAAAAATAGGCTTTAATAACACTGTAAATATTTCTGTTAATAGATCAGTTATTTTTCCACTTTCTATAACAGGCCAAGCTATCCAACAAAAGTGACAGTTACAGGATTTGGGACAAACCACATTGCCCTACCTATGAAGGTCAGCTTTGGTTTAAGGACAAAAAAAACAACTGTTGCTGTAGCTTGATTAGGGGTTATATTTCTTTTAATTCTAAGGCTGCATTCTACACTATAACGCGGCTTATTTATCCACAACAAATTGCGGCGTATTGTACCGCGATTTGCCGCAACAAAACGGGTCGTATTAACCTTTTTTTTTTTTTTTTACAAAACATTGTTAACATTGTTGTCTATCCGAACGCCGAAAGCCGCCTGAAAAAAAAAGAACCGGACTTGTTTTGAGCTTCATCGGCGTTTCGGCGTTCATGTAGATCTGTGAACCATCTCCATAGACATCAATGTTAAATCACCACCCCTCTAGCGGCACAACGCGTCGGGCGTCAATATGCTCATCCAAGGGTGACAATGCTGCTCGTGCACTGTCACTGTAGACCAAATCCTATTGCAGGAAGTGGAAAAACATGATATTGCTAGCAGCAACACAGAGATAAAATGTTATTACAGGGAAAAAAATGCTGTGTTAAAGTGTTACTAAACCAGGACCCGGCATTCACTATATCTGGTCTCCCACAGTGCACAGAACATGGAAATGCAATTATTTTTACTAAGTATAAACTGCTAAATACCTTTTCTCATCAGCAGTATATATAGCAGTTGTGTGACTTCTATCTGTGTCTGGCCAAGCACTGGTTAAAGCTTGTAGTAGGATATTTCATTCTCCTCTGACTGTCTTATGAGGCTGCAGGATCCCTGACCCTCTGTCTGGACAGTACTGATTGGCTCTGTGCTGATCACATGCACCCTTCTAAGAAAAAAAAAACTCTAGCAATACACACCAAACTGAGCATGTGTAGAATGACTCCAATGCTCTGTGCTATCAGGAGATATATTGAGGACTCTGGATGAAGGGGGGGATCAGAGAAGACAGGCTCTAATAGCCTTTATACACAATGCAGAGGATTAACCCCTTAGGTCCCACAGTGAGTATAACAAGCATGCTTTACTGCACATACAGACTGATTTTACTGTTGTGGTTTAGTAATACTTTATTGCTGGTGACAGACTACATTGCATATGTCGTTGTTACTAAATAAAACTGTCAAAAACCTGGGCAGGATAAAATACGCATATGATAAAAAAACACTTGAACAGATGTTACCTGTACTGAAAACTTTACGACCAAATTATCAGTAGATCCAGATATTTACAAGTAAAATTACACTCTGAGAAAATTTCATGCAGAGCTCCTTCCCCTTCCAAAAAGTTGGGAGGATCTGGTGGACAAACCGGATGGCCAGGTAGCACATGCATGTTAAGCAGCAGCTACCTACCTGTTTTGCTAGCTAACATACCTGTTAGCTTTTCCCAGAATGGCTAAAATGCTGTTTCCCTTTAAATTTTTTCATGTCACGGCCATGATTTAGACACTTCAACCCCACCCCCACCCCCCCCCCCGCGCGCGCTGCCTTCGCCGCTCTTACCGGGCCTCCCGTCTTACCAGGAGACCCGATCCACAATGCACCACCTCTGGCGCCTAGCCACACACTGGAACAAAGCCGTAAATGGCTTTGATACAGTCTCCTCAATGTAAACACAGAAGTGACATCACAACGTCACTTCCGGTTTACTCGGCTTTAGTATTCAGAATCGCCGTTTTCAGCGATCTGAATACTTTGAAGTGCAGATGAGGGATTGGAGGTCTTTTAGACCCCCAATCCCTCCATAAAGCATACCTGTTACTACTTATTACTGTCACAAGGGATGTTTACATTCCTTGTGACGACAATAAAAGTGATAATTTAAAAAAATAAAAAAAATAAAAACACAATTTAATGTTATAAAAAAAAAATAAGAAAAAAAAAATGAAAAAAAAACATACAGAAGTCGCACCCGCATATGTAAACGGTGTTTAAATCACACGTTAGGTATCGCCACGATCGACAGAGTGAGAGCAATAATTCTAGCACTAGACCTTCTCTAACTGTAACCTGGTAACTGTAAAAAAAAAATGAAAGCGTCGCCTATGGAGATTTTAGGTACCGTAGTTTGTTGCCATTCCACGAGTGCGTGCAATTATAAAGCGTGACATGTTAGGTATCTATTTACTCGGTGTAACATCATCTTTCACATTATAGTTTATTTTTTTATTCATGAAAGTGTCTTTTTCACAAAAAGTTGCGTTGAAAACACCGCTGCACAAATACCGTGTGACATAAAATATTGCAATCGCCATTTTATTCTCTAGATTCTCTGCTAAAAAAATATATACAATGTTTGAGGGTTCTAAGTAATTTTCTAGCAAAAAATACGGATTTTAACTTGTAAACATCAAATGTCAGAAATAGGCTTAGTCATGAAAGGGTTATACAGCGATCAGTGCTATAAAAATTCACTGATTACTGTATAAATGTCACTGTCATTCTTGTGAAAAAAAAAATGTCACTGTCAGGAAAGGGGTTAAAACTAGGGGGCTAACTGTGTTCCCTAGGTGTGTTCTAACTGTGGGGGTGGGGGGCACTGACTAGGGGAGTTGAGAGATCGGTGTTCATACTTAGCACAAACACACAATCCGTCTCCTCTCCTCTGATAGAACCGGGATCTATGCGTTTACACACACAGATCCCGATTCTCGCTCCGTCACGAGCAGTCGCGCCCGCCGGGCACTCGCATCGGCTCCAGGCACACACCATGAGTGTGCGCGCGAGACTCCGGTGGTGTGCGCCTCCTACAGCGTCTTAAAGGGCCGACGTACAGTTACGGCGGCTCGCCCAGGGGAGTAAAACTGCAGCGGTCGGTCAGGAACCGGTTTAACTGTTGGCAAATTTGATAGCTATTTACAATTCGCGTTTTGCGTATATCATGGGGAGAAAATCCAGATTTCAGATATGTTTTGTATCTTCTCTGGGATGTCAGAGATATGGGCGGAATCACATAACGGGAGTGCGATGTGTCAGGACTAGTGACAGTGAGTGAGGACTGTTAATGTACAGATGGTGCTAGGGAACTGACAAGTACAGCTCTTAGGAGGAATTAGCACTTTTCATCATGGTATGATAATTAAAGACAAAAGGAAAAAAAAGTGACATATTTAGGTGAAAGATGAATGGCGTCTCGATTTCTTTTTCCTGTGACTTCCTTAGTTAGTGGAAAGATTATCTTAAGCGAAATGTGTCACAAGCTTTGGGCAATTCAAACTGAACATACAATGAAAATGCAGAAAACGCCTTCAGTAAACCCACCAATGCAAAGCGATTGGTAGATGAAGACAGCTGAAGGTCTGGCCATGCCCTCTCCACCCCACAAACATTCTTATTAATCTTCATTGCGATGGGTAGCCGAGAGTCAGGGCGGCTCTAAGCTTCGTGAGGCTTTAGGCAAAACTTAGACATGAGGCGCCACTCACGCCCATAATGAGAAAAATAATTCAAGCAAGAAAAATGGCTCCAGAAAATGCATGGATCTAGCACACAGGTGATCAGCACCACTTCCAGGGCACCCTCCTCACCCTTCAGCCAATGCAAAAGGGGGAGAGAGGCGGAGGTGAGAAAGAGAGAGGGGTAATAGAGAGATCCGATAATGCCGACATTAGCATTGATCACAGGCAAATTAGGCAGCGGCGAGACCCCTGTGAGTGCGAGGCCTTAGGCAACCTCCTAATTTGCCTATTTAGAGAGCTGCCTCTGCCGAGAGTTGTGAGGGTGTGAAGTCAACCTTTCCTCCTGGAAATCTGCAGTGTTAAAATTTCCAGAAAGTTAAAACCCACCTAAAAGGCACAATATTTAATGAGAAATTGACAGCCATAGTGGAGAACATGACAGATTCCTGAAATTACGGATCTCGTGGATAGATTATGAACAACCAGACCACAGGTCATTACACCTTTGATTCTCACCCCTTCTATGGGGCACACAAGATATGTTGGAGGTGATACTCTGAGGCTCCGCCCCCTTCCTTTTTCTTTTTCCCTTCCTCTTCTACTCTTTTGGCTCTTCATTCTTCTCTAGGGTGCCTTGAGGTTTCTTCAAGGATGCCGTGGCAAAATGCCTAGGAATTGCCCAAAAAGTGTATACAAGCTAGCGTGTAGATCAAGGGTCCTTTTTAAACAGGGGCCAGTTCACGGTCTCTCAGACAGCTGGGGGGCCGGACTATCGTTTATAAAAAATATGAACAAATTCCTATGCATACATCCTATTTGTAGTGCAAAAAAACAGGAAAAAATATTTTATATTAATTTTTTTTTTTAAATGAACATAAACTTATTAGTATTTCATAGACTCACCTCATCACAGATCCCCCTCCCCATCATAGAACCCCCTCATCACAGAACCTCTCCATCACAGAACCTCTCCATCACAGAACCTCTCCATCACAGAACCTCTCCATCACAGAACCTCTCCATCACAGAACCTCTCCATCACAGAACCTCTCCATCACAGAACCTCTCCATCACAGAACCTCTCCATCACAGAACCTCTCCATCACAGAACCTCTCCATCACAGAACCTCTCCATCACAGAGCCCCCCATAACAGACTCCCCCATCACAGATCCCCCCCTAACAGACTCTCCCATCACAGTCTCCCCCAATCACAGTCTCCCCCAATCACAGTCTCCCCCAATCACAGTCTCCCCCAATCACAGTCTCCCCCAATCACAGTCTCCCCCAATCACAGTCTCCCCCAATCACAGTCTCCCCCAATCACAGTCTCCCCCAATCACAGTCTCCCCCAATCACAGTCTCCCCCATATACACAAAAACACACATACAGTATACATACACAGTATACACACACACACACACAGACACACAGTATACATACACACATACAGTATACATACACAGTATACACATACAGTATACACACACACAGACACACAGTATACATACACAGTATACACACACACATACAGTATACATACACAGTATACACACACAGACACACAGTATACATACACACATACAGTATACACATACAGTATACATACACAGTATACACACACACACAGTATACATACACACATACAGTATACACATACAGTATACATACACAGTATACACACACAGTATACACACACACATACAGTATACATACACAGTATATACACACACACACAGACACACAGTATACATACACACAGAATACACACACACACACTGAAAAGGTACTGGAGAGGCGGGGCAGCTATAATCTTGCGATTTTTTTTAAAAAAACACAGATTTTTACATACTGTACCTGATTTCACTGAGGCTGGCAACCCTGATGGGGCCCCCTAGTGGCATGGGGCCCCCAGGCAGTGCCCGAATGGTCAGTCCACCCCTGGAAGTGGCACACTGATGAGCTCATATCTTTGTCATTCTGCTCTCTCCTCCTATCAGAATGTCCTTTGCACTACACCATAATTAATTGGCTGAATATTTGAGCGACTTTTATATCCACCTGGAGGGTGTCCTCCATTGACCTTCTAGGGGTGACAGTGTCTGTTTTTAGTTGGCCTAGTCTCATCTGAGAACTGGAGTTTAAATCTGGTTTACTTATTACATTTGTATCACTTTGCAAATCTTTTGGCTTTTTAAAAGTTCCCCCAGATATGTGTTTCAGATATGTGATTAGTCGCTTGGCTAGAGATGCCCTTAAAACCAAGAAACATTTTTGTTCTTGTAGAAAAGCTTTGTTTCCACAAAAGAATTAGAATGAAAGAGGTCCGGTAAGGTAACGTTCCAATTTAGAAGAATCTCCTAAAGGCTAGATGGCAGAACAATGGGATGCCAGGACATGGCGACAAAGTGGTTAAGCGTAACCCCGCGCTCTGATTTCCCCAGATGACACATTTTCTGACGGTTTCTAGCGGAGATTTTCATTACACAGAGTACACAGATGGAAGGCAGAGGATTGTACAGGTGACAATGGGGCCGTACACCTTATTTTTCTTACCATTGCTCATTCACGTGGCCAAGGGGCACCTGGGAATCCTCCCGGCATGACCCTTCACTTCCAGTAATAATGATTCTCGCCTCGTCCTAGGGATGAAACGCAGACTCATCTATTATCTCACGAAGTTTGGCTTTTATTAAAAGAAAAAAAAAAATTGTAATTCCAAGCTGCCAAATAAATCCACTGAAAAGAAATGTTGTTTAAGCTGGGCTATAAGCAATTATTTCCTGCCTACCGTGCCCCGTGATTGGTCCATATCTGTAATGGACTGGCCAACTGACCAAGAAGGTCCTGAAGGGAGCAGTGGCAAGAATTCCAGATATGGATATTTTATAAATACAGTATCTCACAAAAGTGAGTACACCCCTCACATTTTTGTAAATATTTTATTCTATCTTTTCATGTGACAACACTGAAGAAATGACACTTTGCTACAATGTAGTGAGTGTACAGCTTGTATAACAGTGTACATTTGCTAAGGAACAATTTCCAAATTGGGACCAATTAGCCATTTTCCCTTCCCGGTGTCATGTGACTCCTTAGTGCTACAAGGGCTCAGGTGTTAATGTGGAGCAGATGTGTTAAATTTGGTGTTATCGCTCTCACTCACTCATACTGGTCACTGGAAGTTCAACATGGCACCTCATGGCAAAGAACTCTCTGGCTGCGTACACACGATCGGACATGTCCGATGAAACTGGTCTGCAGACCAGTTTCATCGGACCAGTTCGATGGTGTGTACGGCCTATCGGACCGCTGTCCATCAGACCAAAGTTTTAAAACATGCTTTAAAACCTGTCCAATGGAAACCTGTCCGTCGCACAGGTTCGATAGTTAGTACACAAAAGCATCGGACCAAAAACCCGAATCAAGTCGACGCATGCTTGGAAGCATTGAACTTTGTTTTTTCAGCACATCGTTGTGTTCTACATCACCGCGTTCTGGTCTGATCGGATTTTGGTCCGATGGTGTGTACGCACATCAGACCAACAGACCACTTCAGCGTGGTCCAATGAAAACGGTTTGTCGGACAAGTTTCATCGGACCGGTCTGATCGTGTGTACAGGGCCTCTGAGGATCTGAAAAGGGGTGCAGAAGTTGAAGGGGTGGTGGGGTCAGCCTGTCAGTGCTCAGACCATACGCTGCACACTGCATCAAATTGGTCTGCATGGCTGTCCCCCCAGAAGGAAGACTCTTCTAAAGATGATGCACGAGAAAACCCACAAACAGTTTGCTGAAGACAAGCAGACTAAGGACCAGGATTACTGGAACCATGTCCTGTGGTCTGATGAGACCAAGATAAACTAATTTCGATCAGATGGTGACAAGGTGAGAAGTACAAAGACAAGTGTGTCTTGCCTACAGTCAAGCATGGTTGTGGGAGTGTCATGGTCTGGGGCTGCATGAGTGCTGTCGGGACTGGGGAGCCACAGATCATTGAGGGAATCATAAATGCCAACATGTACTGTGACATACTAAAGCAGAGCATGATCTCCTCCCTTCGGAGATTGGGCTGCAGGGCAGTATTCCAACATGATAACGACCCCAAAAACACCTCCAAGAAGACCACTGCCTTGCTAAAGAAGCTGAGGGTAAAGGTGATGGACTGGCCCAGCATGTCTTCAGACCTAAACCCTATTGAGCATCTGTGGGACATCCTCAAATGGAAGGTGGAGGAGCGCAGGGTCTCTAACATTCACCAGCTCTGTGATGTCATCATGGAGGAGTGGAAGAGGACTCCAGTGGCAACCTGTGAAGCTCTGGTGAACTCCATGCCCAAGAGAGTTAAGGCAGTGCTGAAAAATAATGGTGACCACCAGGGGCGGACTGACTTAATGGGGCCCCCAGGCAATAGATTATGGGGCCCCCAGGCTTACAGATGGCCACCAAGCCAGGTGGCAGTACAGAGGCGGGGCAGCTAAAATTTTGGGATTTTCACATCAAAAGCATGTAGGTTTTTGTCATATCAGGGACAGATGTAAAAAAAAAAAAACGGATTTTTACATACTGTCCCTAGTTTTAATGAGCCTGGCAACCCTGATGGGGCCCCCTAGTGGCATGGGGCCCTCGGGCAGTGACCAAGTTCCTTAATGGTCAGTCCGCCCCTGGGGCGTACTCACTTTTGTGGCCAGCGGTTTAGACACTAATGTCTGTGTGTTGAGTTATTTTGAGGGGACAGCAAATGCACACTTTTATACAAGCTGTACACTCACTACACAACATTGTAGCAAAGTGTCATTTCTTCAGTGTTGTCACATGAAAAAAAAAAATGGGGTGTACTCACTTTTGTGAGATACTGTAGTTACATTGGTCCAGCTTGGACATGACCGATGGCTCTTAAGCTGAAAATGAAGTAGATCTCCACTTGCTTCTAGGTCTGGGTTTGGTGTATGCATATTATATTGCCGTGGGATTCAGGAATCCTGAATGTCAAGTACCGGACATGTTTTTGCATATTTAGTATTATATTCAGGAGTTAAAAAAGAAAATGTTTTATTTTTCTTTGCTTTTTTTTTATTTCTTTTCTAACAATACATGAGATATTGCTTATAAATATTAATAATGACCTTTTAAGCAGCCAGCCGTTGGCAATGTGAGTCTGCCTCTCCGGGGATTTAGATAGCTGGCACATTAGCTGGCTTAATCTGGCCATACACTAGTAGATTCCCAAATTAATGTTCAAAAGTACTTCAATAACCATTTGCTCCAATTTTGGAGGGAATGGACTTCGCAAAAGAAATGCACATTCACTGTGTCAAATACGTTTGTTCGAAAAAAATTCCATCCGGTCCTTCGAATTTTCTGGTCACTGCCATCGAAAAGGAATGTCGATGTGAGCCCATTTCCAAATAGAAAATTGAACATACAGGGCCAGATTCTCGTAGAAGGGCGCATCTACGAGCGGGGCGTATCCTATTTACGCTACGCCGCCGCAACTTAGAGACGCAAGTGCCGTATTCTCAAAGCACTTGCGTCCAGAGTTGCGGCGGCGTAGCGTTAATGGCCCGGCGTAAGCCCGGGTAATTCAAATGTGGATGAGGTGGGCGTGTTTCATGTAAATCAATCATGACCCCACGTTTTTGACGTTTTTTTAAATGCGCATGCGCTGTACGAGAACGTATCCCAGATGCTCCAAATTTCACCGCAAATACATTGGTTTTGACGTGAACGCAACTTACGCAAAGCCCTATTCGTGAACGAGTTACGTAAACGACGGAAAAAAACGACGCTGTCCCGACGTCCATACTTAAAGCGGAGCTCCACCCTAAAGTGAAGTCGCGTTGATCGGCACCCTCCCCCCCTCCGGTGTGACATTTGACACCTTTCAGGTATTTGCACCCACTTCCGGCCACACGTCTCGGGCAAAAGACGGGTATTTTCGGACATCCCGTCCGTCCCCCGTTGTGTGCTGGGAACACTCGGCTCCCAGCACACAGCGGGAGCCAATCGGCGGGCGCAGCGCGACTCGCGCATGCGCCGTAGGGAACCGGGCAGTGAACCTGGAGCGCTTCACTTCCTGGTTCCCTCACCGTTGATGGAGGGGGGAGCAGCAGGGTGACGAGCAAACGCTCCTCCTCTGCTGCGGACGGCGCTGGACTCCAGGACAGGTAAGTGTCCTAATATTAAAAGTCAGCAGCAGCAGTATTTGTAGCTGCTGGCTTTTAATATTTTTTTTTGAGCGGACATCCGCTTTACCATTGCATACGCCGGACCTACGCAACGTTACCCCTCATATAGCAGGGGTAAGTTTACGCTTACGCAAACAACGTAAACTACGACGAGCGGGCGCAAATACGTTTGGGAATAGGCGTATGTAGCTCATTTTCAGAAACGCCACCTAGCGGCCAGCGTAAATATGCAACTTAAATACGACGGTCGGATCTAAGGCAAATCTATGTGTAACTGATTCTAAGAATCAGGCGCATAGATCCGACGCCGCAAAAACAGATACAACGGCGTATCTGGGGATACGCCGTCGTACCTCCTTTGAGAATCGGGCCCACAGTCTGAAAACAAAAAAATTTCAACAAAATTCTACTACTGTATGGCCAGCTTTAGATTTTACCACTTTGACCAGATTGATGGTTACCGGCAAATGCTGCGCAGACTGGATGCAAATCAAGAAAGCCAATCTTTTAATATTGGTCACTAATGCCCCGTACACACGATCGGAATTTCCAATGTTGGCCTAAAATCATTTTTTTTCCCATTTTTCTAATTCATTACAGCCGCAAGCAGTTTTGAATTCCTTTTTCCCCTTTAGAAATGTAATTTTGTTGCAGGGATTGTTTTAAACATGGGAAAAATGCACTACTTTACAGGCATATTATAGACACCACCCAGTTATGAAATTGAAAGGAATATTTATCGTTTCACTTATTAAAATCACTGCTCCCGAGAAAACGGACGTTTGTTTTGCATTGATACACCACCCAGTTATGAAATTTAAAGTAATATTTAATTTTTATCTTTTCACTTATTAAAATCACTGCTCAGAGAAAACTGACTTTTTTTTGCATTGATACATGTCCCCTGGGGCAGGACCCGGGTCCCCAAATGCTTTTTATGACAATAACTTGCATATAAACCTCTAAAATTAGCATTTTTGGTTTTTCATGTTAGTGTCCTATAGACCTTAACGTCGATAGAATTTTTCAACGGAATTCCGTTCAAGCTGTCTTGCATACACACTGTCAGACCGAATTCCGACCGTCCAAAACGCGGTGACGTAAAACACTATGATGAGCCAAGAAAAATTAAGTTCAATGCTTCCGAGCATGCGTCAGTTTTTTCTCGGTCAGAGTTGCACACAGACGATAGGAATTTTCTATAGTTTTGTTTTTTCCATCGGAATAAAATATAACACATTCTATTTCTAAACACCGATAGAAAAAAAGTCAGATGGGGCCCACACACGTCAGTCTGACTTTTTTCATCGGAAATTCCAATCGTGTGTACGCAACATTAATATACTACTAAACAGGATTTCTCATAAAACATGACTCTCAAACAAAACCAAAATACAAAAAAGAAAAAAGAGATAAGTCTAGACTTCAAAGGAAATAAAGTATAAAGGGAACTTATTAAGAAAAGCTTTAGGCATTATCCATAGAAAAAAATATTTTAATAATACGACACTTTATTATACAAAATTATTACAAAAAATCACCAGTTATATTCCCAGGACTACTCTAATAAAACAAATATTAAAAACTGATGCTTTCTTTTAACAAATTTGTAATATTATTTATTAGGGCAGTTCTGGGAATATGATGACTGGCGATTTTTCTTAATTATATTATTGTTTAACAAATATATTAAAAAAAAAAAAAATTCATGGATAATACCCAAGGCTTTTCTCAATAAATTACCTTTATACTGTAAATCGTTATAAATATGGTTCATGTCGCATACAACAGCACTGGCCATTGTTGGACCCCTTTCACACTGGGGCGGTTTTCAGGCGCATTATCGCTGGAAATAACCTCTGAAAACTGCCTCCCATTCATTGACTTTTCACACTCTGGCGGTGCACTTGCGGGACGTTCCCGAAAAGTCCTGGAAACAGCATCTTTGGGGGCAGGTTGGGATCGCTGTATTTAGCAGTCCCAAAAAAGCCTTGCCCATTGAAATGAATGGGCAGCGCTTCGGAAGCACAGGAGTTTTGAACCCCTTCGCTAGCGGCCAAAAAGCGCCACTTAACCCCTTCCATACAGGGCATTTCCACCCCCTTCCTGCCCAGACCAATTTTTAGTTTTCAGCGCTGTTGCACTTTGAATGACAATTGCGCGGTCAGGCAATACTGTACCCAAATTAAATCATTATGTTTTTTTCCCCACACAAATAGAGCTTTCGTTTGGTGGTATTTGATCATCTCTGCGGTTTTTATTTTTTGCGCTATAAACAAAAGAAGAGCGACAATTTTAAAAAAAACACAATATTTTTTCCTTTTTATTTAATACATCTCACAATATTTTTTTTAAAAAAACTTTTTTTCCCCTCAGTTTAGACCGATACATATTCTACGTATTTTTGGTAAAAAAAAAAAAAACGCAATAATCGTATATTGATTGGTTTGCGCAAAAGTTATAGCGTCTACAAAATAGGCGATAGATTTATGGCATTTTTTTTTATTTTTTTTTACTAGTAATGGCGGGGATCTGCGTTTTTTTTTGTGACCGTGACGTTGCGGCGGACATATCGGACACTTTTGACACGTTTTTGGGACCGTTCACATTTACACAGCGATTAGTGCTATAAAACTGCACTAATTACTGTGTAAATGTGACTGGCAGGGAAGGGGTTAACACTAGGGGGCGCTGAAGGGGTTAAAATGTGTCCTAAAGTATGTTCTAACTGTAGGGGGAGGGGGACTCACAGGGGGAGGAGATCGATGTGTGTTCCTCTGTACTGGGAACACACATCAGTCTCCTCACCGCTGACAGGAGGTGGATCTGTGTGTTTACACACACAGATCCACACTCCTGCCGTGATTGCCGGAAATCGCGGGTGCCCGGCGGCAATCACGGCCGTCGGGCACGCGCGCGGGATCGCGGGTGGTGCCGCGGGCGCCGTGAAGACAGGACGTTGTGCAACGTCCTGTCTCATCGGCGAGGGGATCACCATGACGTGATTCCCCTATGGGCTGGTAGGGAAGGGGTTAAAGGGCCGCTAAAACAAGCAGCATCTGACAGGCTGGTTGTACCCAAGTTGATTGATCATTCAGCCAGCCCATACATGGTTCGAATCTTGCCTGGTTTCTTCTGAACCAGTGTGATCCGAGCCTCAAGTCCTGTACACACGGCTGGGATTCTCGCCGGGAAAAAACACAGTTTTCGATGCCGTCGCCGCCATCTTGCTTCACCCTACCTATGCCTTGGAAGTTACCACACATGCAGGCCCGTCGGAACCCAACAGGCAAACCAAGCAATTGCCTGGGGCCCCGAACTGGCCAGGGGCCCCAACAGGGAGGGCCATTGCCACGCCGCTGCTTCCTCCTGCAGTCCTGTCGGCCGTGTACCATAACCGCGCGGTACAGGAGATTCAGGTTCCTGTCCCCGGCCGGACTAACAGGAAGTGCACACACTGAGTGTTCACTTCCTTTCAGTCTGGCCCCGGGAACAGCAAACTGAATCTCCTGTACCGCACGGTTATGGTACACGGCCGACCGGACTGCAGGAGGAAGCAGCGGTGCGCCCCCTGTGCGGACACCAACATATGCCGCCGTGTGCGGCTCTGCGGAGGATAGAGGTAAGCCGCCAACCTGCCCCCCCCCCCCTTGAAAAATCACTTTTTTTTGTATGCTTGGGGCCCCCAAATTTCTTCAAACAGCCCTGCGCACATGCGTCAAAGTCATTTCGAGCATGCGCGGGTTTCCCTGGAGACAGGCAAGTATACAGAGGCTCTGGTTTCTCGGTAGATAAAACACTGCCGAGAATCACGACGAGAAAATAGAGAGCAGGTTCTCTATTTTTCTCGTCTAGATTCTGTTCGGTTTTCTTGACGAGAAACCTCAAAGCCTCGTACACACGCACGGTATAGTGGGCAAGAAAGCTCTGCTAGCAGTTTTCTTGCTGTTTCTGGTCGAGAAAACTGTGCGTGTTTACGAGGCTTTACTACCAATTTTGCTGGCAGTGGAAGAATAACATAGTTACAGGACAGGTCAACAGGTGAAAAAAAAAAAGAAAGAAAAACAAATGCAGCCATCACATCTAAAAATTGGATAGCTACAATATAATACATTTTTGTTTTTGGGATTGAGGGCTAGTTCACACCATAGAAACGCAGTCCAGATGCGTTCCAGTCCTTTTCTGCATTTTTTTTATGATGTATTCCAGTGCATTGTTGATGCATTTTTGGTGTGTATTTTAAGCAGCCCAGAACATTTGTCCCCCTCTTTTTTCTTAACCTTAAAGGAGTTGTAAAGGAAAACATTTTTTTTGCTGAAATGACTGTTTACAGGGTATAGAGACATAATAGTTAACCGATTCCTTTTAAAAAATTAAAAAATAGAAAAAAAATCAATCATATAATGTGCCTGCAGTTTCAGTTTAGTTTTTCATTTAGTTTCATGCTTCTGTGAAGTACAGAGACACAGAGCCAATACAGGGCAGTGATTGGTTCTGAGGGGTTTTAGACACAGTAATCACACCTTCTTAATTAGTGACCACAGAGAGAAGCTCCCATGACTTTTTTCATAAGGAAACAGACAACCAGGAAGTGTGCAGAACAGAGAAGGATTACAGCAACATCATAGCAAAAACAAACGAGGACATGAAACCAGGACTGCAGTAAGGTAAAGGAAGCTATTTAGCAAAAAAAAAAAAATTAACTTTAGTGACCCTTTAACCTTAAAGAGGAAGTAAACCCTCTGGTCCAAAAAAGACAACCTGCAAGACAAAGGCATAATGAGCTAGCTCATTATGAATTACTTACCTGAGATCGAATCACCCGCAGCGGTCCTCGTTCGCCTCCCCCATCGTCTCCTGACTTCCGGGTATCGCTGCTCCGGCGCTGAGACTGGCCGGAGCAGCAATGACGTCACTTCCGCGCATGCGCCGTTAGTAGTAGTTAGTAGTATTTTTTGCAAATAGCTCCTAAATCTTTTAGGTGTGGGAGATATTTCTTGCACCTACAGGTAAGCCTTAATCTAGACTTACCTGTAGGTTAAAGTTGTTGTAAAGGGTTTACAACCACTTTAAGGGCCAGTTCACCACAGAAATGCAGTCCGGATGCATTCTAGATGCTTTTCTGCATGCACGTTGTTGGTGCGTTTTTGATGCAGTCCAGGACATTTTTTCCCCCCTTTTTTTCTTAACCTTAAATAAGGACATGTGTGTTCAAGTGCGTTTTTGGTGCGTTTAGGTGCATTCCAGTGTCTTTTTGATGTATTTTACAGCGTTCCAGTACAGTCCAGTGCAGGAAAAATGTTCTACATTTTTTCTGGAACTGAAACGCACTGGAACTGCAAGCACTGGTGTGAACTATGCCATTGGATACCATACTTTCTATGTATTTTTTATGCAGAAAAAAAAACAAACTGGACTGCATGTGGTATGAACTAGGCCTAATACTGCTTTAATGCTACAACATACAAAGTGAATAATTGTGCACTTCTAGCCATGTGGTAACAGTTTTGTGATGGTCTTTTTCTGTTTCATTATGACTGCGACGTGCTGTGTAGAATCCAGCTCCATATAGACGCGGTTTAATGAGTTTGGTGTGGAGGAACTTGAATGGCCTGCACCGAACCCTGACCTCAACCCTACTGAAGACTCTGCCGGAATGAATTGAGACACTGATTTCAAGACTGATCTTCTGTTTCAACATCAGTACCTGACCTCACAAATGCTCTTACGGCTGAATGGGCACCAATTCTCATAGATACAGTGCCCTCCAAAGTCTTGTGAAAAGGAAGGAGGCTGTTATATCTGGAAAGCAGAAAGAAGGGGTGTAGTAGTTCCATATTAATACCCATGGATTTGGAATAGAATCTCCATCAAGCTCATTTACATATGTGTAATGGTCAGTCCTCCACACAGTCAGTTATTCCCAGGGCTGTCTTAATGAGAGGGCACATCTGGGCACTGCCCAGGGGCCCCAGCTGCATGGGGGGGGGGCTCCTGCACTATCCCCAAAGCAGCTGGTCCTTGAGCCCAAGCTTCCCCAAAATTGGGGGCCCCATGATGGCACTGAGAGTGATAGAAACACAGGGGAGACAGTCTGCCTCCTACCTTATGATGTCTCTTAACTAAACGCTTATAAACGCAAACGCGGTAAAACGCCGCGAAATTCGTGGCAAAAACTGGCGTTTTAAACGCTGGTTTTTGCCTTTGAAAATGTGTGTTTAGATGTGTTTGCATTTGGGTCTCCTGTGCATGGGGCCTTAATGTCTGTTTACCTGCACTGTCATCATTGTAGGAATTTTGCATGTCTATCCAGTAGTTTGAGTTGTTCTTCATAATCTATTAAAAATTTTAATCCAGGAGGGGTAGTGGCACCTCTTATTTGTTGTCCTTGTGACACCTATACAAGAAAAAAAAGGGGGGGGGGTTGTCACCAAGACAGGAAGACAGCAATAGAAACATTGAAAGGAATTCTAGCCTTGTCCCCACTCAACTCGACGAGTGTTTTTGTTTTTCCCGTTGTCTTGTACTGGCAGAGGCTTTAACTCTTCCATGCTCTACCCAAAAGCTCTAAATTAAAATATAAATTCCCAGTGCATTTTACATACAAATTAGCAGCTTTTTCTTCAACACTCATTTCCTTACTCGTTCTCCTTTGTTGCTCTGCAAATCCACTCATCCCTCATGGATAGGAACAGTGGTGGCTGGTGCTCAAATTTTTGGGGGGGCGCAAACAAACATCAATTGCAGCCACAGTGCCATCAAGAGCAGCCACTGTGCCATCAAGAGCAGCCACTATGCCCATCAATTGCTGCCATTGTGCCCATCAATTGCTGCCATTGTGCCCATCAAACACAGCCACTGTGCCCATCAATTGTCGCCACTGTGCCCATCAATTGCCGCCACTGTGCCCATCAAACACCGCCACTGTGCCCATCAAACACCGCCACTGTGCCCATCAAACACCGCCACTGTGCCCATCAAACACCGCCACTGTGCCCATCAAACACCGCCACTGTGCCCATCAATTGCCATCACTGTGCCCATCAATAGCCGCCACTGTGCCCATCAAACAGCCACTGTGCCCATCAAACACAGCCACTATGCCATTAAACGCAGCCACTGTACACATAAATTGCCGCCACTGTCATCAAATGCAGCTACTGTACCCATCAATTGCTGCCAGCGTGCTTATCAATCGCCGCTACTGTGCCCATCAATTGCTGCCAGTGTGCCCACCAATTGCCGCTACTGTGCCCCATCAAATGCTGCCAGTGTGCCCATCAATTGCCATTACTGTGCCCCATAAAATTACAGTGTGCCAATCAATTGCTGCTACTGTGCCCCATCAAATGCTGCCAGTGTGCCCACCAATTGCCGCTACTGTGCCCGATCAAATGCTGCCAGTGTGCCCACCAATTGCCGCTACTGTGCTCCATCAAATGCTGCCAGTGTGCCCATTAATTTCCACTACTGTGCCCCATCAAATGCTGCCAGAGTGCATTTGCCTGACGTCAGCAGTGCCTGACGTCATAAGGGGTCCGGGGGTTATCTTGAGTTTGTACATCCATGACTGATGGGGCAAAACTGTGATCACAGCAGTAAAGTCTCCTAAATATATAAGAAGTTATTGGTAGATTCGATCTATTTCTGTTTTCCTGGAGGCATATCAGTATCAGCTACGCTGACCCTTTAAAATGTGTTTCTAATGAAATAGCCGACTTCCAATGTAAACTAAACCATTTAAAAAATGTATTGTTGCCATGACAAAAGCAGCAGTCAGTTTCAGAAAATTGCTCTAAAAATGATTTTTTTTTGTACATGCATAAACCATCCAAATTGCTTGTGTATTTTAATGCACCGAAATTATTAAGACGTCTTAAAGTACAACTAAACCCAAGCTGTTCAAATATATCTAGCTGATACTCAGGCAGAAAACTGCTTTTATAATGCTTAAAGGATTTGTAAAGGTACATTTTTTTTCCCTAAATAGCTTCCTTTACCTTAGTGCAGTCCTCCTGCACTTACCTCATCCTTCCATTTTGCTTTTAAATGTCCTTATTTCTTCTGAGAAATCCTCACTTCCTGTTCTTCTGTCTGTAACTCCACACAATAAGGAAAGGCTTTCTCCCTGGTGTGGAGTGTCGTGCTCGCCCCCTCCCTTGGATTACAGGAGAGTCAGGACGCTCTCTACGTTGCAGATAGAGAAAGGAGCTGTGTGTTAGTGGGAGCCCCCGACACTCCTGTAGTCCAAGGGAGGGGGCGAGCAGAGATGATCAAATACCACCAAAAGAAAGATTTATTTGTGGGGAAAAAGAGCGTCAATTTTGTTTGCGTGCCACATCGCACGGCCACGCAATTGTCAGTTAAAGCGACGCAGTGCCTAAATCGCAAAAAGTGCTCTGGTCAGGAAGAGGGTACATTTTTCCGGGGCTGAAGTGGTAAAACATGTTTGCAGTTGTTTATCTTCATAACGTGTGGGGTGACATTGGTGTGCGCAGCCTATTGCATTAGGGTCTGCACCCCAGAGCACAAACACACTTGTGTGTATATCAGCAGAGTAGTGGGGGTGTCAGTAGAGCAAAGATTGGTGTCAGTAGGGCAGTGGGTGACACCAGTAGTTTTTTATTTTTATTATTTTTTTTTACATTATTATTTTTTATACATTTTTTACATATTTACATAGTCAGGTTAAAAAAAGACGGACGTCCATCTAGTTCAACCATAAAAATAAATAAAATTAAAAATATCATACAATCCCATATACCCAATTCTATACCCACAGTTGATCCAGAGGAAGGCAAAAAAAAAAAAACAGCAGAACACAATCCAATTTGCTACAGCAGGGAAAAAATTCCTTCCTGATCCCCCGAGAGGCAATCGGATTTTCCCCGGATCAACTTTAACCGATTACATAATTTTACAATTTTTTTTAGGAGCCCTGTTATGGGCTTTGGTCACATATTAAGGGTCTTTACAGTGGCGGTGCATCGTGGGCGCAGGAGCGCCGCCCCTTCCCTCCTGCACCCACTCACTCAACAATTCATAGATTCATGCAAACCACAAATGGTTAATCAGATGGCGCACAGGGTGTGTGTTCCCTGGTTAACACTGACACGCGCCTCAGCCAATCAGGTTCACCGGGGTCTGGTTACCGGTCACCTGATTGGCTGAAGCGACATCGAGGGCGGGAGAAGACATCGAGGGATCGTGGAGGAGGATGGCTGACCCGAGAAAGGCAAGTGCTGGGCGAGTGGGGGCAATCTGGCATCATTTTATGGGGCAAACTGGCGGCAATCGATGGGCACAGTGGCGACAATTGATAACACATTTGCTGTCTTTGATGGCACAGTGGCGACAATTGATGGCACAGTGGCGACAATTGATTGCACAGTAGCTGCGTTTGATGGCACAGCGACGATAATTGATGGCACAGGGGCTGCGTTTGATGGCACAGTGGCGACAATTGATGGCTCCGTTTTGGCACAGTGGCTGCGTTTGATGGCACAGTGTCAACAAGTGATGGCACAGTGGCTGTGTTTGATGGGCACAGTGGCGATAATTGATGGCACAGTAGCTGCATTTGATAGGCACAGTGGCGACAATTGATGGCACAGTGGCTGCGTTTGATAGGCACAGTGGCGACAATTGATGGCACAGTGGCTGCGTTTGATAGGCACAGTGGTGACAATTGATGGGCACAGTGGCTGCGTGTGATGGCACAGTGGCTGCGTTTGATGGCACAGTGGCGACAATTGATAACACATTTGCTGTCTTTGATGGCACAGTGGCGACAATTGATGGCAAAGCGGCGACAATTGATGGCACAGCGGCGACAATTGATGGCACATCGGCGACAATTGATGGCACATCGGCGACAATTGATGGCACAGCGGCGACAATTGATGGCACAGCGGCTGCGTGTGATGGCACAGTGGTGACAATTGATGGCACAGCGGCGACAATTGATGGCACAGCGGCGACAATTGATGGCACAGCGGCGACAATTGATGGCACAGCGGCGACAATTGATGGCACAGCGGCGACAATTGATGGCACAGCGGCGACAATTGATGGCACCGTGGCTGCATGTGATGGCACCGTGGCTGCGTTTGATGGCACCGTGGCTGCGTTTGATGGCACCGTGGCGACAATTGATGGGCACAGTGGCTGCGTGTGATGGCACAGTGGCTGCGTGTGATGGCACAGTGGCTGCGTGTGATGGCACAGTGGCTGCGTGTGATGGCACAGTGGCTGCGTGTGATGGCACAGTGGCTGCGTGTGATGGCACAGTAGCTGCGTTTGATGGGCACAGTGGCGACAATTGATGGCACAGCGGCGACAATTGATGGCACAGCGGCGACAATTGATGGCACAGCGGCTGCGTGTGATGGCACAGTGGTGACAATTGATGGCACAGCGGCGACAATTGATGGCACAGCGGCGACAATTGATGGCACAGCGGCGACAATTGATGGCACAGCGGCGACAATTGATGGCACAGCGGCTGCGTGTGATGGCACAGCGGCTGCGTGTGATGGCACAGTGGCGACAATTGATGGCACAGTGGCGACAATTGATTGCACAGTAGCTGCGTTTGATGGCACAGCGACGATAATTGATGGCACAGGGGCTGCGTTTGATGGCACAGTGGCGACAATTGATGGCTCCGTTTTGGCACAGTGGCTGCGTTTGATGGCACAGTGTCAACAAGTGATGGCACAGTGGCTGTGTTTGATGGGCACAGTGGCGATAATTGATGGCACAGTAGCTGCATTTGATAGGCACAGTGGCGACAATTGATGGCACAGTGGCGACAATTGATGGCACAGTGGCTGCGTTTGATAGGCACAGTGGTGACAATTGATGGGCACAGTGGCTGCGTGTGATGGCACAGTGGCTGCGTTTGATGGCACAGTGGCGACAATTGATAACACATTTGCTGTCTTTGATGGCACAGTGGCGACAATTGATGGCACAGCGGCGACAATTGATGGCACAGCGGCGACAATTGATGGCACAGCGGCGACAATTGATGGCACAGCGGCGACAATTGATGGCACAGCGGCTGCGTGTGATGGCACAGCGGCGACAATTGATGGCACAGCGGCGACAATTGATGGCACAGCGGCGACAATTGATGGCACAGCGGCGACAATTGATGGCACAGCGGCGACAATTGATGGCACAGCGGCGACAATTGATGGCACAGCGGCTGCGTGTGATGGCACAGCGGCTGCGTGTGATGGCACAGTGGTGACAATTGATGGCACAGCGGCGACAATTGATGGCACAGCGGCGACAATTGATGGCACAGCGGCGACAATTGATGGCACAGCGGCGACAATTGATGGCACAGCGGCGACAATTGATGGCACAGCGGCTGCGTGTGATGGCACAGTGGCGACAATTGATGGCACAGTGGCGACAATTGATGGGCACAGTGGCTGCGTGTGATGGCACCGTGGCTGCGTGTGATGGCACCGTGGCTGCGTGTGATGGCACCGTGGCTGCGTTTGATGGCACCGTGGCTGCGTTTGATGGCACCGTGGCTGCGTTTGATGGCACCGTGGCGACAATTGATGGGCACAGTGGCTGCGTGTGATGGCACAGTGGCTGCGTGTGATGGCACAGTGGCTGCGTGTGATGGCACAGTGGCTGCGTGTGATGGCACAGTGGCTGCGTGTGATGGCACAGTGGCTGCGTGTGATGGCACAGTAGCTGCGTTTGATGGGCACAGTGGCGACAATTGATGGCACAGCGGCGACAATTGATGGCACATCGGCGACAATTGATGGCACAGCGGCGACAATTGATGGCACAGCGGCGACAATTGATGGCACAGCGGAGACAATTGATGGCACAGTGGCAACAATTGATGGGCGCAGTAAGGCTGCAATTGATGTTTTTTTTTCCGTTTGTTTGTGACCCCCCAAAAATTTTGAGCACCAGCCGCCACTGGGTCTATATGACCTCCGATGTCTCACTTTTGAAACAGAGAAAGAAACTGAGGACAGAGATTCCCCAGTCTCTTTCCCTGTAGCCTGCAGTAAACATTTGCAGTAATTAAACATGCAGTTTACTATGCTTCATTGAGGAATGAAGACAGGAGCAATTGGTACAGATCACTCGCTGTGTTCATTTAGAAAAGAAAGGCCAGTTGATTAAATATTTACCAGCCCCTTCATTGCTCCTGAGAGGAGAAGAGGGAAGCTGGCAGGGTGGAGACTGGAAACAGGGGGAATCTGCTCCGCACAGGGTGATTAGGCAAACCCGGCACACCCTGTGCACACACTTATATGGGGTCATGGGGTAGTAGTCTAGCAAGAAAGATAACATTTTGGCTTCTAGGTCAGCTCACAGGAAGTGGTCAGGATCACTAGGTATTTTCTGTACTTGCTGAAAGTGTTCTTAACCCAAAAGCATTAGAATGAATGGAGCCATCACATCTAAGGAGAGGTAAGCAGCAATATGTTACATTGTTCTTGGGTTTCATTTATACTTGAAGTAAAATGTACTAAAAGCAGACAATGCAAGATGCTTATTAGGGGGAACGTGGCACTATGTTGGGAATAATAGCTCCCTGCTAGATAATTGGAGCAGTCAGGTAAAGTGCAATCTTCAAATAACAGTAACCTATGGCACGTCACCTTTAATTGTTCTGATGGAGGGTCAGTTCTAATTGACTGGTAGGGGTTCCTGCACCTCGCATATTAACGTCTCTCTTATTAAAGGAGGCTAAATCTAATTAAAAAGCAGGATGTCGTTTTAAAAACTTGAGCTATTAAAATGATTAAATGCAGCCAATTAATTGTGGCGGAGCAGCTAATATACACTTCACAACGATACACCCTCTACAATGTTGTGTCTGTACATATAATGATTGTATGTAAAGAGGAATTCCAGGTAGGAATACTCTTACCCAGGGCTGTCTTAATTAGAGGGCACACCTGGGCACTGCCCAGGGGCCCCCGCTGCATGGGGGGCCCCTGCACTTTCCCCAAAGCAGCTGATCCTTGAGCCCACGCTGCCCCTAAATTGGGGGCCCCATAATGGCAATGAGTGTGATAGATACACAGGGGAGGCAGTCTGCTTGATGTCTGTTTACCTTCACTGTCATCATTGTAGGGGCCCCAGAGCATTGCTTTGCCCAGGGGCCCAAGATGCTATTAAGACGGTCCTGCTCTTACCTATTAACCACTCAACTACTGGCCGCCATCAATTGACGGCGGCACAGTAGCTCAGTTGTTCTGACAGGACGTCATATGACGTCCTTGTCTTTTAAAGCCGCTAGAGGGCGACAGCGCATCCGCCGCGTTACTGGGAACACGATGCGCGTACCCGATGGCCGCCGGGCACCCGCGATTGCCCAGTAACTGAGCAGGACCGTGGATCTGTGTGTGTAAACACAGAGATCAATGTCCTGTCAGGGAGAGGAGACCGATGCTGTGTCCCTTGTACATAGGGACACAGATCGGTCACCTCCCCCAGTCAGTCCCCTCCCCCCACAATAAGAATCACTCACTAGGCTACACATTTAACCCCTTCCTCGGCCCCTAGTGTTAACCCCTTCCCTGCCAGTCACATTTATACAGTAATCAGCGCATATTTATAGCACTGTTCACTGTATAAATGTGAATGGTCCCAAAAAATGTGTCAAAAGTGTCCGATGTGCCCGCTATAATGTCGCAGTCCCAATAAAAAAAATCGCAGATCGCCGCCATTCCTAGTAAAAAAATAATAATAAAAATAAATAAATATGTCCCCTATTTTGTAGGCGCTATAACTTTATGCTTTACTATACGCTTATTGCGATTTTTTTTTTTTTTTAACCAAAAATATGTAGAAGAATACGTATCGGCATAAACTGAGAAAAATGTTTTTTTTAAATGGGATATTTATTATAGCAAAAAATACAGTTTTTTTCAAAATGGACGCTCTTTTTTGGTTTATAGCACAAAAAATAAAAACCGCACAGGTGATCAAATGCCACCAAAAGAAAGCTCTATTTGTGGGAAAAAAAGGACGTACTTTTTGTTTGGGAGCCACGTCGCACGCCCGCGCAATTGTCAGTTAAAGCGGCGCAGTGCCGAAAGCTGAAATTTCGCCTGGGCAAGAAGGGGGTATATGTGCCCAGTAAGCAAGTGGTTAAAAGAACCCAATTAATATATAAACCTTTATTAGGTACAGCTGTTCAATTGCTTGGTAACTTGAATTGCCAATCAGCCAATCGCATGGCAGCAACTCAATGCATTTTGGCATCTAGACATGGTGAAGACAACTTTCTGAAGTTCAAACCGAGTATCAGAATGGGGAAGAAAGGGGATTTAAAGAGGAGGTCCACCCGATTATTATTTTTTTTTTTTAAAAGGCAGCAGCTACAAATGCTGCACTTTTTAAAAAAAATGGGCACTTACCTGTCCAGAGCACCCACAATGTCGGCAGCCAAGGCCGAGCAAATCGCTCAGCTTTCGGCTGCCCCCGCTGCCATACTCGGTGAGGAAATCAGGAAGTGAAGTGTTCCAGCTTCACTGCCCGGTTCCCTACTGCGCATGTGCCCGTCCTCACTGGTCCCCGCTCTCTCCTGGGACCAGTGTGTTTCCCAGGAGACAAGGAGGGGAGGGGGGGGGGGGGTTTGGGGTGGCGTGACTCCCACAGGAGTCTATGCCCAGAAGTGGGTGCAAATACCTGTCTTAGACAGGTATCTGCACCCCCTCCCCCTGAAAGGTGCCAAATGTGACCCCGGAGGGGGGAGGGTTCCAAAAAGCGGAAGTTCCATTTTTGGGTGGAGCTCCGCTTTAAGTAACTTTGAATGTTGCATGGTTGTTGGTGACAGGTGGGCTGGTCTGAGTATTTCAAAAACTGCTGATCTGCTGGGATTTTCACACACAACCATCTCTAGGGTTTACAGAGAATTGTCCGAAAAAGAGAAAATATCCCGTGAGCGGCAGAGGAAAATGCCTTGTTGATGTCAGAGGTTACAGGAGAGTGGGCAGACTGGTTCGAGATTTAAGAAAGGCAACAATAACTAAAATAACCACTCGTTACACCCAAGGTATGCAGAATACCATCTCTGAACACACAACACATCCAACCTTGAAGCAGATGGGCTACAGCAGCAGAAGACCCCACCGGGTTCCACTCCTCCTAGCTAAGAACAGGAAACTGAGGCTACAATTCATACAGGATCACCAAAATTGGACAATAGAAAATTGGAAAAATGTTGCCTGGTCTAATGAGTCTCGATTTCAGCTGCGACATTCAGATGATAGGGTTAGAATCCACGCAGCCACTGTGCCCATCAAATGCCGCCAGATTGCCCCATCAAATGCCGCCAGATTGCCCCATCAAATGCCGCCAGATTGCCCCATCAAATGCCGCCAGATTGCCCCATCAAATGCCGCCAGATTGCCCCATCAAATGCCGCCAGATTGCCCCATCAAATGCCGCCAGATTGCCCCATCAAATGCCGCCAGATTGCCCCATCAAATGCCGCCAGATTGCCCCATCAAATGCCGCCAGATTGCCCCATCAAATGCCGCCAGATTGCCCATTCAAATAACGCCAGATTGCCCATTCAAATAACGCCAGATTGCCCATTCAAATGCCGCCAGATTGCCCATTCAAATAACGCCAGATTGCCCATTCAAATAACGCCAGATTGCCCAATCAAATAACGCCAGATTGCCCAATCAAATAACGCCAGATTGCCCAATCAAATAACGCCAGATTGCCCAATCAAATAACGCCAGATTGCCCATTCAAATAACGCCAGATTGCCCAATCAAATAACGCCAGATTGCCCAATCAAATAACGCCAGATTGCCCAATCAAATAACGCCAGATTGCCCATTCAAATAACGCCAGATTGCCCCCCCGCCCCGGGGGAGCCATCCTTCTCCACGTTCCCTCAATTTCTTCTCCTGCCCTCGATGTCACTTCAGCCAATCCGGTGACCGGGAACCAGACCCGGTGAACCTAATTGGCTGAGACGCACATCAGTGCTAACTAGGGAATGCACAGGTTAACCATTTGGAAGCCGATTAGACCCCACAGGGCTCTGATAGACACTTCCAAAACACACCCACCGCTGTTATTCAGATGGCCGGCGCTCAACAGGGGGCCGGCCACCTGAATAGTGGGCGGCAGGGGCGACAATACATAGATTCATGCATTGCATGAATCTATGTATTGTTAAGAAACGGTGCAGGAGAGAGGGGGCGGCGCTTCTGCGCCCACTATGGACGCACCGCCACCGATCCACAGTGCCTATACCAGGTTGTCTAGCTTATTTAGAAGCAGAGTTCTTCTTGCCCTCTAATTATCTCCATAGTATTCTATCTCCCTGGCAGAAAAGAGGTTAAAGTGCATTGTATTTTCCATACAACTGCTTTCTATTTATTTGACTGTACAGGCCTCTCATAACCTTGTAATGCTGAAGAAGATAATTAAAGCGTTTGAGAATAAAGTGCTGAGTCAGCAGGAGCATGAAGGGAAAAGTGTCAGATAATACACAATAATGATTAAAGAGAGGCGCTCTATGGGAGTTTAACCCACTTTGGAGCCTTACGCCTGGTGCACATGCGATTATATCATTTTAGGGTGTCAGCAATCGCAGCGCGGTCACGTGCACTACACAGGGCGACGCGGGGTGCGGGGTTAAGGCAGCTTGGTTAACTTGTTAAAGCCTAAAGGAGAATTTACAGCTTTTGCGATGCCATGTTTTCATCCATGCATTAATTATAGGGAAGGAATGTCCATGAGCTACTTGATTTATATTAAACACTCTATACCAGGGGTCTCCAAACATTCTAAACAAAGGGCCGGTTTATTGTCCTTCAGACTCTTGGAGGGCCGAACTTTGGCCAGCGGGGGGGTGGAAATTTTCCTGGCATCAGTGGGACTAAACATCTGGTATTAGGGGGAGGAAAAGTGCCCCTTCGTTGGTATCATAAATGGTGCTCCACTGTCGGTGTCAGATGTCAGAATAGTGTCTCGTATCAGTGGGAGGGATAGTGCTCCAAGGGCCGGATAAAGGCAAGCAAAGGGCCGCATCTGGCCCTCGGGCCGCAGTTTGGACACCACTGCTCTATACCAATGTTGGACAATCTATAGAGAATATGAGGCCTCAGCTGTAGCCCCCAATGTCACCATGCTACAGAAGATTGTAGAGATGGTCAAAGACTTGATATACAGTATGCTACAAATGTGAATAGAAACTATAGTGTCAAGGACTGGGAACATGTTACATGGGGCCAGGGCTGTCTTTAAGGCAGGGCAAAAGGGGCCCTGTCATTGTTGTGGGGCCCAAAGAAGCTGCCTCATACTTGCCAACTATCCCAGTTTAAATTCCCTTGTCCCCTGAAGTTTTAGTCCTGTGCTGTGTCCCGATATCTCAGTGTAAAGTGTAAAGTGCTGCTACTAATGCTGCCCAGCTCTGCCCTATTGTTGTGTACAGATAACTCACCTGCAGACCCTGGGCCAGATTCAGAAAGCCCGGCGTAACTTTGTGTGGGCGTAGCGTATCTTCTTTACGCTACGCCGCCGCAACTTAGAGAGGCAAGTGTCGTATTCACAAAGCACTTGCGTCCTAAGTTACGGCGGCATAGCGTAAATGTGCCGGCGTAAGTGCGCGTAATTCAAAGGCAGGTAGGGGGAGTGTTGTATTAAAATTAACCGTGACCCCATGTAAATTATGTGGCGAACGAACGGTGCATGTGCCGCCCGTGGACGTATCCCAGTGCGCATGCTCAAAATCACGTCGCAAGTAGTCAATGCTTTCGACGTGAACATAACCTACGCCCAGCCCCATTCTGAATCGGCGTACACAAACGTCGTAAACGACCTGAAATTCGACGGCTGTTTCCGACGTCCATACTTAACATTGGCTGCGCCATCTTTTTGGTGGTTTATCTTTACGCCGGACGTAACCCTTACGCAAACCGCGTAACTGGCGCATCTACGTTCGTGAATCGGCGTATCTTACTCATTTGCATTTTTTAATGGGTACGCCGAATGCGTCCAGCGTAACTATGCGCCCACGTTACGCCGGCGTAGGCAAGTTACGTCGGACGACTGAAGCCATGTTTTTCGGCGTATCTTGCTTTGAGAATCGTCGCAAAGATGCAACGACGTATATTTGTACTTACGTTGGCGTATCTCGAGATACGCCGGCGTAAGCCTCTCTGAATCCAGCCCCCTGTGTTTACAGGGGGGCTGGTTTACGGTAAATAACCGTCATTCATATGCAAATACCAGGAGAATTCATATGTAAATAGTGGCGACCGGCAACATTGATATGTAAATAAAGGCGTCATTTATATGTATATCATACCCTTCTGCAGTGAGGAGATAATGTGCTGTAACCTCTAACAACCAATCAGTGATCAGTATTACTGTACAGTAATTTCTAGCAACCAATCAACCAACCAAGCAGAAATCGTGTGCTGTAATCTCTAGCAACTAATCAGTGAGCCGTAATGTGTGCTGTAACCTCTAGCAACCAGTCAGTAAGTGGTAATGATATGCTGTAGCCTCTGGCAACCAATCGCAATCACTGCCTGATCTGATACAGTAAACTGATTTTAAGTCTAGCTGATATTTATTGTATGTCTCAGAACAGGTGGAGAGCAAAATTGCATGGAGGGGGGCCTAAGAATTTTTTTGCCCAGGGTCCAATCAATATTAACCACTTCAAAACCGCACGCCGTCATATGACGTCCAAAAAGGGTATCTCTTATCCCGGGTGGACGTCATATGACATCCTGTACTTTGTGCGGGGATATCTGAATGATGCCTGCACCTAGAGGCATCATTCAGATATCATTTTGTTCCGGTGACGATCCTGTGCACCATAAGAATGATCATAGCGGCGGTTCCGCCAATCGTTCTTATAGGGCGGCAGGAGGGTGCTTCTCCGGGCTCTCCCGTGCCATCGGGGGCCCGAAGAGATGATCGCCATCTGCTGGATGTGCAGCATAGAGATTACCAGATGGTCACCAGTCATCTCTATGACCGTCGGAGGCCCGGGCGCGATGTGATGACGTCACGCCCGGGTACCCGTAAGTAAACAAAACGCAATTGCAGCTAGTAAGAACGAGATCAGTGATTTTTTTTTCACAATCTCATTCTTTCCAGCCTGGAGGAGAGATGTGGGGTCTTATTGACCCCGCATCTTTCCTTAAAGAGGACCCGTCACACACTACACTACACTACCTGTCACACACTATTCCTATTACAAGGGATGTTTACATTATATAATGTTTGGGGGTTCTGAGTAATTTTCTAGCAAAAGAATGATGATTTGTACATGTAGGAGAGAAGGCCCGGGAAGGAGGTGGGTTTTAAAGCCCGGTATTGAAGGGGTTAAAGACGGCCCTGCATGGGACTAGAGCTCACTGCCATTGCAGCCCCATTACAAATCAACATTTACAGTCTTGGCTGCTGGGGTCTAATGCCATGTACACACGGCCGTTTTTCATGACGAGGAAAATGCAATTTTTTTAATTGGTCGTGAAAAACGGTCGTGTGTAAGCTCCAGAGCATTTTTCTCGACGACCCACTGCACCTTATGCCAGTGTGGACGTTTTATACATTTTACATTAAATAACTTTACTAGGGCTTATTTTTTATCTGCGTGCAGCAGTTGTCAAGCAGTTAAATAGCGTTTTGTGGCGCCGACATGCAGGGCTGTCTTAATGAGAGGGTACACCTGGACACTGCCCAGGGGCCTCAGCTGCATGAGGGGCCCCTGCACTTTCCCCAAAGCAGCTGGTCTCACTAAAGGATTTTTTTTTTTTAACTAAATAGCTTCCTTTACCTTACTGCAGTCCTGATTTCATGTCCTCATTGTTCGTTTTTGCTTTGAAGTTGCTGTAATTCTGCTCTGATCCCCACACTTACTGCTTGTCTGGCTCCTTATGAAAAATCTCATAGCAGCTTTTCACTGTGGTCCAAGCTGTCATTACTGTGTGTCTAAAACTCCTCAGAACCAATCAGATTCATTTTAAAAACAAAACACTGCCCTGTATTTGTTTGTTTTTGTTCTGTGTGTCTCTTTACATCACAGAAACATGAAACCAGTTTAAAAGTGAAACTAAACTGCAGGCACATTATATGATTGTTTTTTATCTATTTTTAATCATTTAGCTATTATGTCTCTATACCCTGTAAACAGTCATTTCAGCAAAACTTTTTTCCTTTAGTGACCCTTTAAGCCCACGCTGCCCCGAAATTGGGGGGCCATGATGGCACTGAAAGTGATAGATACACAGGGTAGGCAATCTGCCTCCTACCTACTTGATGTCTGTTTAACTGCACTGTCATCATTGTAGGGGCCCCAGAGTATTACTTTGCCCAGGGGCCCATGATGCTATTAAGACAGCCCTGCCCACATGCAGTGTAAATTTACTGATGGGTCCACTTTAAGGGGTAGCTGTATCATTTCATCTCTGTCTGGTGCCGAACGCGTAGGTCTTCCTGGCCACCTCTTTGGATTATAATGCGCGATTCACTGTGTACTTTTTGATTCCGATACGTTTCGCTTGAGATCAATTCCTAATTTAATGTTTAAACTTTACCCATCGTGTCCCAGCTCCCCTGAACGCGCGGCGCTGTCGGAGCAGGAGGAGGGGAGGAGGTTGTCTGGTTTAGGTAAATGTCGCAGACTTCCTCTGGGATGGCCAGAAATGTCCTATGTGACAGATCTGAGGACTTATAGAAAGGAGTAGTGCAGGCTTACTTTTCTAATTTCCTGCCACTGCCATTGTAGTGCGTCGATTAAAGAGAACCATTCATCACAAAAAAAAGAAAATCCTGTTTTAGACAGGTGTAATAAAAGAGACTGCTGTTAGATTTTTTTTTGTTTTTGTACACAATCAATACTTGGGTTGATCAATATCTGCCATGGAACATACTTTACCCTGAAGGCTGCTATTTTTACAAAGTATTAAAGGAAAATTGTAATGGGTTTAGAACAGCCTTTCTCCAACTTTAAAACAGAGAGGAACCTTTGATACCCGTCTAGTCTTAGGGAACCCCTGCCAATAACGATATCTACATTACCCTGGTGAAGAGAGATTTTTTTATTGGGGGTCATTTGCAAGAATGCTCCCCTTACAGATAGCTAAAAAAGTCTTTGATGTCATTTAGAGGCGGCTCTAGGCTTTGTGAGACCTTAGGCCAGGGGTGTCCAAACTTTTTTCAAAGAGGGCCATATTTGATGAAGTGAACATGCGTGAGGGCCGAACATTTTGCCTGTCATTCTGTGAACCATTAAAATTCGGTCTAAGGCTCCATTCACACCTAGGCGTTTTCACGCCTGAAGCCCGACGCCGCAGCAGCCCCTAATACGCTGGAGGGGCGATTTTACATTGCCCTCTATGGAGATGGTTCACATCTCCATGCCGAACGCCGAAACGCCGTACGCCTGAAGCTCAAAACAAGTCCCGGACCCTTTTTTCAGGCGGCTTCGGCGTTCGGCATAGGAGATGTGGACCTGGGGGTTAAAATTGCGGCGTTTTGTTGCCGCAAATCGCGGTACAAGAGGGAGCCCCTTTGTCATAAGGGAGGGCCGAAGATGAAGAAAAAGCCGTTTCTCGCTCAAGGAACCCCTAGCAACCACTGGAGGAACTCTAGAATATATAGGCTGGTTTTGACAGTGCTGAAGATAAAGCAAAAGCTGTTCATTGCTCAAGGAACCCTTAGCAACCTCTGGAGGAACCCTAGATGAAAAATGCTGGTTTCGAATGTTGGAGATAAGAGGGAGCCCCTTTGTCATGGGGCAGTGCCAAAGATGAAGCAAAAGCTTCTCATTGCTCATAAAACCCTTAGCAACCTCTGCAGGAACCCTGGTTGAAAAGGTTGGTTTAGAGAGTCGGAGCTGAGAGGGACGTCTTTGTCATGGGACAGTGCCTTTAGACTGGAAAACTGCAATATTGGATGAGGTCACATGCTTTCGCAAATAAAAAGCATGAGGTATTTTGCCATGGTGGCCATGGAGGAAGAAATGGAGAGTACAAATCTGTGAAGATGGGAGGGGGGTCTTTACAGGTAGCATTTGCCAAGGGCCAGAAACAACCGCCAAATTCCTCTACTAAGCTCCCGTCTGGTCAAGCCCTAAAGGACCAACGTGTACTGGTCTGCCCATTCACATGGCTAAGCATGTGGTGTTCTCATTTGACCAGATCACTGTAAAAAAAAAGTACATTTTAAAGAAAGCATTTGGCTGGAGCACATTTGAAAATGTCCCTGCTGCTAATACTGTCCATGACAGATGGGTAACCTGTCCCTACACTACCCACATGCAAATGCATGCCAAAATTGGTAACCAAGGCCTTAAATAAGCTCTGCGTGACCCAAGATGGTGCCAGAGTCACATGGGATGTCAGCATCCAATCGGATAGCTTCCCTAGTGATGTTGAAAACCATAGGGGAACCATGTTCCTCTTGACTTCTCCCCCTGCCATGCCACTGCGGTTGAGCGCCACCTACAGTGGAGAAAGTAGACTACACCTTCCTACAGGCTGACAAAGCTGTTGCTAATTGCAGGGCAGTGTCTTAGCGTTGCCAGCCTCCAACAGGTAGTGCTGCCACTGGCAAGATTTACAGGTAAGGAACTTTGCAACAGATTCACAACATATTTGCTTAAGAACTTTAATTTCAAAGTCTGCATGGCGTATACCTTAAGGCTCTCCCTGACCCTGAATGCACATCCAGGAATAAAGAATATGCCCTACATGTTCACACACCAATCACACCTTTATGTTCAAATCCCAAAAAGTAGAAAACAGCCAAAAGACAATAGAAGAGTTTTGAAGCATCACACATAAAGACATATAAGGCACAGATTACATAGGCACCTGCTACAGAAAATGTATCTTAGTGTGACGGTTCTGGGTACTGAGACAGGAATATGGATGGCAGACAGAAATAATGAGCTGGAGGAAGAGAGGAGGGAGCGTCAAAGTTGGAAGAAAAGAAAAGACTATAGCAGACGGTGTTTTCATAAGATCTGTACTCACAATATTTCAGAATCATTCCCGGGGACACTTTGCTGCTGAAATGCTCTATCTAAATTAGCTGCTCACTAGGCTGCGTCAGATGATGATAACACTACATTCCCATCATAGCTTGCTTCCTATCTGGATTATCTGATACTTTGTTTTTTAGATTCTTTTCTTTAACTATACAATGAAAAAATACTTGTATACATGTGTCACGTGAAAAAAAAAAGTTTCTGATTATTTTCTCCACCGTTTTATATATTTGTTATAAAATGGGTACATTTTCTCCATCATTGATGTACACTGATGAGGCTGCACTAATGGGCAATGCTAGGCTGCACTGATGGGCACCGATAAGCTGGCACTGGTGGGCACTGATAAGCGGCACCGGTGGACACTAATAGGTGACACTGAAGGGCATTGATAGGTGGCACTGGTGGGCACTGATAGGTGGCATTGATAGCTTGCAGTGATGGGCACCGATAGGTGGCAGTGATGCTCGCTGATAGGTGGCAGTGATGGGCACTGATCAGCACTGGTAGGTGAGACTGATAGGCAGCACTGCTAGATGGCACTGATGAGGCACTGACTGCCACCACTGGTGAGCATTGAAAGGTGGCACTCGTGGGCATTGATAGGTGGCACTTTATTGCACTGGTGGTCACTGAGTACTGCCAGGTGGCACTGGCAGGGGGCACTGGCAGGCAGTACTGGTGGGCCTTATTGAGGCTGATGTGCTTCTTCCACTGGGGACCGATGTCCCTTACACAAGAGCCAGTGATCGGCTTTTTTTTGCCTCACACTGACAACAGTGGGAAACTATTCCTCCCACTATTACTAATAATGTGGCACAATTCCTTGCACTGATACCAATGATAGGTCAGTATTCCTCCCACTATTACCAATCATAGGGTACTATACCTATTATGGAGATGGACACAACAATGAAGTACTAGTCCTCCCACTGACATCAATGATGGGGTATACTTTCTTCATCTTTTACAAATGATGTGTCACTAATCCTCCTACTGTTACCAATGATGTGGCACTATTTCTTCCACTGACACCAACAGCGGGGCACTATTCCTCCTACTTATGCCAATGATAGGGTACTATTCCTATCATGTACTATTCCTATCATTGGCATTAGTAGGAGGAATAGTGCCCCGCTGTTGGTGTCAGTGGAAGAAATAATGTACCATGATTGGTATTAGTGGGAGGAATAGTGCCCCGTTGTTGGTGTCAGTGGAAGAAATAGTGCCCTATCATTGGTAACAGTAGGAGGAATAGTGACACATCATTTGTAAAAGTTGAACAACGACTACCCCATCATTGATGTCAGTGGGAGGATTAGTACCTCATTGTTGGTGTCCATGTCCATGATAGGAATAGTACATGATAGGAATAGTACCCTATCATGGACATGGACACCAACAATGAGGTACTAATCCTCCCACTGACATCAATGATGGGGTAGTCGTTCTTCAACTTTTACAAATGATGTGTCACTATTCCTCCTACTGTTACCAATGATAGGGCACTATTTCTTCCACTGACACCAACAACGGGGCACTATTCCTCCCACTAATACCAATCATGGTACATTATTTCTTCCACTGACACCAACAACGGGGAACTATTCCTCCCACTAATACCAATCATGGTACATTATTTCTTCCACTGACACCAACAACGGGGAACTATTCCTCCCACTAATACCAATCATGGGACATTATTTCTTCCACTGACACGAACAACGGGGAACTATTCCTCCTACTAATACCAATGATGGGGCATTATTTCTTCCACTGACACCAACAACGGGGCACTATTCCTCCCACTAATACCAATCATGGGACATTATTTCTTCCACTGACACGAACAACGGGGCACTATTCCTCCCACTTATACCAATGAAGGGGCACTATTCCTCCTCCTACAGACCACAGGTGCTCTGTCATTTTTTTTACTCCCACTGACCACCAAGCCTGAGGCATTGTTTACTTCTACTGATGCCAGAGCATTTTCTACTCCCGTTGGCTGCAGTCTGGCCCCCCTAACGTCTGATGAACAGTAAAATGGCCCTTTCTTTAGAAAGTTTGGAGTCCCTTGATCTTGTAGAAGAATTCTAGGTTAGATTAGGCTATAGGTCCAGGAAGGGAAGACTAGTGAGTTTTGGTCTTAAAGTGAACTTATCCTTTCAAAGAAACAAAAAAAAAAAAACACGTTTCAGCTTTGCAGCCTTAATCATAACTATAATCTATAGCCGCAAAGCATGTTAGCTGTCTTGTGATTGTTAGATGCTGCTGATGTTCTATTCTAGGTTAGATTAGGCTATAGGTCCAGGAAGGGAGGACTAGCGAGTTTTGGTTTAAAAGTGAACTTATCCTATCATAGAAACCAAAAAAACAACGCGTTTCACCTTTGCAGCCTTAATCATAACTATAATCTATAGCCGCAAAGCACGTTAGCTGTCCTGTGATTGTTGGATGCTTCTGAATTTTAATCAATAACGTTTGGAGAGGATCGTAGTTGGACTCCAGCATTTTTTCTTTTCTTTGAATAGATTTGTGGAGCAGACAGCAGCTCAGCTGTTGAGCCGACGCTCCGCAGGCTGCATTGGAGAGGTACAACTTCATTTGTATGTTTTTCTTCAACCTAAAGACATTAGGCAACTAGTGCTTCAAAAGGTTGTCAGGGATGACAGCCCTTATATTTTGCTGAGTGATGGTTTTCCTTTCTGATTGTATCCTAAGTCATTGGATTGCTTGTGATTCTGCTGCAGCCAACCAAACGCAGTCAGCCCCCCTCCCGTTCTTCCCGAGCATGCAGTGTGTAATATTCTATTGTTTTCTGTTCTCTGAGAGGATCGAGCTGTTTAGGTGTACACTCTGGAGGCAATAAGAGCATTTCATGTTGGAAGCAATCACTCTCACTCATGGATATTATCCAGTTTGTTAGATCTGGGCATTCTTCCCAAGAAAGAGAAAAGCAGGACAGCAAGGTGTTAAAGTGAACCTGACTGAGGCCTTCAAGGTGCCCAAGGTAACAGTAGTGCTGAAGACGTGCAGAGCCTTGTGGTGACTGTAAGTCTTTGTCTTCAAATGAATCCCCTTGGTGTTGGGAACCCATTTGGATTCTGGACCTAGGCTATATATGGGGTTCTGGATTAAAATAAAAAAATCCATATGTAGCGCCTGGTTACTTTTCAGAACCGGTGCTAGTGAAACTTAGAGGGGGTCAAGTGACTCTGACCATGTTAATTAGTTCAAATTTGAAGCTTCTGTCCCAGCTTGGCTGTGCTGTGGGCTCATGCTGTTTCTGGGGTGCAGTTCTACCCCAGGTCAGCAGGTGGCAGCAGTCAAGGACTGGATACTTTTTTCCAGCAGGAGGAGGCTTCCTCGCTGTGCATGCTGGGGAGGGGTATTTATGGGGCAGACGCCATCTTCCTGGGTCTTCTCCTTGTGTGGCGCCCACCTTCAGGGTAGATATTCCACGGCGCCCGGCAAATGGCCTTCCGGGCCTGGGTGCACGTGCTATGCAGAGATCCTGGCTTCAGGACCACGTTGGTCCGGAGCATCTGATCTTTCGCTTGGGACTCAGTAATCAACTGGGTCCCCCATCTAAAGAGGCCCTGGGCTGTCCATCCTGTTGGAGGAAGCTGTTCGGTGGAGAGTCTGCCTGAGGAGTGCCAAGAGAGGCTGGTGTTCCAATAGGGGCCTGACCATCCATCAGGAACCGAGGTAACCGGACACTGAGAGGTTGGATGTTGGTCGCCTGTCAGTCAGTACCCTAATTTAAACTACCTGAAGGAGATTCAGGTGTTGAGTCCAGTCAAGAGGACTCTGGGCCACCATTGGGAGGGTCTGTGGCAGAGACTTAACCCCAAGTTCGAGTGTCATACTGGCTGCCAGGCTTGTGAGAGAGGCCTGTCCAGGTGCGCTATACCCATTCCGGCTGGAGTGGCGAAGTGAAAGTTTGTCATTGGAAGCAGGACTGTTTCCCTTTTACATACACCTGGATCTGTGTTCTCCATCTCTGCTATTCCTCTATTCTTCACTAAGTTCAACTGTTTTACCTTGTTGGGTAAATAAAAGCACAAGAAAGGACATTCCATTACCATGGCTCTCATCAACTACCCTAGACTGCGGAGTCACAGAGGTAACATGCCACCCAAAACAAACCAGCAGCTCCTCCGGGGGTAGTGCTACACATACAAGTATGTATGCATGTATGTATGTATGTATACCAAGAGTATATATACAGAATATTCATATACAGCATGTACTGAATATATTAAACAAGGAGAAGCTGTTTTCTCACACAAGTTGCGCCATGCCCATGCTCCATTGGTACAAAACCCACGATGAGCAGCAGGCACACTACGGGATACTGAGTGCCCCATCTAATGAGGGAGCGATTTCCGCAAGATACAATTAATGAGATTGAATGAGCGACACAGAATCTGTCCCCAATGGGGCTCCAACCTGTGTCACACACAGATGCTTAGACATAATGATGAACTAAAGAAGAAATAGAAAGTCTGCTATCATCCATTCCTCTATGGGAACTCTCTTCATATACTAAACTCTTCCCTTCTCTTAATACACAGCAGTCTTATTCAGGGCTTTTTTTCAGCAGGAACGCGGGGGAATGCAGTTCCAGCACCTCCAGGACTAAATGTATGCAAGGGGTGTGCTGAAGGGTCTGCTGATGCTGGCTGCTGGGGGGTCTATTTTAGCATGGGTGGGGGTCTATTGTTGATGAGGAAGTCTGTTACTGGTAGGAGATCTATTGTTGGTGGGGGTGGGTCTTATGTTGCTGGGGGGGTTAGTTGTTCCTGTGAGAGATCTACTGTTGAGGAAGGGAGTCTGCTGGGGGGTCTCTTGATGCTGGCTGTGGGGATATCTGTTGTTGCTGCTGGGGGTCGATTGTTGCTGGGGAGTCTATTGTTACCGGGGGTCTATTTTTGCTGGGGGATATTTTGCTGCCGGTGGTCCATTATTGTTGTAGGGAGATCTATTGTTGCTGGAGACTCTATTGGTGTTGCTGGCTGCAAGGGATCTATTTTTACTGCTTTTCTTGTTATTATTAACAAATTCCATACAAATTACTTGGCACCAAAAAATTATACTTGGTTCTGTATTCTCTGTAAAGGGCAGTACTGGAAGGTAGGTGTCATGGATATGCAATAATGTCTGGCAGCTTACCTGTCTCTTCATGTGTTCATTAGAGGCCTGACTCTCTTATCTGGCTGCCTTTTATCATCTCTCCTCCCTGTATGGCTCCACCCCATGCTATCCCAGGAACTCTATATTAACCACTGCACTGCTGGTCTGCGGTGCTGATCAATGTTGTGTGTTACTATTGTGTTCCTGCTTGCCACGTGCTACGTTATCTCTGTGTACCGATCTTGGCTTGTCTCCGAATACTCCTGTTTGCCTACGACCCTGGCCCTTGGTCTGTCCCTCGGTTATCCTCGTCTGCTTGTTGCCCCGACCTCTGCTTGTTGCCCCGACCTCGGCTTACCCTTCACTATCCCTTGTGTCCTGAGTGGCTGCTTCCTCACCCTTCACTATCCCTTGTGTCCTGAGTGGCTGCTTCCCCTCTCTCCCTATGGAGCGTGACCTAGGGGGACTCCGGGAGCCGTGACCTGGACCCAGCAGCAGCAAAGGAAATCCTCACCCCTAGAGGCTCTGGTGAATATCAACTGGGTCTTAGACTCCGCGCCCTGGGGAATCTTGGGCTCAAGCTTCCTATAGGATCCCTGTCTGTGCCCTAGCGTACCTCTCCGCCATAACCACTCTGTGGTCCAGCCGCAGCAGTCTGCTTTAGGGTTCACTACTTTGTGGTGCACCCCTGCCTCCAACGGGGTGCACTTGTCATCTGACCACAGGTGACCCGACAGTGGGCAAAGGGTGGAGCCAAGGAATGGTCCTCGGAGGTGGGTAGGGGAGGAGAAATGGGGTGACTCAGAAAGGGGGAGTTCCTGCACCTAACCTCTGAGAAAAAAGCCCTGGTCTTATTCCTAAAAAACTTTGGACACCTGTGGACCTATGTAGCAGTTGGATGGTCGTATATAAGAGATTGGCAGTTTTTATTGGATAATGAAGCGCTGCTTGCTGCTAATGGCAGCATAGAATATGGTGAGGGCTTTATTAGCACTGAGCACAAAGTTAGGATTCAAGGTGGAAGGTTTTCTTTGGACACTGGAGGACGCCCCTTTTTTTTCTCATTGGTATACATTTTTTTTCTCATTGGAATACGCTTTGTTCTGGGACTTTCGCTTCAATATATCGTCACAGTTAATGGGACTTTATTGCGTTATATATGATTTGTATTACACATATTTTTTATATATACATTTTTTCCAGGTATGTTTCCACCAACACTTCTTCCTAAACCATGGGCTCTCACTAATCCCTCTATCCCTTCTACCTTCTGGCCTCAGGATCCCTCTTTTCCCTCCCACGGACCTACACTCCTGGGACTGTTGGGGACCTACTTCCAAGGGGTCTGTCAGGGATTGACCGCTCTCACTACCTGACTCAACACTAACCAACAACATTTGTTTTTCAGGTTCACTAACCCCTATGTGGTTACCTTTGGCAACCAAACCATCTGGGATCAACACCACACCCTTCTGTGTAACCTCACTGGCACTGTTCCACAAAGGGTTACTCAACATTGTCATTGGGACCTCTGGTCCCCTTGTTTGTTAGGACAGAGTCTATGGAGGGACCACCTACAGGCAAGCAGTGACTCCCTATGGGACAGTCCCCCAGTTTCACATCGCCCCCTGTTGTCCAACACTCCAATAGCAATTGTCCTACCAACGCACATTTTTCCACACCAATCTCTTTAACCATTTCTGTATCCATTGGTACCTCAACCAATAGCTCAGAATTTTCTGACAGTGCTCTACAGTGCTTCTCATACACTTCGTTACAGTTATCATTACCGTTATTTCCTATCAAAGTGTCTCCGGGTACCTCAAACTGTACCTCTCTGCGAGTGATGGACTGAATTCCCACTACTGCCACGTCCATTCTGAGTCCTTCCTTTACATGAGGTCTAGAGGGTGAGACAGTGCGCGCGCCATGTACCAACCACTGCTCAGCCGTACCTCGTACCGCACCAGTAGGAATGCATTCCATCACATCAGCAGACGGAGAGACTTCCACTATGTCTATTATTTCTGATTTCTCTAACAATTCCCCTGAGCGCCTTCTGCACACAACCGCCGCTGGAAGCACTCTCAAAGAGAACTGTGAGACAACTTTGCACAAAATTAACCAACAGTACAGCAACCAATTTTCATCAATATTGCTTAACAACGCCGGCACCACCTGTGTCCACCGATTGGTACTACGCAGTACCATGTCAGCCCTCTGCTGTGGACACACGCAGGTGTACATTGGAAATATTTTCACCAATTCCAACAACATCTCAGTTATTTCTAGACACGCCACATCTAAAACCCAGAACTTTAGGAACTTTTCCTTTACCAACGATGTGGAGGGGCTCATTTGCTAAGGCGTGAGAGGCTGAGTCACTTAAAGAGACCTCTACCTCAGAGGTAACTGACAAAACTTGCGACTCCCCTTGAGCACTGCGACACTCTTCCTCTCACTTTCAGCAATACTGAGTGATTCCAAATCGCTATCCATTACCATATCATTCTGAAGCTCAACATTCCTGTTACAGTCACTTTATATTTAATTAAACTTAATGGGGTTCCAGCTAGTGAGGTTTCTCAGCATAAACCACAACCGCACTTTCTTGTGTGAACAGAAAGTTAAGGGTTTATTTCATCACAACCACTATATAGGAACCGACCGACAGGCAGCGTATTCAAAATAATCAAAAGCAAACATAGGAAGTAAAGATAGCTTAGTTGGTGATCCAAGCTAACTGCAGGATGGTATGACCATGTAGCATCGAGCCATTTATAGATGGGTGTCAAGTAGTATTATCAGAAGCAACTCAAGTACAAGGCACTTATGTGAGATACAGTTAGTGGGAATGAATAAAATTCATTAAATCTTAAATCATAGCATTTAAACAAAGAAGCATCCCTGAACACTAGACTGCTTGCAGATGGCAGAGTTCCACACAGTATACTTGCGGTACTGATGATGGTGTTGAGGTGTTAGCTCTAATCCTCAGTAGAGAGCACTTCCTGAAGGGATCCTGGAAGCAGAGTAGTGGAGTTGGTGTATGCAGGGTCAAGCTGAGGAGGAATCCCAGAAGCAGGGTACTGAGCCCTGCGTGTATACAGATCCCAAGGGGGAGACAGGAACCCTCCCTGTACTCGGTCCAGCAGTCCTAGGGATGGTGTTTGGGGTGCTGTGCGGGGTCCCAGGTGACGGCAGGTGCCCAACAAAATAGTGGAACAACCTGCCGTCATTCCTGGAGCTTTAAATAGCGCGTACAGCGCGGGAGAAGGCGCCGCACGCCGGGGCGCAGTTCCGCGTTCCAGCGTGGAACGCAAACAGAGCGCACCGGAAGTGACGCGCACGAGTCACGGCGGATGTGTGGGGAACACACAAACGCCGTGGCTGTATAGGGGGGGGGGGGAACGCAGATGGCGTTACAATTCCTCATCTCTTTTGCTGAGGACAAAACTTCTGCCATGTATGCGCCCTTTTCAGATCCTTCCAACTGGAGAGGGTTAACTTCCGCAAAAGCCAACACATCCATGTCTGGTATGCAACACAGTCCACTAATTGAACTCCTGTGTAATGCAGTTCTCCTGATTGTCACACACAGCCAACAACAGTTCACAGCAGAAAACATTTACTTTCAGTTCATATTGGCGGTTCATCATAGCATTGCTGCCAAAAACGCACGGTTGCTTTCTACTCACTGTTTGTTGGTATGCGGATCTGGAACTCTTCCAAACTGCCCGACGCAATACCTCCACCATATGTAGGATTGGGGAATCAGACTCCAAAGGTAGGCGCACTTTTTAGTGAGTAGACCATTGCAGAACTGTGTTTTTAAGGGCTTGGTAGCCCACTTTTATTTAAAAGCATCAAAAGTTCACATATATTAGCAGCCCTCACAGGGGTTCCATCATTCCTGTTTCTTGAAAAAGAATCAACAGTTCAGCCTCCCGGCTTTCAGGCCTTTAGCTTAGGCCCCAAGTTCTGCTCCTCAGAACTACCAGTTTTAGAGTTAAGCACACATCTTGCTGCTCCAACATCAATGACCTTTGCCTCCTGCAGAGACACATCCAGTCTCTGACTTCTCTCACAGAGCTTTTGGGAGTCACCTGACTCCTTAGCACAGACCTCCTGTCTGTGGGGTGGGGCCCTGAATGCTGTTCAGGTCAGACAAATGCTGACCACACAGCTGTATAATTAAGGTGTCTGTCTCTCCAAAATATGGTGAAAACCCGCCATCATTCAGGTAAGACAGACCCAAACCATCACAATATATAAATGTATATAAGTTTGTATAGAGGTGCTGCACATTATTGTTTATGCCCCATGTATGATATGCCAACAATCACATCTGTGTACCTTAGGCTGGTGTCAGAGCTGGAAAGGATTCAGTGGACTGGAAAGTTGCATTCGATCTTGTGTTCCTTTCTAACAATATAGTTGAGAAGAGCCGAAATGACCCAGAGCAGTACAGAGTCATGATGAGCAGTAATAGGAAGATCACACTGCATGCAATGAACAGCAAAAGGTGCATACCAGGTCAGGGAAGGATAGATCAAACAATAAGGCAGGTCACTATATGGCCAGCTTAGGGAGACTGTGAGAATAAAAGTACTGAAACGGCTCCTGGTAATCAGTGTTTAAAATGTTTTGGTTGAGACAATTTTTACATTAAAGCGGAGGTCCACACCCTCCCCTCTCCAGTGTCACATTTGGCACCTTTAAGGGCCCTTTCACACTAGCGGACGAACTGTCCGCTCATTACAAGTCCGTTTATGGACTTGTAATGGGCCCCTATGGGAGCGGATCCGTTAGCGGATGATGCATCCGCTAACGTCCGCTAGATCCGCATCCGTTTTTGCGGACGGAAGAATGTCCTATTTTTCTTCCGTCCGGCCAAACGGATCGGATGCAAACGGACAGACGGTCCGTTTCCATCCGACTCCCCATAGGGGAGAGCGGAGGAGAGACGGGGCGGTCCCTGCACAGTGTGCGGGGACCGCCCCGTCCGCCGACAGCTGAGCGGAGACCCCCCCACTGAGCTGACGGGCACACGGAGCGGACCGAAAAACGGTCCGCTCCGTGTGAAAGGACCCTAAGAAGGGAGGGGGTGCAGCTACTTGTATAATACAGGTATTTTCACCCACTTCCAGGAATAGACTCCTGCGGGAGTCACGCAGCCAGGGCCGATCCTAGGGTCACAGACGCCAGGGTTCAGAAATATTTCTGGCGCCCCCACATGGGCGTTGTCATTTTACTAACTCCTCCCCATTACATCTCATTATACATCACATCTGTAGATGGACTAGGCGCAGGAATGGGCAGGGGCTGTGTATCCTATGCAATCTACCATGCCATTAAATATCTAGAGCAGGGGCAGCCCAGAGCATGTGTAAAGGGATGCTGGGGATGCCATCCCCCAGCACACAGCACACTGAACACTGTGACTCACCTCGATTCTCTCTCTGTGCAGCCTGAGATAGAGATGGGAGTGGGAGGCATTCCAACTGGAGTTGGTGGAGACAGTGCGGGATCCAAGACTCCCAGTGTTAGGAATTAATTCCTGCACATCAGCACTCAGCAACCACTGAAAATTAGAATTCTCATGTCAGGAAGAGGAGGGCCCCTCCCCCGAGCACTGCCAGGCTGGACGGGCTGCCCTATGCTCACACATTAGTTCTGGACGTACACATACCTATAACACTAGTTCTGGACGGAGACAAACAAGGAGAGAAGGAGGGAGGGGAGAACTCTGGCACTTCGGCGCCCCCACCTCTGCAGGCGCCTGGGTGCAATGCACCCTGCCAAGGATCGGCCCTGCATGCAGCTTCCCCCCCCCCCCCCCCGCTGTCTTCTGGGAAACACACTGGTCCCAGGAGACAGTAGGGACCAGTGAGGATGGGCCGGGCCGCTGCATGCGCAGTAGGGAACCGGGCAGTGACGCCGCAACACTTCACTTCCTGGTAAAAATGTTGCCCCCTTCCCTGGTGGTACTGGCAGCTTTCCTGGTGGACCAGTGTGGGCATCCGAGGGGGGGCTGCGCTGATAAACAATCAGCGCGAACCGCCCCTGTCAGGAGAGCAGCCGATCGGCTCTCCTCTACTCGCGTCTGTCAGACACGAGTGAGGAAGAGCCGATCAACGACTCATCCTGTTTACATCGTGATCAGACGTGATTGGACATGGCTGATTACGTGGTAAAGAGCCTCCGCCGGAGGCTCTTTACCGAGATCGGAGATGCAGGATGTCCGACTGACACCCCGCATCACCGATCGCCGCGCTGCACGCCCCCACGAGCACGTGCCGGCATGTTATCCTGCTGGACGTCAATAGACGTCCAGTCAGGATAACACAACCACTTCCTGGACGTCAATTGTCTATTGACCGGGCGGGAAGTGGTTAAAGCACGGTTTGATATTCAGAAAGTCGTCTTTACCACATTTAGATGCTTAAATGCATTGAGTTGCTGCCATATGATTGATGTATTAGCAATTTGTGTTACCAAGCAATTGAACAGGTGTACCTAATAAAGTGTCCGGTGGGTGTATATACGTACTTTAAAAGAGCCCAGCATGCATCTAGTTCATCTGCATCATATATCCTTCCAGGAGCCAGACAAAGCACACTCACATTGCTTTCTCCCGGCACACAATTTGTTATTTCACATATCAGAGTCTGCGTTGTCTTGGAGAAGGCAGACGCAAGTTTTCCCGATCGATGGTTGAAAAGTTTCAGAGTACGAGCGAGGGCACTTGATGGCCCCCTCCTCACACACACAGGTCCTGCGGTAATTACCCGGCCAGGGCGATTGAGCATGAATTCTCAGTATCTAAAGGAGAAAAGGCCAAGAAAAAAAAAAACACACAACATGGACAGGCACACACTGACCCACAAATACACTGCGTCCAGTCTACATCTAACCATAGAGGTTCTACATGATGATATAAAAGACTAACACATGGAGTAAAGGGCACGTTGACAGCAACAACAGATATCTCCTCTCTTCATCAAGAATAATAAGAGGATTCTGAATGGCTGCTTATTGCTCTTTTGCGTTTCTAAACCACACACAAAAAAAAATGTAATATAAAAAAGCTTACCAGTCCTTCGATGTGGTGGCTCCTTTCCTTTTATGTGTTTCAGGCTTTATTTTGAACTGGTGATCTTACCAATAACACACTTCCACACTAAAAGGAAATTGGGCGAACGATCGTATGATAGTGTACACAACTTTCCGAGCAAAAATTTCCAAAGGGAGAAACTCCAAAATGTTCCCATACGGGAACAGGACGAATGATTTTCGTTTTAACCACTTAAGCCCCCCCCCCTTTCTGAGATTTGGTGTTTAGAACTTAATAAAAAAATTATTTATTTTTTTGCTCGAAAAATTACTTAGAACCCGCAAACATTATATATATTTTTTCTAACACCCCAGAGAATAAAATGGCGGTCGTTGCAATACTTTTTGTCACACCGTATTTGCGCAGCGGTCTTACAAGCGTAGTTTTTTGGGAAGAAATTCACTTTTTTTAATTAAAAAATAAGACAACAGTAAAGTTAGCCCAATTTTTTTCATATTGTGAAAGATAATGTTACGCCGTGTAAATTGATACCCAACATGTCGCACGTCAAAGTTGCGCCCGCTTGTGGAATGGCGACAAACTTTTACCCTTAAAAATCTCCATAGGCAATGTTTAATAAATTCTACAGGTTGCATGTTTTGAGTTACAGAGGAGGCCTAGGGCTAGAATTATTGCTCTCACTCTAACGATCATGGCGATACCTCACATGGGTGGTAGTTTTTTTTACCATTTTTATTCCTGTTACAAAGAATGTAAACATACCTAGTGTGTGGCAGGTCCTCTTTATGGAGAGATGCAGGGTCAATAAGCCCGTTTTTTCTGCTTTCAACACATCGACATCAGGGACAACTTGTTCACTTGCTCCCTAATATATCCCACTCACTTTCAGATGCCATTGTAACAAGATAACTTTACCTGTTGTCTTAACCACTTGCCATCCCGGCCATTGTAGAATGATGACCATAAGGTGGCTCTACAATGCCTGAAGGCCGTCTATTGATGTCTTCGGCTCCTCCTGGTCACTGGGGGGCACCCACGCGTGCCCGCCGCGTCACTCAGGTGCCGCTGGCGGCCTCGATGTACCCACAATCGGCAGTTAAAGAGCCAGGGATATGGATCTCTGTGTGTAAACACAGAGATCCATGTCCTGTCAGGGAGAGATTGATGGTGTGTCCCTTGTACATAGGGACACCGATCAGTCAGTCTCCTCCCCCCACAGTAAGAATCACTCCCAGGGAATATATTAACCCCTTGATCGCCTCCTTCCCTGCCAGTCACATTTATACAGTAATCAGTGCATATTTATAGCACTGTTCGCTGTATAAATGTGAATGGTCCCAAAAATTTGTCAAAAGTGTCCGATGTGTCCGTTGTAATATCGCAGTCCTGACAAAAATTACTAGTAAAAAAAAAAAAAATGTCAGAATTCTATCCCCTATTTTGTAGGCGCTATAACTTTTGCACAAACCAATCACTATTTTTTTACCAAAAATATGTAGAAGTATAAATATCGGCCTAAATTGGGATATTTATTATAGAAAACATAAAAAATATTGTGTTGTTTTTTTTTCAAAATTGTCACTCTTTTTTTGTTTATAGCGCAGAAAATTAAAACCGCAGAGATAATCAAATACCACCAAAAGAAAGCTCTATTTGTGGGAAAAAAAGGACGTACATTTTGTTTGGGAGCCACATCGCACGACCGCGCAATTGTCATTCAAATCGTGACAGCGCTGAAAGCTGAAATTTCGCCTGGGCAGTAAGGGGTATATGTGCCCAGTAAGCAAGTAGTTAATATTATAGTTGATTGGTGTAGGAGCTTAGTGTTTTTCCTGCTCACCTGTGCTATACGTAGAAGGAGCAACCAACTGTCATTACCTGCATGTACCTGGATTTTAGATACACAAGGATGTCATAAAATCATAAATCTTTTGCGCTGACAAAATTGCACCCATCCTAATAGTTTATTAGCGGAACCCCATGTGGTCACCTTCAATACAAACCATACTTCCCACGCAGTCAGTGCATCCCGCACGCACAGAAGGGACTCTCGGTGACACAAATACAAACGGGGAAATTGCATGCAGAGCCTGAACGGCACACACCAGGAGCCAGGGGCTAAACCGACACACACTGAATGGGGTGAAGCACCAAAAGAGAAACAAACACACAAACACTGATGTAATGTGACATACTCAGTGACACTCAGCCATCCACGGATATGCTAAAACACACTGATGTGTGCATGTCATAGGGACGTTCCCGGGTGACATCTAGAAAGTGACATTAACATGTACTATAAGCCATCACTGTGTGAAAATGACACAAAATTACAGTAAATATAGCCTGTTAATTTAAAGTTGGCTGTATCTTAAATTAAAGCAGATACACCCTCAGTGGGGACCCATTTACACGGGTCCAGTGCGTTAACGTGCAGGATTTCATGCGTTACCATGCATTGCTTTCCGTTAGTCCATCCGTTTTGATTTGGCTGAAAACAGACCGTAATTAATATTTTAAGGGCGATGCATTATTTTGTGTAACCACTTCTATACCAGGCACTTTCACCCCCTTCCTGCCCTAGCCAATTTTCAGCTTTCAGTGCTGTCGCACTTTAAATGACAATTGCGCGGTTCATTTTAAATACATAACAGCTTATGTATTAAGCTGTTATGCATTTAAAATAAAGAATTATATATGTGATCTATGATCTTAAATCAACTGTTGATGTAATTATCATATGTATGTGTTTTTTCAATAGAAGGCTTGTACCTCTAATTGGACAGCAGCCCCTGAAGAAGCCTGGCATATGGGCGAAACATGTTGGGAAATCCATTCTATAGTGCCGTATCCATAAAACCTTGTTGATTTGTACTTGCCAATTGTTATGTTTTAAAAAAAACAAAAAAACACTACCCTACCCACCTATAGTCATATGACATCCACAGATGGGAATTCCCATCCTGGGTGGACATCATAAGACGTCCTGTGTTTCCCGGCCTTCTAGGGGGCTCGCTGCATCACGCGTGTCCGGCGGCCGCGATGTCCCCAGGGCTTCCCAATCGCGCAGGGAAGCTTCCATCATCCAATCATGTGCAAGCATGTGATTGGGCATTCTTTGCAAAGTGAAGCTTCTTTACTAAGCTCTGAGGCAAATGCACTTCCAAAGTGCACAGTCCATTTGCCTTTAGTAAACCCACCCCCAATGAATCCAATTCATCTGACTGACTTCTAATGTTTTCCAGAGCGGCTAACAACTAGGTGGTCTTCACAGCGAATAAACGCGCACGCTCGGCCACAATGACTGTGCCCATTTATGGAAAGATCAGAAGGATATCTCAGTATCTATTGTTGTTTTTGTAAAAGCAGATTTAATTTTTTTTGATAAATACCACAAAGTACATGACGTGACTCATATAAAAAGCTTTCTAACCCGACATGTTTTCTAATAAAGGTGGCTGGCACAACATCCCATCTATAAAAATGGCACACGTCGCCAGCCAATAAATGTATTTCTATGCCTGGCATGGCAGTGTGTGTGGGCACCTTCTTCTGTCTGGCACAGCGTGTGACAGGTCTGGCATTGAGTAGGAGAAAACTGATGGAGATTTCTGGAGAGGTTGCCCATAGGACTGGCATACAGCAAAGTGAGGAGGAAGATGTTCGTGGGACTAAGCTGGAGAGGCTTTGTGGATTCCCAGAGAAGTGGCAAACCATCGCCTGATCATCATACACTGAGGATAAAAAGGGGGGAAAGGGGACCCATTCCATTTCCACTGTCCATGTCTTGCGCTTGCTAGGGGTGACTTGACCCTGCTGCTTTTTGCAGTTGTGAAAAAAAATTGTACAGAGTAAAAAATAAAAAAAAAGATGTATATGAGGGAACTCTATTTATCATAAAGTACCTGTGGGCCAGTGCCAAGAGCTGCAGGGTCAGGGGTACCCAGGGGCGGACTGACCATTTGGGCACTCGGGCACAAATCTGTGAAATTTCGAATGAAGGGCATTGGCCGTGAACTTGTTGTGCATACAGACCGCAGAACGTTTTCAGCCAACATTCACAAAACGATGTGTTTTTCCGCTCTTTAGCGCCACCCTTTGGCCAACTTCTGCTAATGTTGTCTGATGGTTAGCATTGGTTCGGAGCATGCGTGTTTGTACTTTGAAATTTTAGTCCTCCGGACTTGTGTACACACGATCGGATAATCCGATGGAACACATTTGTTGTCGGACAATTTGAGAGCATGCGCAGCCAACATTTGTTGTCGGAAATTCCGAAATTCCTCCGATGGAGCATATAGAGGGCTCGTTCTCACATGAGGTTGGGGTGGGTAAAACCCAGTGGTATGCGCTGCAGTTTTACCGCCCCCCCAACCTCTACCCCCTTTAGCTACAGAGGCAGCAGAACGGGTGTACAATTGCCACAGTTGCAATTTTTTGCTTTAGGGTCACAGCAGGAATTATACCCTTTGTCGTTGCCGCCTGCGACCAATCCAAATCAATGGGTCACTCTGCAGTGATAAAGGGGTAAAGCAGCTGGTGAGGATTCAACACCTCCTCATTGACTGTCAAATGCTCTCTGAAGAGTGATCCGAATAGCGATAGCTCTTCATAGAGCACTGCTAGTGTGAACGAGCCCTAAAAGTAACTGATTATAGAACAGGCAGCACAAGGAACTCCGATGGGGGGGGGGTGCCCATTCTAGGATGACGGGTGGAAGGGGCTTAGTGCCAATGGTGGGGCTTAGAGGGGAAGAAGGGTTTAATGCTCAGTGCTAATAGTATGAACAGCTCTGTAAGAATGATGGAAGTGATATTGTTTGGGTAGAGTGACCCCTTAAATCAGCAGGTGTGTGCTTGGTGCCAAGCCATCTTGTGTTGGTATACATTGGGGCATTGTGTTCTTCTTTAGTGGTAATTATCAGGGCTATCTTAATGAAAGGGCACACCTGGGCACTGCCCAGGTGCCCTAGCTGCATGGGGGGCCCCTGCACTTTGCACAAAGCAGTTAGTCCTTGAGCCCACGCTGCCCCGAAATTGGGGGGCCCATGATGGCACTGAGAGTGATAGATGCACAGGGGAGGCACTCTGCCTCCTACCTACTTGATGTCTGTTTACCTGCACTGTCATCATTGTAGGGGCCCCAGAGTATTACTTTGCCCAGGAGCCGTAGATGCTATTAAGAAGGCCCTGGTAATAATGGTTTGTCCGTGTCCAGCAACGCCTGGGTTACACGCTCAGCACTCCGGTCACGTAACCAGAGAGAGATGTGCTGTGACGGCCATAGGACTGGGTGGTCTCCCTCCTTTCCGCTGATCCGTGTTTGATCAGGAAAAGAACAATCTGATAAAATCCGCCCCCTGCCCCTTCTCCTGGGTCGATAAACACCTCTCATCTTCACTAACAAGCAGAGAAAAGCAAACTGTGTCACACTGCCACCCACTGACCACATCGGAGACTTGCATTCGTAGCAGCGTAGATAAAAAAGCCTATGCACACAGTATACTCTAAGATCACTAAGATCTCATATAAGTGTTAACATGCTAATGTCATTCAGCAGTTTTTACATTTGCAGCTTTCATGCATGCTGAGAAAGGCCATGCGGTCATTGCCGGAGAGCGTGCTGAGAAACGCCATGCTGCCATCATTGGAAGGCATGCTGAGAAACGCCATGCAACCACTGCCGGAGGTAATGCTGAGAAAGACCATGTGGCCATCATCGGAGTGCAAAAAGGCCATGCAGCCATCACTGGAGGGCATGCTAACCAATGGCATGCAGCCATCACCAGAGGGCATGCTGAGAAACGCCCATTCAGCCATCACCAGAGGGCATGCTGAGAAACGCCATACAGCCATCACCAGAGGGCATGCTGAGAAACGCCATACAGCCATCACCAGAGGGCATGCTGAGAAACGCCATACAGCCATCACCAGAGGGCATGCTGAGAAACGCCATACAGCCATCACCAGAGAGCATTCTGAGGAAGGTCATGCAGCCATCGCTGGAGTGCATGCTGAAAAAGGTCATGCAGCCTTCACCAGAGGGCATCCTGAGAAATGCTATGCAGCCATCACCAGAGGGCATGCTGAGAATTGCCATGCAGCCATCGCCAAAGAGGGCATTCTGAGAAGAGCCATCAACTCTGCACAGCTTTCTTGTCCCTGCTGATGAAAAGCATCTCCACAACATGATGTTGTCACCACCATGTTTCACGGTGGGGATGGTGTGTTCAGTGTGATGTGCAGTGTTAGTTTTCTGCCACACATAGCGTTTTGCTTTTAGGCTAAAAAGTTCCATTTTGGTCTCATCTGAGCAGAGCACCTTCTTCCACATGTTTGCTGTGTCCTCCACATGGCTTCTCACAAACTGCAAACGGAACTTCTTATGGCTTTCTTTCAACAATGGTTTTCTTCTTGCCACTCTTCCATAAAGGGCAGATTTGTGGAGAGCATGACTAATAGTTGTCCTGTGGACAGATTCTCCCACCTGAGCTGTGGATCTCTGCAGCTCCTCCAGAGTTACCATGGGCCTCTTGGCTGCATCTCTGATGAATGCTCTCCTTGTCCGGCCTGTCAGTTTAGGTGGACGGCAGATTTGTGAGATGTTCAAAGCTTGGGATATTTTTTATAACCTAACCCTGCTTTAAACTTCTCCACAACTTTATCCCTGACCTGTCTGGTGTGTTCCTTGGCCTTCATGATGCTGTTTGTTCACTAAGGTTCTCTAACAAATCTTTTTTTGTGCTAGAAACAAAAAAAAGACCGACATTTTTTAAAACAAAAATAGGGATGGGGAAAAAATCGATTTGAATCCTGAATCGAGTTGCAAGGTCAATTCGATTCAGGTTTTAAAAAAAAAAAGTTTTTTTTTTTAGATTTTTTTTTTCACCAGGACCGGTGCAGACAGGTGCAGGAGTTTTTAGGCGAGGCCGTGGCTTTGACTTAGTCCGTGAGATCGGACGCCATGGACTAGGCCGAAGCCGCGGCCTTGCCTAAAAAATCCTACCCGCAGCTCCCTAGGACCGGCGCTGACAGCCCGCCGGTCTTGAGGAGCTGTGGGCGGGAGTTTTAGACTCCTTTCACACTGAAGCGTTTTTACAGTGTTTTAGCGTAAAAATAGCGCTATTAAAACGCTCATAAAACACTCTCCATGCATCTCAATAGACCCTTTTAGAGTCCTGCAAGCAGCATCATTGGAGCAGCTTTTGGGTGCTGAAAAAAAAAACGCTCCAAAAACGCCCCTCTCCATTGAAATGAATTGAAATCGCTGTAAAAACGCCTTACCCTTTCACACAGAGGCACTGCAAAAACGCCCTATAAACTTTAGCGTCTTATCGTTGCTTTACCAGCACATTAGGGTTGCAGATGTAGCTTCCTCGAATAACGCTCGAAAAAAGCCTCACCTAAAAACTCCTGCCCGCAGCTCCTCAGGACCGGCGCGGTGTCCAAAAGAATCGCCCAGCCCTAATTGTAAATCATAGTGTCTACATGTGGACAGAGTTCTTTCTAGATGGTAGGTCTGCTTCAAGAAAACAGCTTAGAACGATGCGCTAGTTCACCTAATTATTTTATTGTTTTATTCCTTGAACCATAGATTAAATATACTCCATTTTCCAAAATTTCTCTTTTAAAATCAAAATTGCACATAATAAAACGCATTAACAATCCTCGCTATATTTTAAAAAAAATCCATAAAAATGACTTGCCGAGCCTTCAGTTTAAAAAATAAGCGAATTGATCTGTGGAAGACTAACAAATACCAGCGCTTACCTTGTTTTCTGAATCCTATAAAATGTAAAGCTTTTTTTGGCTTTGATAAGAAGTAATGGAGACTAAAGCTGGCCATACACTGATCGAAGTGGCTGGTTCAGCAGGGATCGGCCAAATTATGATCAGTGTGAGGCCACCCCTGCACGTTTGATCAGCTTCTGTTGAAGGAACATGCTGGAAAACGTATCTCGGTCAGTGGCTGCAGCCTCTGGTTTGTGTATTCTGACAGCAACGGGTCCCGGGTTACAGTGGCGTAGCGTGGGGGGTGCGAGGGGGGCCACCGCCCCGGGTGCAAAATTTAGAGGTCACGAGTGTGGAGAGGAGGCAGCGTCAACAACAAATGGGGCATAGGAACATATCCATGATGTCACCACTCCAGGCTTTACAGTCTCACACAGTGGATCATGTGACCAGACTGGAGCTAGCTGAAAATAGGTAAGTCCATGGTTCAGGGGGGCGCAAATTACTTGCCTCGCCCCAGTTGCTGACAACCCATGCTACGCCACTGACGAGTTATCCTGGTGGGTGGTGGGTGGAATTCTTCATCCATTTCATTTGTATGGATGGCGGAACCTGGGAGGCTGAACAAAAAGAAAAAAAAAATCCCTTCTATGGCCAGCTTTAGGGGCTGATGTTTTTTTAACAGCCATCCAGAGGGAGCTATAAAGCACGGATGGATTCAAGATTAAAGTGGTTGTAAAGGTACAAGTTTTTTCCCCTAAATATCTTCCTTTACCTTAGTGCAGTCCTCCTTCACTTACCTCATCCTTCCATTTTGCTTTTAAATGTCCTTATTTCCTCTGAGAAATCCTCACTTCCTGTTCTTCTGTCTGTAACTCCACACCGTAATGCAAGGCTTTCTCCCTGGTGTGGAGTGTCATGCTCGCCCCCTCCCTTGGACTACAGGAGAGTCAGGACGCTCTCTACGTTGCAGATAGAGAAAGGAGCTGTGTGTTAGTGGGCGTCCTGACTCTCCTGCAGTCCAAGGGAGGGGGCGAGCACGACACTCCACACCAGGGAGAAAGCCTTTCATTACTGTGTGGAGTTACAGACAGAAGAACAGGAAGTGAGGATTTCTCAGAAGAAAGGATTTAAAATCAAAATGGAAGGATGAGGTAAGTGAAGGAGGACTGCACTAAGGTAAAGGAAGCTATTTAGGGAAACAAAATTGTACCTTTACAACCCCTTTAAGTCTACCTGAGCTGAACACATGAATTTGGTAATCTTTGCCTTTCACCACATTTTAGGTTACACACTGTTAAAAGCAATTAAAAACCTTTTCAAGGCAAAATAAATGGTCACAGTCATTAGGTCATGCTGCCCTTGTCTTGGCTCATTACTGCCATAATCGCCGGACGAGGTGCCACATTAAAGCCACTAGCCCAGCAGTCATGGCCACTGCGGCAATTCGAGTGGGTAGATAGCCTAAGGATGACTCCAGTTTAGCGTGGAGCTGTAGAACTTGCCGCCTCGTGCTGTCTCTGTCTCCGGAGTTGTCGATAACGTGGTCAGCAAGTGGAAGTTTGCTGTCAATTGGTAGCTGTGCTGCTAGACGGTTCTGGACCTCTTCCTTTGACAGGCCACTCCTCCGAATAAGCCGCTCCACTTGCGTCTGGGGATCACTGCCAAACACAAAACAGGAACAATAAAGCTTGTGTAAAAAAAAAAAAAATGGATAATGGTTCTCTGTGTCCCTATGAGGTGCCTTGAAGCTATAGTCCTGGCTGTACATGGGCAACTCTGAGATTAACCACTTCCATACCCGGGCACTTATACACCCTCCCGCCCAGACAGATTTTCAGCTTTCAGCGCTGTTGCACTTTGAATGACAATTGTGCGGTCATGCTACACTGTACCCAAACAACATTTTTATCATTTTGTTCCCACAAATAGAGATTTCTTCTGGAATTTGTATTTTCTGCAAAAAAAAAAGACTTAAAATTTTGAAAAACAAATGCTTTTTTTTTGTTTCCGTTACAAAACTTTGTAAATAAGTAAGTTTTCTCCTTCAATGATGGGCACTGATGGGGCTGCACTGATGGGCACAGATGAGGTGGCACCAATGAGGTGGTACTGATGATGGGCACTAAAATGCAGCACTGATGAGGCACTGATAGGCGGCACTGATGGGCACAGATGAGGTGGCACCAATGAGGTGGCACTGATGATGGGCACTAAAATGCAGCACTGATGAGGCACTGATAGGCGGCACTGATGGGCACAGATGAGGTGGCACCAATGAGGTGGCACTGATGATGGGCACTAAAATGCAGCACTGATGGGAACTGATAGGTGGCACTGATATGCAGCATGAATGGGCACAGATAGGTGGCATGGATGGGCACTGATAGGTGCCATGGATGGGCACTGATAGATGGCACGGATGGGCACTGATAGGTGGCACGGATGTACTGTATTATATTGTACTGATGGATGCCAATCAGTGCCAAACAATAATGCCTGCCAATTGGTGATGCCCATTGTGGGCACTGATTGGCATTCATTGTGGACACTGATTGGCATCTATTCTGGGCACTGATTGGCATCCCTGGTGGTCTGGTGGTATCCCTGGTGGTCTAGTGTTGTCATCCTCAGGGGGGGCTGCGCTGATATTCGATCAGCACAAACCCCCCCTGTCAGAGGAGCAGCCGACATCGCTCCCCTCAGAGATAGAGTGGAGGTCTGCCGATGTAAACAAGGCAGACCGCGGTGCTGTCAGGCATGGACACTGATCCTGTGTTCCTGGTAATTAGAAAACGGATCATTGTGTTCATGCAGCGAGCCCATCCCCCCCACAGTAAGAAAGCACAAACAGGGAACACACTTAACCCTTTGATCATCTCTGATGTTAACCCCTTCCCTGCCAGTGTCATTTATATAGTGTCAGTGCATATTTTTAGCACTGATAATTGTAATAATGTCACAGGTTCCCAAAAAAGTGTCAGGTGTCCGATTTGTCCGCCGCAATGTCACAGCCCTGTCTGAGCATGTCTTAGGTTGCACCACAGATCAGCCCCATTGTGACTTCTATCCATCACAATATTTGATCCATTAGTGAGAAAAGAAAAACACCTTAATGAGCCAGACTACTTGAAATTCTTCTCTGCTGAAGTGGAATTTGTTAGGAGTATTAATTGGTTCTGATTCTTCAGACTTCTCTGTCCACAGACTCTTAATGAGCTGCTTTATCCTGACAAATCAATGCTCTTACTTCCCCTTTATATCTATTGTGGCCGCTCAACTGTTATGATGAAGACGCAGAGTCGGCCTGGAGCACGTAGGCACTAGATCCGGAGTGTAAGCCCATCCGAATGCGACAACTCCCTGTTGGGTATTTACTGGCACTTTAATCATAAAGTCCGTTCACCCTTTAATGACTCTGAACACAAAACAGTCAGATAACACGTGGGCTCTGGCAGGGCCGTCTTTAATGTTGATTGGACCCTGGGCAAAAAAAATCCCATGCAATTTTGCTCTTCGCCTTCTCTGAGACATACAATAAATATCAGCTAGACTTAAAATCAGTTTACTGTATCAGATCAGGCAGTGATTGCGATTGGTTGCCAGAGGCTACAGCATATCATTACCACTTACTGACTGGTTGCTAGAGATTACAGCACACATTGCAGCTCACTGATTAGTTGCTAGAGGTTACAGCACATGATTTCTGCTTGTTGATTGGTTGCTAGAGATTACTGTACAGTAATACTGCTCATTGATTGGTTGCTAGAGATTACTGTACAGTAATACTGCTCATTGATTGGTTGCTAGAGGTTACAGCACATCATCTCCTCACTGCATAGGGGCATGATATACATATGAATGATGCCTTTATTTACATATCAATTAGAGGTCGACTGATACATTGGGCTGTACTGGTGGTCACTGATGTGAGGCACTGATGTGGTGATGCACTGGCTGGCACTGATGTGGCGATGCACTGGCTGGCACTGATGTGGCGATGCACTGGTTGGTACTGTTGTGGCAATGCACTGGTTGGCACTGATGTGGCGATGCACTGGTTGGCACTGATGTGGTGATGCACTGGTTGGCACTGATGTGGTGATGCACTGGTTGGCACTGATGTGGTGATGCACTGGTTGGCACTGGTGATATGTGCTAGTGACATGCACTGGTGGGCAATGATGGGATGCACTGGTGAATTGGTGGGCATTGATGAGTAGGCACTAATGGGCTGCACTGGTGGGCATTAATGAGGTGGCACTGGTGGGCACTGATAGACACCAATGAGGTGGCACTGATGGACACTGATAGGTTGCACTGGTGGGCACTAATGAGGTGGCACTGGTGGACTGCACTGGTGGGCACTGGGGTAGAACTGATGGACACTGATAGGCTCCACTGGTGGGTACAGATGAGGTTACACTGGTGGGCACTAATGGATACTGATGGGCTGCACCAGTGGGCACTGACAGGCTGCACCCCACCTCTCCATCCTAAACAATTATCTCCTCCCTACCTCTCCACCCTAGGTTTTTTTTAAATTAAGGAAAAAAAAAATATTGGTCGCAAAAATTGGCAACACATATATCGGCCATTGGACGCCCCGATTTCCAAATATCGGCATCCACCAGAGAAAAACCCATATCAGTCGACCTCTAATATCAATGCCACCGGCAGCCACTATTTACATATGAATGCTCCTGTTATTTACATATAAATGACTGTTATTTATATGTAATCACAGGGTCTGCAGGTGAGTCATCTGTACACAACAATAGGGCAGAGCTGGGCAGCATTAGTCGCAGCACTTCACACTGAGACTTTAGGACCCAGCACAGGACTAAAACCTCAAGGGACGAGGGAATTTAAACTGGGATAGTTGGCAAGTATGAGGCAGCTGCTTTGGGCCCCACAACAATGACAGCTGCCCCTTTTGCCCTGCCTTAAAGACGGCCCTGGGCTCTGGCTGTCCAGCAACCAGCATTGGAAACTGACAGCTATTTACCAGCAAAGCCATGCAACCTATGGTGCTGCTCAGTCCCCCTTGTGCTATTTACATCTTTCACAGCATCAGGGAATCATTCCCCAGTCATGCTTTACAATCACAAGACACAGAAAGCATGAGGGGGGCTGAGCTGCATGGTGTGGCTGGTATAAAGCCAGCCATTTCCAATGAGTTTCAGAGTTCTACTGCACAGAGAATTATACAAATCTAAGCTGGGCCATAACTTTACAACAGGATAAAGCAATTTTACTGGAAGACTTGGTGGGCAACTACGTGACAAATGAGGTTTAATGTTAAAGAATGTAAAGAAATGCATTTGGGGGCTAAAAATATGAATGCATAGGCGTGCACAGGGGGGATGCCAGGTTTGCCTGGGCACACCCTAATCACTCGAGCGCCGCAGATTCCCCCTGCTGATATTTCACCAACGCCCCTAAAAAAAATAATAATAATAAAAATAATAATAAATCGACACATATAACCCCCTGCTAGTGACCGAGAAAGGGTTAAAACCGCCCAAACCCCTCCTTCACTGCTCCAAAGATTCGGTTAGCAGGACTTTTTTTACCATCCTGCTAGCGCAACGCTCCGGTGTGAAAGCCCTCGAGAGACAATGGCATTTTTATTAATAATTTTTTTTTTTCACTAGTAATGGCGGAGATCGACGATTTTTATCATGACTGCGACATTATGGCGGACACATCAGACACTTTTGACACCATTGTAACTTTTACAGTGATCAGTGCTAAAAAAATGCACTGATTACTGTGAAAATGACACTGGCAGTGAAGCGGTTAACCTGTAGGGGGCGCTGAAGGGATTAAATGTGCCCTAGTGAGTGATTCTTACTGTGTGGGGGCGTGGCTTGGCGTGTGACGTCACTGATCATCGTTCCCTATGACAGGGAACAGACGATCAGTGACACTCTCACTAGGAAGAACAGGGAAAGGTTTGTTTACACTTACCTCTCCCTGTTTTTCAGCTCTGTGACCCGATTGCGGGACACCGGCAGCGATCGGGTCCACGGGCGCGGTCAATGAGTTCACGAACGGGTCGACTTGTTCATTCGCCGACTTGTTCATTCCCCCGACTTAGTTGGGGTAGGCGGTACACTTTGGTGGAGGTGGGTCAGCCATGCCCCTGTGACCTTTGACCTCTGGGAACCCGCCTTCTGACCTTTGACCGCTGGGGGAGGTCCCTGTTCTAATTCCTGAGTCCTAGACTTATTCTTCAATGGGTAACCCTAATCCTAACCCCTAACCAGGGGCGGACTGACAACTCATGGGGCCCCAGGGCAATGGGAGATCATGGGGCCCCTGGGCAATGGGAGATCATGGGGCCACACAGTATAAAAGGTACTGGAGAGGCGGATATTATCTTGGGATTTTTAATTTAAAAAAAAAACAGATTTTTACATACTGTCCCTGATTTTACTGAGGCTGGCAAGCCTGATGGGGCCCCCTAGTGGCATGGGGCCCTTGGGCATTGCCTGAGTTCCCAAATGATCAGTCCGCCCCTGCCCCTACCCCAACCCTAACCTTAAACCAACTCCCTTAACCCAACCCTAACACACGACTGGGCTCTTAAAGGGGACGTACCTGAACGTCCCTTTGCCCAGCCATGCCGCTCTGCTGACGTATACCGTCGTTAGGCGGTCCTTAACCACTTCAGCCCCGGAAGGATTTACCCCCTTCCTGACCAGAGCACTTTTTGTGATTCGGCACTGCGTTGCTTTAACTGACAATTGCGCGGTCGTGCGATGTGGCTCCCAAACAAAATTGGCGTCCTTTTTTTCCCACAAATAGAGCTTTCTTTTGGTGGTATTTGATCACCTCTGCGGTTTTTATTTTTTTCGCTATAAACAAAAATAGAGCGACTATTTTGAAAAAAAATGCAATATTTTTTACATTTTGCTATAATAAATCTCCCCCAAAAATATCTAAAAAAAAAAAAAATTTTTCCTCAGTTTAGGGCGATACGTATTCTTCTACATATTTTTCGTAAAAAAAAATCGCAATTAGCGTTTATTGATTGGTTTGCGCAAAAATTTATAGCGTTTACAAAAAAGGGGGTAGTTTTATGGCATTTTTATTAATATTTTTTTTTTACTAGTAATGGCGGCGATCAGTGTTTTTTTTTTAGCACCGAGACATTATGGCGGACACATCGAACAATTTTGACACATTTTTGGGACCATTGGCATTTTTATAGCGATCAATGCTATAAAAATGCATTGGATTACTATAAAAATGCAATTGGCAGTGAACACTAGGGGGCAGTGAAGGGAGTTAAGTGTGTTCCTGGTGTGTTCTAACTGTATGGGGGGGTGGCCTCACTAGGGGAAATCACTGATCTTCTGTTCATACATTGTATGAACAGGAGTTCAGCGTTTCCCCCGCTGACAGGAACGAGAGCTTTGTGTTTACACACATACCTCCCGTTCCCCGCTCTGTAACGAACGAGCGCGCGTGCCCCGTCGGCGATCGCGACCACCGGGCACGCGCGCCCCCCTAGCGGCCGAAAAAGATAGGACGTAGAGCTACGTGCTCTCGCCCAGCAGTGCCACCGTCCCACCGTATAACTGCGGTGGGCGGTCGGCAAGCAGTTAAGCGGTTCAAAATTTAGCTTGTCTTGCAAAGCGCTCTCAAACCAAGGTTTTACTGTATTTAATGATTAGTAGGCCTTCTATACAAGTTACATTTGCACTTTGTGTTGATAGGCCATTTAAATCTTAGCTTTAACCCGCCATCTTTGCCCTAGGTAGACAATCCCCTTTTATATACCCCTATACTTGTTCTGACAGCATTTTATAAATCAGATAATTACACGGCCAGAAATCCAATGACAGGGTTGTTTTGATCTCTCGCAAATCCTACACTCTTACTTTATAAATTGTTTTTAAAGGAAACTACAGCAATCATCAGCCGAAGTAGAATATTGAAACGTGGAGGTAAACTCAAGAGATAAAATCTTGTGTAATGGAAAGCTTGCCATTCCTCGGGGCAGAGAATCAATTAAGGTAATTAATGTATCTCATTGTAAGCAGTGATCTGCACCAGACCTTGTTTTCTGCGTGTGATTAATGTATCCAGCGAGAGGCAAGCACAAACTTCTTCTGCCCTCACTACTCTGACAATTATGTTAGAAAAGCAGCATTGTAGTAACACGAGCTCCGATTTATTCCAGCAGGATAGCTGCCATGGCACAGATTAGGAAAGCTGAACATCTGAATGAATTAGGATTGTGGGCTTCCTTTCCCTGGTCAATGCCCGGGCACTGGTTGTGTGATCCTGGCATCCTCGGGAGCAGGGCAGCCATCACTAATTTGGGGGCCCCTTACACAGCTTTAGGCAGGGCCCCCCTGGGCATCTCTATATAAATTCTGTATAATATTACTACTGAGATTATCACATACAATTATCTCTAGAATTTACAGAGAATGGTCCGAAAAAGAGAAAATATCCAGTGAGCAATGGTTGTGTGGACAAAAATGTCAGAGGAGAATGGGCAGACAACAGTAAACAGTAACTCAAATAACCCCTCGTTACAACCAAGGTATGCAGAATACCATCTCTGAAGGCACAATACTGCCAACCTTGAGGCAGGTGGGCTACAGCTGTAGAAGACCACATCGGGTGCCACTCGGCTAAAAGCAGGAAACTGAGGCTACAATTTGCACAGGCTCACCAAAATCGGACAATAGAAGATTGGAAAAACGTTTCCTGGTCTGATGAGTCTCGATTTCAGCTGTGACATTCAGATGGACGGGTCAGAATTTGGTGTAAACAACATGAAAGTATGGATCCATCCTGCCTTGTATCACCGGTTCAGGCTGGTGGGGGTGTAATGGTGTTGGGATATTTTTTTGGCACACTTTGGGCCCCTTAGTACCAATTGAGCATCGTCCAATCACCACGACCTACCTGAGTATTGTTGCTGACCATGTCCACGCCTTTATGACTACAGTGTCCCCATCTTCTGATGGCTCCTTCCAGCAGGATAATGCACCATGTCACAAAGCTCCAATCATCTCACCACTGGTTTCCTGAGGTCACTGAACTCTAATGGCCTCCACAGTCACCAGATCTCATCCAATAGAGCACCTTTGGCATCTGCAGCAACTGTGTGATGTTATCATGTCACTATGGACCAAAATCTCTGAGGAATGTTTATAACACTGTGTTGAATCTATGCCAGGAAGAATTAGAGTGGTTGTTAAGCCACTATAATATATTTATCCCAACTCATCTGTTAAATTACTATATGTGTGCCACTGTCTAAGCTATATAAAAAGTATGTTACTTTCTACCTTATATCAGAGCGTCTCCCGGTGCTCACGTGACGCCTCGTCTCTCTCGTCTCCCAGTCTGACAGCTACAGTGGGAGGGGCAGAGAATCCCCTGCTGACGTCAGCCGGGAGGAGAGGAGGAGAGAGCCAAGCAGTCACAGGAGCACCGGGAGACACTCTGATATAAGGTATCGTTTTTATATAGCTCAGACACTGGGACACATATCATTATATAACAGAGGGGATGGGATGAATATAATATTGTTTTTAAAGCAGCAGGAGGGGAGAGGCGGGCAGCGTCTTGAGCTGACAGGCAGGGAGGGAGAGGGGGACAGAGAAGAGATGCGGATGACGAAGGCACACAAACTGACCACGAGGTCAGGGCCCAGCAGCTATGATAAACCGTGGTCAGTTTACAGGGGGGAGGGCAGAAGGGGGTCCAACCTGGTACTAGCAAGGTGTACCTAATAAAGTGGCCGGTGAGTGTATATGCCTGGGTTTTAATTGCCAGACGATTTGTAAATGAATACAGTGATCATTTCTGTAGTAAAAAGTAAATTTTGTAGCATTTTTATATTTTAGAACATTAATTTTGCAAAAAATTTCCTTTTCTAATCCCGCCCCTACTCCCCGCTGTGATCACTTACCAGTAAACAAGTACAGTGAGCTTCATATAACGCATCAGCGTCCTTGTTTCAAACAACAACGGGATGTCAAGGATCACATATCGATATCCTGCAATGTAGGGGAAAAATTACTATTAATCATAAATTGATACCTGAGTTCAGCATTGGGACTTTTAGTATAGCATTGGGATCGCTGACAAAGCATATGACTTTTGTCCGAAGGGCGTTAGCCAAAAACGTGTCTTGCACACAAACAGCACACAATTGTCAGCCAACAAACACAAAACTATGTGGTTTCTCAGCTCTTTAGCGCCACCCTTTGGTCACTTTCTGCTAATGTTGCGTTTGGTGAGCATTGTTTCCGAGCATGCGTGTTTGTACTTTGGACTTTTGTCCAACAGACTTGTGTACACACGTTTAGAAAATCCAACAACAGACCGTTGATGGCGGAAACTTTAAACCACTTAAGCTCCGGACCATTTTGTAGCTAAAAGGACCAGAGCTTTTTTTTTTGCGATTCGGCACTGCATCGCTTTAACTGACAATTGCGCGGTCGTGCAAAGTGGCTTCCAAACAAAATTGGCGTCCTTTTTTTCCCACAAATAGATCTTTCTTTTGGTGGAATTTAATCACCTCTGCGGTTTTTATTTTTTGCGCTGTAATCAAAAATAGAGCGACAATTTTGAAAAAAATGCAAAGTTTTACTTTTTGCTATAATAAACATCCCCCCAAAAAAATATATTAAAAGTTTTTTTCTCAGTTTAGGCCGATACGTATTCTTCTACATATTTTTGGTAAAGAAATAAGCATTTATTGATTGGTTTGCATAAAAGTTATAGCGTCTACAAAATAGGGGATAGTTTTATGGCATTTTTATTAATAATTATTTTTTTTACTAGTAATGGCGGCGATCAGCGATTTTTATCGTGACTGCGACATTCTGGCGGACACTTTTGACAAATGAATGGGACCATTGTAATTTTTACAGCAATCAGTGCTATATAAATGCATTGATTACTGTGAAAATGACACTGGCAGTGAAAAGGTTAACCACTAGGCGGCGCTGTAGGGGTTAAGTGCCCTAGTGAGTGATTCTTACTGTAGGGGGCGTGGCCTGGCGTGACACGTCACTGATCGTCGTTCCCTCTGACAGGGAACAGGAGATCACTGACACTGCCACTAGGAAGAACTTACCTCTCCCCGTTGTTTTAGTTTTGCATAGAGCAGTGTATTTATGTATTGTAGATGGTGAGCAGAAGCTATCAGCAAGCGCTGTGTCCAGGGGAAGGCTGGGCTGGGGGGCAGGGTGGCAATTGCCTCCCAGGCTGCTCTGACTTATGGCTGGTACCCGCTGCCCGCTACCATTTTCTTTTTTTCTTCTGGTCTAGGAAGTTGGGCCGGGGGCATGGCCACGGTGGCCGACCACTAATTGTTGCATTCTGGGAGTTGTAGTCTACGCTCAAGGTCCCGGTGGGTGGAAAACAGAGCAGCGCAGAGGAAACAACAACTCCCAGAGACCGGTTTCTTGAAAGCATGGGGGGGCCAGGGAGTCAGGACGCAGGGCTCGTTGCTGGCTGCAACTTGAACCCAGGACCAGGAGCATTACCCCCCAGGAGGCCGTGGCATGCAAGGACCTGCTGAGATCACTGTGGTGAGAGCTGACCCCCCCCCCCCCACCCCATGTAACCTGCCCCAGTGATCAGGCTGCATTGATGGGCACTGGAGATAGCTGATTTGAAAAACCAGATGGGCCATGGATGGTGAGCTGATTCAGTAGTTCAATGGGCCAATTGACTGAACTTCCCCCCTAGGCCTAAGGTTACCAGCCCTCCCCTGGCTTTGTCTGCATAGTCTTTTAAGTATGTGGGGAGTCTCAGCGGTGGTGAGTGTTTGTTAGTCAGCCTGAATTGAAATTTCAGCTGGTGTTCTAGGGATGATAGCAGAGAATATAGATGGAGATTTCTTCACCCACACTAGTTCTGAAAAATATCTGATAAAGCCGTCTCTGCAGACTAAGTGACTTTCTTTATAGGATGTATAAAAATTCCACCAGAAAACGCAAGGGGCCCCTGGTGGCCCCTTCTCCTTTATACAGGGCCCAGAACAGAACAATGATATCCTCATTGGTCCAGACATATCTACATTCATAAAGCTTTCCACATCTGTAATCTCCCATATATCCCCCTTTACAGTCACTTTGCAAACCACGCTCTCATAATGGCGGCCCTCTTATCAGCGCAGACTGAAATAACGTTCCTATAGTCGGCCTCGGGATCTGCAGGGAACGGGAGAAATATTCCGCTTCGCTTTGTTCACAAACTGATGCTATCAAATCCAGAAGAGAACGGAGAAGGAATTGTCACCTAATCCCTAAAGGTAGAGTGATATTTGTCACCCTCTGCACCAAAGAAAGCTATTTATACATGTAGTGAAATGTCTTGTGAAACAAATAAAGACAAGTTTGACAAAGACACCATCAGGGGTGTTACCTAACTAACTCATAAAGGAGATGTGAACCCTAAAAGTGTGACTTTAACTTGCTAAAACTTTGTGTACTATCAACACAATTTCTTAATAAAATACTTGTATTCACCTTCTGCTTCCTCCCTTGTTTCATCTCAGTGCTGCTGATCTCCTGCAGCCTCTTTGTAGCAATGTCCTGTCTACTTCAGTGATGGCTGTGCGGCGTTTTTTAGGGCAGCTTACCTGATGGTGACAGCAGTGGACCACGCCTGTGTAATGTATGGAAATCCATGTGACATGGTGACAATGCAGGAGCTCAATCAGGAGACCAAGAAGAGTGTTTTTCCCCTATGAGAGCAAGTGTCTGCACAAGGACCTTCATGGCGGGATCACCAGGTATTATTTTAATGCAGAGTGGCAAGAGAACCTGTCATTGTACCCTGAATAGGCAAGCATACAGATTCCTTTAACCACTTAAGACCCGGACCAATATGCTGCCAAATGACCCAAGGTGTTTTTGCGATTCGGCACTGCGTTGCTTTAACAGACAATTGCGCGGTCGTGCGACGTGGCTCCCAAACAAAATTCGCGTCCTTTTCTTCCCACAAATAGAGCTTTCTTTTGGTGGTATTTGATTGCCTCTGCGATTTTTATTTTTTGCGCTATATACAAAAATAGAGCGACGTTTTTGAAAAAAAATCAATATTTATTACTTTTTGTAAAGATCAATAAACTAAATTTTAGTCAAACATTTAGGCCAAAATGTATTTAGCCACATGTCTTTAGTAAAAAAAAAAACGCAAAAAAAAACGCAATAAAAAAAAATTAGCTACCTAGCGGGAACAGCGACACTAATACAGCGATCAGAAAAATGATCGCTTAGTGACACTGGCAATAGGGAGTGAAAGGGTTAACTAGGGCGGTGATCAAGGGGTTAAAACTTTATTAGGGGGGGGTACGGGGGCTATCCTGAACCTAACACTAACTGACTGTCACACTGCCTGTCACACTGACACTAAATACAGTAATCATACATGTATGATTACTGCATTCAGTGACACTGTGACAGGGGGGAGGGGGGGGGGGCGATCGCGGGGGTTAAATGTGTTTACGTGTAGTGTTAGTGCAGGACTTACTGTGTTGTGATCTCTCCTCAGCAGTGGTTGAAAAAACCGCCGAGGGAGAGATCACATCGCTTCCTCCTTCCTGTGTTTACACAGGAGGAGGAAGTGACAGGGCGGGCGGGGGTGCGCATTGGCTGGGAGCGATCCGGAGGGGGCGGATAAAAACTAATAGCCGCCCCCTCTTGTCGGATCACTCCTACAGCCGCGCGGACCGCTGCATGTACGGGGGGGGGTCCAATCGGACCCCTGAACCCCCCCAAGGCACCAACGTATATATACGTTGATGTGCCTGTCGGTGCCATTCTGCCAACGTAAATGTACATGCGGCGGTCCTTAAGTGGATGTAAACCCAAAACATTTTTTTTTTTTTATGTCAAAATGTAGAGAATAAGATTTCCTATCATCTGTGCCCAGTCTTGCCACACAGAGTTAATCCAGCTCTGAGCAATCCTCTTTTATTGTTCAGTGAAAATTAACAGAATTCCAGATAAAAACTGTCTAAATAAAAAGTCAGTTTCTCTCTCCTTGCTTTAAGTGACAGGTTATTTACATATCCAGCTTGGACATGTTTATCATATGTTATGTCATGTTTATCATAACATGAGGTGATCCAAAGTTCATTGTATATTACCAGGATGTGTTATGTGGGGGAGGGGTAGATTTCTCACTTTTTATACTGTGAATCACCTCATGTTATGATAAACATAACATAACATATGATAAACATATTCAAGCTAGATATGTAAATAACCTGTCACTCAAAGCAGAGAGAGAAACTGACTTTTTATTTAGACAGGTTTTTATCTGGAATTCTGTTAATTTTCACTGAACAATAAAAGAGGATTGCTCAGAGCTGGATTAACTCTGTGTGGCAAGACTGGGCACAGATGATAGGAAATCTTATACTCTAGTCTACATTGTGACATAAAAAAAAAAAATGTTGGGTTTACATCCACTTTAACTACTTTGACCCCTCGGCCATTGTACATTGACGACCACAAGGTGGCTCTACAATGCCGAGAGGACGTCTATTGACGTCCTTGGCTCCTCCAGCCACTGGGGGGCGCACGAGTGCCAGTGGTGGCGCGCGCGTGCTCGGTGTGTGACCGAGGAGCCGTGCGTGTGCCTGATGGCCGCGATGTCTGCCAGGTACCCGAGATCGGCCGTTACACAGACAAGGACGTGGATCTGTGTGTGCAAGAGATCCACGTACTGTCTGGGAGAGGAGACCGATGCTGTGACACAGATCGGTCACCTCCCCCAGTCAGTCCCCTCCCCCCCACAGTTAGAATCACTAGTAGGGAACACATTTAACCCCTTTCCTCGCCCCCTAGTGTTAACCCCTTCCCTGCCAGTCACATTTATACAATAATCAGTGCATATTTATAGCACTGATCCCTGTATAAATGTAAATGGTCCCAAAAATGTTTCAAAAGTGTCCGCCATAATGTCGCTGTCACAAAAAAAATTGCAGATCGCCACCATTACTAGTAAAAAAAAAATAATAATAAAAAAAAAGTCATAATTCTGTCCCCTATTTTGTAGGCGCTATAACTTTTGCGCAAACCAATCACTATACGCTTATTGCGATTTTTTTTTTTTTTTTTACCAAAAATATGTAGAAGAATACATCGGCCTAAACTGAGAATTATTATTTTTTTTTTATTATTGGCATATTTATTATAGCAAAAAGTAAAAAATATTGTGTTTTTTTCAAAATTGTCTCTTATTTTTTGTTTATAAAGCAAAAAATAAAAACAGCAAAGGTGATCAAATACCACCAAAAGAAAGCTCAATTTGTGGGAAGAAAAAGGATGTAAATTTTGTTTGGGAGCCACGTCGCACGACCGCGCAATTGTCAGTTAAAGCGACGCAGTGCCGAAAGCTGAAATTTCGACTGGGCAGGAAGGGGGGTATATGTGCCCAGTAAGCAAGTGGTTAAAGCTGGCCATGCATGTTACAGATTGCCAGGTGTATGGCCAGTTTCATGCCAGTGGATGGTCTTATTATCAGACAGATTTGCTTTTTTCTGAAACATTGTTAACCACTTCGGGTCCACGCTATTGACAGAATACGTCAACAGCGCGGACCTGAGGCGCCGGGGTCACGTCTTTGGTAAAACAGTCCCGGCGCATCACCGAGGATTCGATGCGTGTACCCGGCGGCCGCGATGTCCGTCGGGTACACGCGATCGTCGGTGACAGAACAGGGACGTGGAGCTCTGTGTGTAAACACAGAGCTCCACGTCCTGTCAGGGAAAGGAGACAGATGCTGTTTCTCTTGTACATAGGGAGACAGCATCGATCACCTCCCCCAGTCACCCCCCTCCCCCCACACAGTTAGAACACACCCAGGCAATACATTTAACCCCTTCCTCACCCCCCTAGTGTTAACCCCTTCAATGCCAGTCACATTTATACAGTAATTAGTGCATATTTATAGCACTGGTCGCTTTATAAATGTGAATGGCGCCAAAAATGTGTCAAAAGTGTCCGGTGTGTCCGCCGCAATATCGCAGTCCCAATAAAAATCGCAGATCCCCGCCATTACTAGTAAAAAAAAAATATAAAAAAAAAATCATAATTCTGTCCCCTATTTTGTAGGTGCTATAACTTTTGCGCAAAGCAGTCACTTATTGTGATTTTTTTTTTTTTGCAAAAATACGTAGAAGAATACGTATCGGCCTTAACTAAGAAAAAAAAATATTTTAAAAAAATTGGGATATTTATTATAGCAACAAGTAAAAAATATATATATATATTTTTAAATTGACGCTCTTTTTTTGTTTATAACGCAAAAAATAAAAACCGCACGGGCGATCAAATACCACCAAAAGAAAGCTCTTTGTGGGGAAAAAAAGGACGCCAATTTTGTTTGGGTGCCACGTCGCACGACCGCGCAATTGTCAGTTAAAGCGACGCAGTGCCGGAAGCTGAAATTTCGCCTGGGCAGGAGGGGGGTTTATGTGCCCAGTAAGCAAGTGGTTAAAATCATGAGTTAATGGGTCCATAAATGGGCAATTACAAATGCCCTGCATTGATTTTACTCTTCTCATGCCATGATAATGACATGTCATGAATGTTATATGTATAACAACTTGTATATACTTGGTACTACATTGATATTGTATTTTAAACATTCTGATTCTAATTTTATCCTTTGTGCTGTTTTTCTTGTGTGTGATTTTAAAGGCCGTGACGAAGCAGAGCAATGAGTAATGCATTATATATTGTGACTATTTTTATTTTTTTGCACTATTTTATTGGTGAACCTATGATCAGAGTACACATATTCACTCTATTCATATTAATTGTTTGAGTACAAGTTATAGGAGTGATTGTGTCAGATTCATTTACTCACCTCATCTGCTATTTTAGCACATTATCACATGAATGAGTCAGCGCTGATGGGGCTGTGTGATCTATCTGCCAGTTTCTACTAAACATCCATTGCACTGGCAGATAGATCACACAGCCCCATCAGCGATGACTGAATGGAACAGTCAGTGTTAGCCAAGCTTTCTGATCTATATGTTGGTGTTGTGTTTAACCACTTAAGACCATTATGCAGGTTAAGGACCTTGCCCCTTTTTGCGATTCCGCACTGCGTCGCTTTAACTGACAATTGCGCGGTCGTACGACGTGGCTCCCAAACAAAATTGGCGTCCTTTTTTTCACACAAATTGAGCTTTCTTTTGGTGATATTTGATCACCTCCGCAGTTTTTATTTTTTGCGATATAAACAAAAATAGAGCGACAATTTTGAAAAAAATGCAATATTTTTTTATTTTTTTCTATAATAAAAATCCCCCAAAAATGTATAAAAAAACGTTTTTTTCCTCAGTTTTGGCTGATACGTATCCTTCTACCTATTTTAGTTAAAAAAATAAAAATAAAAAATCGCAATAAGCGTTTATCGAAAATGTATAACGTTTACAAAATAGGGGATAGTTTTATGGCATTTTTAATAATATTTTTTTTCTACTACTAAAGGTGGCGATCAGCGGTTTTTTTCATGACTGCAACATTGTGGTGGACACATCAGACAATTTTGACACATTTTTGGGAGCCTTGTCATTTTCACAGCGAAAAGTGCTATAAAAATGCACTTATTACGGTGAAATGACAATGCAGTGAAGGATTTAACCACTAGGGGGCACTGTAGGGGTTAAGTGTGACCTCATATGTGTTTCTAACTGAATGGGGGGCAGAGCTGGACGTGTGACGTCGGTGATTGTCTTTGACTATATCAGGGAACAGACGATCACTGACATTGCCACAATGAAGAAGGGGGAGAGGTGTGTGTTTACACTCACCTCTCCCCTTTCTTCAGCTCCTGTGACCGATCGTGGGACACTGGCGGCGTTCAGGTCCACGGGTCCCGCAGGCGCAGTCACGGAGCTTCGGACCAGGTCGTAAGTGCGCTGCTGGCAGCGCGCTTGCGACCCCACGGCTGAGCTCTTAAAGCGGACGTACAGGTACGTGCTTGTGCCCAGCCGTGCCCTTCTGCCAATGTATATCGGCGTGAAGGGGTCCTTAAGTGGTTAATAGTAGCTGGCAGATCTATTACACAGCCCCATGACCGTTCACTGAAAATAGTGAATCCAGCAACGGCAGGGCTGTGCAATAGATTTACTGGCTACTAGTAAACATCCACTGCACCGGCTGATAGTTTACACAATCCTGAATGAGCTTTTACTAGTGATGTGTGTTATGAATGGAGCTGATCACTCCCCCTGCTATCCTGAATGATGGAGCTCATCTTCAGTGCATGCCTACTTTCAGAGATAATCACTGTTAATCATGCTCCATTGCATATCTCCTTGATTAAAAAATGGTTGGGGGTGCTGTCAGCCATGAGATCTCAGCTTTTACAGCACACAGAAATATGGGGCAAGGTGCTATATATACTTTGTACCACAGGGCAATGAAGCAACAAACAATAGAGAAGTGAGACTTCTTTAAAATACACATCTAATTTATACGGGTTCTGTGACTCAGTCACTTACCTGGATCTCCTTAGTCATAGTACCTGTGGAATTCTAGGATTTTTACAACCTAAAAGGGATGAGTAGAAACCCCTAGACATGGCCCATGAGCAGGGCTTTTTTTCAGGGGGAACTCAGTTCCATCACCTCTGGCTCAGACCCTTTGGTGCCTGCTCACCACAATCACTTGTAAACACAGAAGTCTGGTTTCTGTGTTTACAAGTGACAGCACTCTGTGTGTAACCCCCTGAACTCTGCACTCTGTATGTAATGCCATTGTGGTATTTAATGCCCCTTAAGACCCTTCTACTGTTTGTGAAATATGAACAGGGTCATGGTTGAGTTCCTGCACCTATTTTCTGAGAAACAAAGGCTCTGCCCATGAGTATTGAACAGATCAGGGACATTTGGCTCACCTAGAACAAAGTACCAAAGTGTCTGCCTTAGCATTGCTCTGCGTATGGGAGGGTGGGTGATAGAATTGAGTAGAGTCCTCTTCTCGGGACTGGAGAAGATAAGAGTTCCCAACTTCTCACGGTCCAACTCTCCATTTTTCAGCAAAATTCCTTCTCCAAAATGGTGCACGATCTGGTTGTAGGCAGGGGTCCCCAGCTGGACCACTGAAAGAGAAACACCAGGCATAAGGCAACAATTTATTCCAAATTATTACAACCAAATGTCTTACTGACCCTCTAAAGCAGGCAATATATAAATACCACAACCCCCCCCCCCCCCAAAAAAAAAATAACCCCCAATAAACTATAAAACGCCCTCACTAAATGATGCCTATGTATATAGAAACACAACAAGAGGAAAAAAATGTATAATATTAAAAATTAGTATTTAAAGAGACAATGTTACCTGCCCATTCAGAGCAGGGTGACAATAAGTCCTGATAACCACCCTCCAGCGTGGTATACAATGACCCACACCCCCTCCCTGCTGGAGTCCACCCTGGGTAAGCTCTGGTGCTGGAGAAATCCAGGAAGGAAGACATCACTGCTCCTCCCCATTTGACTTGCAAATGAGACTACAAGATGGAGATCACATGCTTCCCCATATCCAGAAGTACCTCATATTTCTCATCCATTACAGCAGGGGTGTCCAAACTTTTTTCAAAGAGGGCCAGATTTGATGAAGTGAACATGCGTGAGGGCCGACCATTTTGCATTAAATTTGTTCTAAATGTGTTCCTCTGAGCACTAATACACTGCCCAACAAGAAGTATCTTCCCTTTGTGGCTGTGTGAGTTAGGCGGCGTACACACGAGGGGATATATCCGCTGAAAACGGTCCGATGGACCGTTTCAGCAGACATCTCCGCTCGTGTGTATGGGCTAGCGGACAGATTTGTCCACCCGACAGATTTCAAAGCATGCTTTGAAATCTATCCGGTGGGGATCTGTCCGCCCGACATGTCTGCTGGTTAGTACACTTACCAGCAGACATGTCGGCCCCCACCGCCGCCGCGCCGCTGCCGAATGGATTCGGCGCAAGCGCGGAAGTGTTTTACTTCCTGGTGCGGTGACGTTGCGGTGACGCGGCGGCGTCAACGTCACCGCCGCGTCACCGTGCCTTCCGGCGGCGGGGAATTTGATCCGATGGTGTGTACACGCCATCGGATCAAACTCCCGATCGGACATATCCGATGGAAATGGTCCGCGGACCGTTTTCATCGGATATATCCGATCGTGTGTACGCCGCCTAAAGAGATGAGCTCTGGAGTATTATTTGGATATACCGTATTTATCGGCCTATAACACGCACCTTCACTTTAAGAGGGAAGTTTCAGGAAAAAATGTAATAAAGAACTGTGAAGCATAATAAGGGTCAGTGCCCATCTGCAGCCTCACGAATGCCCATCTGCAGACCCACCATTGCCATGAATGTAGCCTCACCATTGCCAGGAATGCACCCGCCATTGCCAGGAATGCACCCGCCATTTCCAGGAATGCACCCGCCATTGCCAGGAATGCACCCGCCATTGCCAGGAATGCATCCGCCATTGCCAGGAATGCACTCACCATTTCCAGGAATGCACCTGCCATTGCCAGGAATGCACTCACCATTGGCAGGAATGCAGCATGATTTGCCAGGAATGCAGCGCGATTTGCCAGGAATGCAGCACCATATCTGCCAGGAATGCAGCACCATATTTGCCAGGAATGCAGCACCTTTGCCAGGGAGATCGTCGGGGGCCACAAAAGATATATAAATAACCCGACGGGTCGCTCAAAACCGGACGAGAGCCGCGATTGGGCCGCGGGCCGGACTTTGGACATGCCTGCATTACAGCAATGGAAGGAGTGTTCTGATGGAGCACAGGGTAAAGAAGGAGCATGAACGGTATAATTGGCAAAGGGGGTGGGCTACCACTGATACTGTCACTTTGTCCTGGAACAGACATTGAAGACTTAAGCCGGACATGGACGGAGCCATTTTCTTTCCTACAACCATCCCTCAATTTCCCCATCAACACAGTCAGCGTTGATGGGGGAATCCCTCCCATGGAGCCATTATGTTCTCCCAGCGGGGAGGCGGGGGAAGCCATCCCCACTGGAAGAACACAGTAATTACTTGATTGCATGTAAAATTTGACAGGCTGGTTGTACCCAAGTTGATCGATCAATCAACTTGGGTACATTCAGCCTGTCCATACATGGTTAAAATCTGGGACGGTCACTGCTGAACCAGTCAACATTCAACTATCTATGGCCGGCTTTAGGGCTATATTGTGCCTTCACGACTGCCTGGAAGCTGGGCAGAATTGCTTCCCTAGTCTTTCTGTGCAGATTTCATTTAGTCTTTGTAACAGGGTGACCATTATATACATACCCTGTCTGGCAATGACATCTGCGTCAATCACAGCACAGCCCAACTCTCGAAGAATTGATACAACAGTGCTTTTTCCCGATGCGATCCCCCCTGACAGGCCCACCAGGAACATTGCTGCAAAGAGAGAGCAGAACACAGAACAGAAATTGATTCAGTGGTACATTGAAATGTTCCATAGGTAATCACAAAATCCCCTACTAACTCACCAGGTCTAATACCACACTCAATACTTTCCTCCTTCAACCCTGTTACCACTGAGTAAGTTGTCAAACTCCTTTCCACGTCCCACCTCACCACCTGTCCCCTGGACCAGTGGCGTAACAACCGGGGGGGCCGCCGGTGTGTCTGCCCCGGGCGCTGAGCTGAGTGGGGGGGCCCCCCCCGGTTATTATACCGGGATGAGGCAGGGGCTGGGACTAGGCGGGGGCAAGAGCGGGGCTCCAGTCTGGGGCGCAGTGTTGTAGCATCGAGCGGAGCGCCAGTGGGCTACTACAGTACAGTGTGTGTCGGCATAACTCTGGTTACACCACTGCCCTGGACCCTCACAATTACTGCGACCACCTTCCTGCTCTATCCTTAACTCTCTAACCAAATCTTCAACCTCTCCCTCACCTCTCAAACTTGCACTGATTACCCCCATACTAAAAAAAACTCATTGTACCCCACCAGTTTGAATAACTTAAGACCCATCTCCCTGCTCACATTTGCCTACAAGCTTTTTAAGTGGCTTGTTTACAACCATATGGGTCACTGACAACAACCTGAGGGCTTTCACACTGGAGCGGTGCGCTGGCCGCACGTTTTAAAAAAGTCCTGCAAGCAGCATGTTTGAGTCGCTGTAGGAGCGGTGTATGCCCCTGCCCATTGAAATCAATAGGGAGTACCGCTGAAGCGCCGCTTTTAACCATTTTTCGGCCTTTCGTTTAAATTACAGTAAAGCCCCACTAAAAATAACAGCGCTTTACTGCCGACGCCCGGCGCTGCTCAGTGTGAAAGTGTCCCTTACAGCTGCAAGTCTTTTCAGGGTCTCTATTAGCTTTGCTCATCTAGAGAGCGACATTTTTGCACATTCTGCCTTACAAAATATCTCAAGCTCTGTCAGATTGGATGGAAAGTGTCTGTGAACAGCAATTTTCAAGCTTGCCACAGATTCTCAATTGGATTTAGGTCTGGACTTTGACTGGTCTATTCTAACACATGAAAATGCTTTGATTCTAAACCATTCCATTGTAGCTCTGGCTGTATGTTTAGGATCGTTGTCTTGCTGAAAGGTGAACCTCCAACCCAGTTTCAAGTTTTTTGAGACCGAGGACCTGCTCGGTAACTTTCCCTGTGTACACACAAGAGGTTTTCCCGCTATTGCGGCGGACCAATCAGAGACTACGCCCTGGTTTACACTGCAGCGATTTGACATGTCAAATCGGCAGCTTTTGCCGGCAATGGCACCGTCGGAATCGGTGTGATGCTGCATCGATTCCCAAAAGTTGTCTCTGTACTACTTTTGGCGACTTCGGGGTGCGATTTCAATAGACATCTGTGCAGGAACCCGCACATATTTCTCTGAAATCGCCCCTGAAGTCGGGACTGGCATGCAGAAAAAAAATCATGCCAGTTCGGCTGAACTCACACATTTTCATTCCCGCCGTCGGTGTGACGCTTTTTTATGGACCAGTGATCAGTGCTAAATATATGCACTGTTATTGTTCCAATGACACTGGCTAGGAAGAGGTTAACATCAGGGGCGATCAAAGGGTTAACTGGGGGGGGGGGGGTTCTTGTACTAGAGGAAGGCGTGGATCCATGTCCCGGTGTTCTAACAATATGGGTCCCCTATCAGGTAATGCCCGGCCTGGACTGGTCATGCGCAATCGGAGATCACGGAAATCTCAGAGAATGAACATCTGTTCCATCAGCTGTAGTTGGAGCATGCGCAGTTAATACGCCGCTCGCTCCCGATGCCTATCCACGCCGCTCGCTTTATCAGATGGGGGACCCATCAAGATAGAACAGCGCTGCCCGCACTCACTCAATACAGCAAGGGGCGGATGTTTTTTTCTAAGGGGCGGGTGTATTATGCTTATCCACGCCGCTCGCTAATTGAGCGCGGCCAGCGCCGTTCACTCAATACAGCAAGGGGCGGGTGGTTTTATCAAAGGGGCGGATATGATTATAAGAGGCCGCGCTTGCTGAATACAAGGAATTTATGATGGACAGCCTCAAAGGGGCTGATGCTTTTTTGAAAAGCGCTGTTCTATCAGCGAGCGGCGTCAAAAAGCATAATACACCCGCCGCTTAGAAAGAAACATCCACCTCTTGATGTATTTGAGCGCAGGCAGCACTGTTCTATCCTGATGGGTCCCCCATCTGATAGAGCGAGCGGCGTAGATAAGCATCGGGCGTGTTAACTGTGCATGCTCCAACTACAGCTGATGGAACAGATATTCATTCTCTGAGATTTCCGTTATAATCCGATTGCACATGAGCAGGGCACTATCTGATAGGGGACCCATATTGTTAGAACACCGGCTTTACAGAAACACAGGATCACTATCTTCCCTACTGCCAGAACAGTAGTCTGCCTTGTTTACATAAGCAGACCGGCGTTCTGCTTGTTTCCTAAACGATCGGTGGGTCCTGGCCAACATCAAGTCCGCCAGACCCACTGATTGGCTCCCACTGTGTCCAATCACAACGGTGGTGGGTCGCCGGCGAGCGCGCCCCAGACCTAGAAGTGTCAGATCACGTACTAGGTACATGATCCAGCGCAGGAGAGCTGCCTTGCAGCCGTGTATATATATATATATATATATATATATATATATATATATATATATAGTCGACAAGCGGTTAAAAAATAAAAAAAATAACACACTTTTGGCATTAGATCACCTTTAATAAAATATATTAGGACATCATTTAAAAGAAAGGGGCAAGAGGCCAGGGTGAGCACATATTGCCATTGCTGATCTGCTGACTATCACTATATAGCATGATATCAACTTCCCATAGAAGTAAACATCATCCTGGCTCCTGCTGTAACACTGTACAATATTGGTAACCATGACTACCACAGACTTGAAGGCGTACATCGTTGTTTACGCATTACCAGTATGACAAGCCCTCCCACCCTCACCCTCAGTGGTCTCCTAATTAAATCCACCCCATATCACCGACCACTTACCACCTGCCCTATGCCAGCCCTCTCTTCAGTCACCTCTCCTCAATGAGCGCTCCTATTGGTTGAAAGCGGAAAATCAACCAATAGCGGCTCTCCTTACTGGATATTACTACTGGCAAGACAGAATGGCCTTCCCGGTCTAAATCGCTTACTTCCGCCCACACTGCGTGACCGTCTGCCCGTAGAAATTAACAGTTGCTAGGAAACGGGAAGCGCTTTGAATGCTGATAGGCGGGGGGATTTCAGGCAGTAGCCAGTCAGAAGCTACTGTGAGAAAAGATCATGGGTGGGGCATATAGAAGGTCAGGGAGCAAAGTCTGGCTGGCTAGGACAGTGTTATATAATAAGAGAGCTACACAGGGAGAAAAGAGTACAAATAGCTGTGGTGAATATTAGAGAAATATACAGTTTAAATTAACCCCTTCATGACCAGGCACTTTCACCCACTTCCTGCCCAGGACAAATTCATCTTTCAGCGTTGTCACCATTTGAATAACAATTGCGCGGTCATGCTACGCTGTACTCAAACTAAATGTTTATCATTTTCTTCCCACAAATAGAGCTTTCTTTTGGTGGTATTTGGTCACCTCTGCGGTTTTTATTTTTTGCTAAACAAACTAAAGAAAACTAAAAAAGTTTTTCTTTGTTTCTGTTATAAAGTGTTGTTTTCTCTTTCACTGACGGGCATTCTGTCGATATGTGTCCGCCATCGAAAAGTGCCCAGAAGGGCACTCCAGCTGATTTGCCAATCAGATGGAGTATAATCACCTTAGCGCATGCGCACATCCTTTTTTCTACAGGAGATACCGTTTCTCGGGCACAATTTAATGCTATGCAAACAGTGGAGGGACAATCTGACATCTACGGCTCTTGCTTTCATTTGTGCCTGTAAAATGGTATCTCCCGTCGAAAAAACCCTCCTACGATGTGAGCATGCGCTATGGTGACGTCACTGCAGCTGTACGGCAAATCAGCTGGAGTGCCCTTCGGTTCTGTGCATGCGGCACTTTTCGATTGAGGGCACAAATCGATACAACACACCTAATGAGGCAGCACTGATATGTAGAATTGATGGGCACTGATAGGCGACAATGATAGGTGGCGCTGACAGGCAGCACTGATGGACACTGAGAAGTATGTGAGAGAGCAGCGGTCGGACTCTCTAGTGGGGGAATAGGAGTATGTGAGAGAGCAGCAGTCCGACTCTCCAGTGGGGGAAGCGGAGTATGTGAGAGAGCAGCGGTCCGACTCTCCAGTGGGGGAATAGGAGTATGTGAGAGAGCAGCAGTCCGACTCTCCAGTGGGGGAATAGGAGTATGTGAGAGAGAAGCGGTCCGACTCTCCAGTGGGGGAATAGGAGTATGTGAGAGAGCAGCGGTCCGACTCTCTAGTGGGGGAATAGGAGTATGTGAGAGAGCAGCGGTCCGACTCTCCAGTGGGGGAATAGGAGTATGTGAGAGAGCAGCGGTCCGACTCTCTAGTGGGGGAATAGGAGTATGTGAGAGAGCAGCAGTCCGACTCTCCAGTGGGGGAAGCGGAGTATGTAAGAGAGCAGCGGTCCGACTCTCCAGTGGGGGAAGCGGAGTATGTGAGAGAGCAGCGGTCCGACTCTCCAGTGGGGGAATAGGAGTATGTGAGAGAGCAGCAGTCCGACTCTCCAGTGGGGGAAGCGGAGTATGTAAGAGAGCAGCGGTCCGACTCTCCAGTGGGGGAAGCGGAGTATGTGAGAGAGCAGCGGTCCGACTCTCCAGTGGGGGAAGCGGAGTATGTGAGAGAGCAGCGGTCCGACTCTCCAGTGGGGGAATAGGAGTATGTGTGAGAGCAGCGGTCCGGCTCTCCAGTGGGGGAATAGGAGTATGTGAGAGAGCAGCGGTCCGACTCTCCAGTGGGGGAAGCGGAGTATGTGTGAGAGAGCAGCGGTCCGACTCTCCAGTGGGGGAATAGGAGTATGTGAGAGAGCAGCGGTCGGACTCTCTAGTGGGGGAATAGGAGTATGTGAGAGAGCAGCAGTCCGACTCTCCAGTGGGGGAAGCGGAGTATGTGAGAGAGCAGCGGTCCGACTCTCCAGTGGGGGAATAGGAGTATGTGTGAGAGAGCAGCGGTCCGACTCTCTAGTGGGGGAATAGGAGTATGTGAGAGAGCAGCAGTCCGACTCTCCAGTGGGGGAAGCGGAGTATGTGAGAGAGCAGCGGTCCGACTCTCCAGTGGGGGAATAGGAGTATGTGAGAGAGCAGCGGTCCGACTCTCCAGTGGGGGAATAGGAGTATGTGAGAGAGCAGCGGTCCGACTCTCTAGTGGGGGAATAGGAGTATGTGAGAGAGCAGCGGTCCGACTCTCCAGTGGGGGAAGCGGAGTATGTGAGAGAGCAGCGGTCCGACTCTCTAGTGGGGGAATAGGAGTATGTAAGAGAGCAGCGGTCCGACTCTCCAGTGGGGGAAGCGGAGTATGTGAGAGAGCAGCGGTCCGACTCTCCAGTGGTGGAAGCGGAGTATGTGAGAGAGCAGCAGTCCGACTCTCCAGTGGGGGAAGCGGAGTATGTGAGAGAGCAGCGGTCCGACTCTCCAGTGGGGGAATAGGAGTATGTGTGAGAGAGCAGCGGTCCGACTCTCTAGTGGGGGAATAGGAGTATGTGAGAGAGCAGCAGTCCGACTCTCCAGTGGGGGAAGCGGAGTATGTGAGAGAGCAGCGGTCCGACTCTCCAGTGGGGGAATAGGAGTATGTGAGAGAGCAGCGGTCCGACTCTCTAGTGGGGGAATAGGAGTATGTGAGAGAGCAGCAGTCCGACTCTCCAGTGGGGGAAGCGGAGTATGTAAGAGAGCAGCGGTCCGACTCTCCAGTGGGGGAAGCGGAGTATGTGAGAGAGCAGCGGTCCGACTCTCCAGTGGGGGAAGCGGAGTATGTGAGAGAGCAGCGGTCCGACTCTCCAGTGGGGGAAGCGGAGTATGTGTGAGAGCAGCGGTCCGGCTCTCCAGTGGGGAATAGGAGTATGTGAGAGAGCAGCGGTCCGACTCTCCAGTGGGGGAAGCGGAGTATGTGTGAGAGAGCAGCGGTCCGACTCTCCAGTGGGGGAATAGGAGTATGTGTGAGAGCAGCGGTCCGGCTCTCCAGTGGGGGAATAGGAGTATGTGAGACAGCAGCGGTCCGACTCTCCAGTGGGGGAAGAGGAGTATGTGAGAGAGCAGCGGTCCGACTCTCCAGTGGGGGAAGCGGAGTATGTGTGAGAGAGCAGCGGTCCGACTCTCCAGTGGGGGAAGCAGAGTATGTGTGAGAGAGCAGCGGTCCGACTCTCCAGTGGGGGAATAGGAGTATGTGTGAGAGAGCAGCGGTCCGACTCTCCAGTGGGGGAAGCGGAGTATGTGTGAGAGAGCAGCGGTCCGACTCTCCAGTGGGGGAATAGAAGTATGTGTGAGAGAGCAGCGGTCCGACTCTCCAGTGGGGGAAGCGGAGTATGTGTGAGAGAGCAGCGGTCCGACTCTCCAGTGGGGGAATAGAAGTATGTGTGAGAGAGCAGCGGTCCGACTCTCCAGTGGGGGAAGCGGAGTATGTGAGAGAGCAGCGGTCCAGCTCTCTAGTGGGGGAATAGGAGTATGTGAGACAGCAGCGGTCCGACTCTCCAGTGGGGAAATAGGAGTATGTGAGAGAGCTGCGGTCCGACTCTCCAGTGGGGGAAGCGGAGTATGTGAGAGAGCAGCGGTCCGACTCTCCAGTGGGGGAATAGGAGTATGTGAGAGAGCAGCGGTCCGACTCTCTAGTGGGGGAATAGGAGTATGTGAGAGAGCAGCAGTCCGACTCTCCAGTGGGGGAAGCGGAGTATGTAAGAGAGCAGCGGTCCGACTCTCCAGTGGGGGAAGCGGAGTATGTGAGAGAGCAGCGGTCCGACTCTCCAGTGGGGGAAGCGGAGTATGTGAGAGAGCAGCGGTCCGACTCTCCAGTGGGGGAATAGGAGTATGTGTGAGAGCAGCGGTCCGGCTCTCCAGTGGGGGAATAGGAGTATGTGAGAGAGCAGCGGTCCGACTCTCCAGTGGGGGAAGCGGAGTATGTGTGAGAGAGCAGCGGTCCGACTCTCCAGTGGGGGAATAGGAGTATGTGAGAGAGCAGCGGTCGGACTCTCTAGTGGGGGAATAGGAGTATGTGAGAGAGCAGCAGTCCGACTCTCCAGTGGGGGAAGCGGAGTATGTGAGAGAGCAGCGGTCCGACTCTCCAGTGGGGGAATAGGAGTATGTGTGAGAGAGCAGCGGTCCGACTCTCTAGTGGGGGAATAGGAGTATGTGAGAGAGCAGCAGTCCGACTCTCCAGTGGGGGAAGCGGAGTATGTGAGAGAGCAGCGGTCCGACTCTCCAGTGGGGGAATAGGAGTATGTGAGAGAGCAGCGGTCCAACTCTCCAGTGGGGGAATAGGAGTATGTGAGAGAGCAGCGGTCCGACTCTCTAGTGGGGGAATAGGAGTATGTGAGAGAGCAGCGGTCCGACTCTCCAGTGCGGGAAGCGGAGTATGTGAGAGAGCAGCGGTCCGACTCTCTAGTGGGGGAATAGGAGTATGTAAGAGAGCAGCGGTCCGACTCTCCAGTGGGGGAAGCGGAGTATGTGAGAGAGCAGCGGTCCGACTCTCCAGTGGTGGAAGCGGAGTATGTGAGAGAGCAGCAGTCCGACTCTCCAGTGGGGGAAGCGGAGTATGTGAGAGAGCAGCGGTCCGACTCTCCAGTGGGGGAATAGGAGTATGTGTGAGAGAGCAGCGGTCCGACTCTCTAGTGGGGGAATAGGAGTATGTGAGAGAGCAGCAGTCCGACTCTCCAGTGGGGGAAGCGGAGTATGTGAGAGAGCAGCGGTCCGACTCTCCAGTGGGGGAATAGGAGTATGTGAGAGAGCAGCGGTCCGACTCTCTAGTGGGGGAATAGGAGTATGTGAGAGAGCAGCAGTCCGACTCTCCAGTGGGGGAAGCGGAGTATGTAAGAGAGCAGCGGTCCGACTCTCCAGTGGGGGAAGCGGAGTATGTGAGAGAGCAGCGGTCCGACTCTCCAGTGGGGGAAGCGGAGTATGTGAGAGAGCAGCGGTCCGACTCTCCAGTGGGGGAAGCGGAGTATGTGTGAGAGCAGCGGTCCGGCTCTCCAGTGGGGGAATAGGAGTATGTGAGAGAGCAGCGGTCCGACTCTCCAGTGGGGGAAGCGGAGTATGTGTGAGAGAGCAGCGGTCCGACTCTCCAGTGGGGGAATAGGAGTATGTGTGAGAGCAGCGGTCCGGCTCTCCAGTGGGGGAATAGGAGTATGTGAGACAGCAGCGGTCCGACTCTCCAGTGGGGGAAGAGGAGTATGTGAGAGAGCAGCGGTCCGACTCTCCAGTGGGGGAAGAGGAGTATGTGAGAGAGCAGCGGTCCGACTCTCCAGTGGGGGAAGCGGAGTATGTGTGAGAGAGCAGCGGTCCGACTCTCCAGTGGGGGAAGCAGAGTATGTGTGAGAGAGCAGCGGTCCGACTCTCCAGTGGGGGAATAGGAGTATGTGTGAGAGAGCAGCGGTCCGACTCTCCAGTGGGGGAAGCGGAGTATGTGTGAGAGAGCAGCGGTCCGACTCTCCAGTGGGGGAATAGAAGTATGTGTGAGAGAGCAGCGGTCCGACTCTCCAGTGGGGGAAGCGGAGTATGTGTGAGAGAGCAGCGGTCCGACTCTCCAGTGGGGGAATAGAAGTATGTGTGAGAGAGCAGCGGTCCGACTCTCCAGTGGGGGAAGCGGAGTATGTGAGAGAGCAGCGGTCCAGCTCTCTAGTGGGGGAATAGGAGTATGTGAGAGAGCAGCGGTCCGACTCTCCAGTGGGGAAATAGGAGTATGTGAGAGAGCTGCGGTCCGACTCTCCAGTGGGGGAAGCGGAGTATGTGAGAGAGAGCATCAGTAGCTGTTACTGTTATGTTGGTATTATTTACTGCTCATATCCAATGTTCTGTTCATCTCAACAGTGTATTCTATTATTATTATTATTCTATTGACATTTTTATTATGGTCTTTATTATTTTCATCTGTTCCTGTCCCTCACATAAAGACTATATATATATATATAATGGGAGGACATAATACACAGCTCTGTCTCCTCACATCCTGCTCATACAACACCAGACAGTAAGGGTAATAAAGCCGACCAATCAGAGTGCGCCCCTTGTTTGGGACTCTAACTCCCAGCATGCTCTTGGTGCTCCTCACGCCTGGCCTATACGAGACGCCGGGAATTGTAGTTCCCTCTAGTGGTCTGTGAGACGGTACACAGCGTCCTTTAACTACAACCCCCGGCGTGCTTTGCGGCAGCCAGCCAATAGCTGCCGCTGCACCCTCCTTGTAACCCGGCTTGGGATTAAAGATGGCGGACCAGAGTGAGACAGCAGCGGGCGAGCGGCCGGGGGAGGAGGAGAATGGTCACGGACACGGACACTGCAGCGACTGCGAGAATGAGGAGACGCACGGCTCGAACCGGGGGTAATACGCACCGCCACACCGGGGTCCTTAGGGGGGCTCTCTACACTGTCATTGTCACATGCCGTGCCCTGCTGCGCCTAATGTCCCGCCTCTCTCGCTGTCTGATTGGCCGGACCGGCGGGAATACCCTGTGCTGATAGGCTTTTGGTGCTGCCTGTCAGGGATCGGTGTTTTAAATCAAAATTAAAAAGCTGAATGTTATGATCGGGCTGTAAATGTATGAGGATTACGGTGATAGACCGGGCACACATAGGGCGAAGGCAATGCTGGCGGCCTATCACCGTCTTAGGGGGATTATGTGCTTAATACCTGTCCTCATTATGGCTGGCATGTGATTATGTCACTCGCCTTCTGTCCTCCTGACATTGTTCTCTGCTGACAACAGTTCTGGATCAGCAGGGACAGTCCTAGGTCTGCAGAGTGCTTGTGTACAGGGTATGTGATCTCCACTTTACAGAAAAATCCCTTTTATCATAAATCTATAATATATTGTAACATACGAGTGGGTGGAGCTGGGACTTTGTCCCTATTAGGGGTGGGCTTGGGTTCAGGCCTGAAATTTAGATATAAGCTGTCATTGTTGGAGATTTCCTGCCCTACAGCTGCATGTAGATGAAGGCGTGGGGGAGCTTGTGACATCATTGACCTAATACGATCATGGGACCCTAGAAGGTCCATGGCATGGACCCAGTATGGCCGCAGGGCCCTAGAAGGTCCATGGCATGGACCCAGTATGGCCGCAGGGCCCTAGAAGGTCCATGGCATGGACCCAGTATGGCCGCAGGGCCCTAGAAGGTCCATGGCATGGACCCAGTATGGCCGCAGGGCCCTAGAAGGTCCATGGCATGGACCCAGTACGGCCGCAGGGCCCTAGAAGGTCCATGGCATTGCTGCAGGGCCCTAGAAGGTCCATGGCATTGCTGCAGGGCCCTAGAAGGTCCATGGCATGGACCCAGTATGGCTGCAGGTCCCTAGAAGGTCCATGGCATTGCTGCAGGGCTCTAGAAGGTCCATGGCATGGACCCAGTATGGCTGCAGGGCCCTAGAAGGTCCATGGCATTGCTGCAGGGCCCTAGAAGGTCAATGGAATGGACCCAGTATGGCCGCAGGGCCCTAGAAGGTCCATGGCATTGCTGCAGGGCTCTAGAAGGTCAATGGAATGGACCCAGTATGGCTGCACGGCCCTAGAAGGTTAATGGCCTGGACTAAAGGATGAGCTACAGCGTGTTCGTATAGTACACATGCAGAGCCCGCCAGTAAGTCTGCACGACGCTGCGCTAATCACAGCCAGGGAGATGTTTCCCGATCTCTGCAGCCAAGCATCGGGTCAGTGTCTCCCTGGCTGTGATTAGCGCAGTGCCCTGCAGACTTCATGGTGGGCTGTGCACATGTACTATGTGAACACGCTGGAGCTTATCCTTGGCATGGACCCAGTATGGCCGCAGGGCCCTAGAAGGCCAATAGCATTGTCACAGGGCTCTAGGTCAATGGCATGGATACAGTAGGGCCGCAGGGCTTTAGAGGGTCATTGGCAATGCCGCAGGGCCCTAGAACAGGGGTGGCCCGCAGAGCCTTCTGATGTGGCCTGCGACCTCCCGCTCTGGAGGGTTGGCAAGCCCAGATCACAGGTTGTCGACCCTTCATACCACATAATCAGTGTTGTGAATGAAGCTGGTGGTAGAGAAAGAGAAAATGGCAGTGGAATAGAGCCCCATAAGCCAATGCTTCCTGTACAGTGTCGGCTTTTTCTAAAGGGCGGAGTCTATGGCAAAGTTCAGCTAACCTGCAGGATAGACACGGGCGCACTATGCTGCACCCGTTGTGTGGGTAAACCACAGCAAATCATTTTGAAAGCAGTTTTAGGCCCTTTTCACACGATTGGCCCTACCCAATCAGACCCTCAATTCATCTCTACCGAGCGGCAGATGTAAACAGACTGTTGTACGTTTACGCCCGCCTACCTCCAATCTGATCCTCTAAAAAATTCATCCATCTGAGTGGATTGGATCGGAGGGCCTATAGTTGCTTAAGTGACCCTTGCTCTTCAAAAGGTTGGGCACCCCTGCCCTAGAAGGTCAGTGGCAGGGACTCGGTATGGCCGCAGGGCCCTGGAAAGTCAGTTGCATGGAGGCAGTATGGCGGCAGGGCCCTGGAAAGTCAGTGGCATGGAGGCAGTATGGCGGCAGGGCCCTGGAAAGTCGGTGGCATGGAGGCAGTATGGCGGCAGGGCCCTGGAAAGTCAGTGGCATGGAGGCAGTATAGCGGCAGGGCCCTGGAAAGTCAGTGGCATGGAGGCAGTATGGCCGCAGGGCCCTGGAAAGTCAGTGGCATGGAGGCAGTATGGCCGCAGGGCCCTGGAAAGTCAGTGGCATGGAGGCAGTATGGCCGCAGGGCCCTAGAAAGTCAGTGGCATGGAGGCAGTATGGCCGCAGGGCCCTGGAAAGTCAGTGGCATGGAGGCAGTATGGTCGCAGGGCCCTGGAAAGTCAGTGGCATGGAGGCAGTATGGCCGCAGGGCCCTGGAAAGTCAGTGGCATGGAGGCAGTATGGCCGCAGGGCCCTGGAAAGTCAGTGGCATGGAGGCAGTATGGCCGCAGGGCCCTGGAAAGTCAGTGGCATGGAGGCAGTATGGCCGCAGGGCCCTGGAAAGTCAGTGGCATGGAGGCAGTATGGCCGCAGGGCCCTGGAAAGTCAGTGGCATGGAGGCAGTATGGCCGCAGGGCCCTGGAAAGTCAGTGGCATGGAGGCAGTATGGCCGCAGGGCCCTGGAAAGTCAGTGGCATGGAGGCAGTATGGCCGCAGGGCCCTGGAAAGTCAGTGGCATGGAGGCAGTATGGCCGCAGGGCCCTGGAAAGTCAGTGGCATGGAGGCAGTATGGCCGCAGGGCCCTGGAAAGTCAGTGGCATGGGGGCAGTATGAAGTTCTGTCGGGTTTTGGCTGCAAAAGTGACAAGGCCGGATTCAGCCCATGGGCCTTGTGTTTGACATCTGTGCCCTAGAAGGTACCCAGTATGGCCACAAGGCATTCACTATATGCTGTGACAGTGTATAGACTGGTGCCATTTTGTTGTATTCTTCTACGTATGTGACAAGCCAGTATTCGACTCGACCAGCGCCATTCGGCTGTGATATTGGATTGGGGCATTCAAGCGTTATCAGTTTTTATTAGATTTTTGGATTACATGGCCAATACCATGGACCCAATATGGCCATGTTTCTCTAGGAGTTGTATGGCATGGACCTAATATAATATGTACCCATATTGGGTCAATGATGTCATGAATACCCATACCCCCTTTTGTTTACATCAGTGGGAGGGAATCTCCTGCCTGCGGCTTACTTCCCAGTTTGGAGGAACTTGGGTTGGGACCAAACCAGAGCTCACCACTAGCTCTCATGTATGACAACAGATGCAGATCATTGATAAGGCAATCTAGGACCCGGTGGATCTCCGGGGTAGTCACTCGGCTTTCTCTCTACCTCATACCTCATCCCACATTACCTGCAATGCTGGGTCTTCTTCAAAAAGCAAACTCCGTTGCCCATTGGGTCCAGCATTGCCCTGCAGTGATTCGCCATTCAGGTGTCGGCCTGTCTCTCGTACCACCATCTTGGTCACCTCAACCAGCCGCCAGGCTCCCTATGACATAATGCAGGGTCACCCCTACTAAAATGATTGCCCTGCCCCTTGAGTTCATAGACACTCATGTTAGGCATAGCTTACACTTTAAGCTGGGGGCGGGGGGGTGAATTTTAAAAACTGGCATCTGAGAAGCCCCCCTCCTCAGGCTACAGTGTCATGGCACAGCAAAATATTCATTCCACCGCTCAGTAAAGCCCCAAAACACGATTCATTCAAGTGGGGGTGCGCCACAACTGTGTAGCAGTATTAAACACTTCAAACCCTCAATAGAACGCCTCAGAAAAGTGATCTACTGCAGATCGCCTTTAAGAGTGCAACATCTCTTTTGCATCGGTCAGCAAACACCTGCTGCTGTAATTCTGGGCACCCGGCTCATTATGTATTCATTAGAGTAGCAGGTGTTGTAAAGGGAAGCAGGCTGGACAGGTGCTCTGCCAATGTGGAAGTCTCTAGTCCCTTCCCCCTTAGGATAGTGAGATGACACAACTTCCCAATACTTTGTCTTGTGTGGTATAAAAGGGATTTCCAGCACTTTACCACTTCCCTCTTGTATGGGCCGAGCCAGGGGACTCATGGCATACATCTGACTGGTTTTATAGCTCACCCATCAGTCTGTTCTAGTGTCCGCATACATGAGCAGTGCTTTCTGGTATCTGTTTGCATTGCCTTAACCCTCTCATAATCCCAGGGGTAATTTTTTGTCATAATGGACATTGTCATAGATACAATAGCGTATGAAACTCGCTTAACTACATGGAGTAAAAGTATAAAACAATATATCAATATAAGAATTTTATATCGTAGTATGCAAAAGACTGCCCAAAGTGCAGACATATTGCTCAGGCCATATAGTAGGGGTTCAGTCGGGTAAGCCCGAAGGCCAACAAAAGCTACTTTAAACAGAGTGCCACCCACAAAATATATATATATATATATATATATATATATTTTTTTTTTTTTTTACTGAAGTACAAAGGTGTACTTTTGTCCCAAACTCACCATGGACCTGTGATTTCCTCTTCTGCCTTGAGCCCTTCTCCGCTGCCTTCTGGGACCTGTGTGTGTCCCAGAAGATGATGGGGCCATTCAGAAAGCGCCGCACAGTAGGAAACCGTCTGTGAAGGCTCCATTTCCAGTTTCCCTTAGTGGCAATAGTGGGGGGCCGACATCACATACAATATTTTGTAGCTGTTTGCTTTTAAAAAAAAAAAAATTTGAGGCTGGAACTCCGTATTTAACGTAGTGTTCTGCAGAAAAAAAAATTAAAGTCAGCAGTTGCTCACTTTTAATGTATGGACACTTACCTGTCCAGGGCGCCCGCGATGTCGGAAGCCGATCTGTCTGTCCAGCGCTCGGCTGCTGCCGCCACCATCTTTGGTAAGGGAATCAGGAAGTGAAGCCTTGTGGCTTCACTTCCTGGTTCCCTACTGCACATGCGCTGATGGGTGCCAAATGTGACACCGGAGGGGGGGAGGATGTTTAATTCCACTCATCCACTCCCAAGAAAAATAAAATATGTGGCCCTGGGACTTTAAAATATAGGGTACAAATGATTCTAATTTTTTTCAAAAGCAAACAGGTTTATACTTGCCTCCTCTATGCAACAGAATCCCACAGAGTGGTCCCAAATTTCCTCCTCCCAGGGCCCCCGCCAGAGCTCCTCCTTTTCTTTTGAGTGCCCCCATAGCAAGCGGCTTGCTATGGGGGCACTTGTTCAGGTTCAATTCCAAACCGCTATGTTTGTGTCCATAGACACAGTTCGTCCCCGCCCCTCTTCTATTTTTAGTGGCACGTGACAATTGTTTTTAGGGCTCGTTCATACCATGAATGCATGAAGACCACAGATTTCACTTGCAGGGGACCTCAGTTTCAAAACCTGTTTCAGCCTGTGCACATGTGCCGGCCGCAGTGCGATTTCCAATCTCATACACCATTCTCATTGGAATCGCATTTGGACCACTGAACAAAAAACGTTCCGGACCAGGCTTTGAAATCGCACTACAAACCGGGCTGTACATATGTGAACCGAGTCTAAAAGTATTGGTTTTAGTATTGGAGCATTTGCACAAGTACTCATTATGATGCTTGGTATTGGTGCAACACTAAAGAGGAGCTCCAGTTGTTTTGTGTTAAGTCAGCAGCTACAAAAAATGTAGCTGCTGACATTTTAATATACAGACACTCGCCTGTCCCAGGATCCAGCGATGTGCTCACTCGAGCCACCCCTTCTCTCCACCGCGCCTGAATCTCAACTGTGGGCACTCGGCTGTGATGGCCTGTGGCGTCACAGCCATGCACATGCACTCATGATTGGTCCGGCAGTCTTCTGGGACCTGTGATGTGTTCCAGATGACTACAGAGAGGGGAACTTCCGCTCAGATGGCCTAGGCCAGTGATGGTGAACCGTGCCACCCTAAATGTTTTGGAACTACATTTCCCATGATTCTCATGCCCTCTGCAGTGTAGATGAGCATCATGGGAAATGTTGTTCCAAAACATCTGGGGTGCCAAGGTTCATCACTGGCCTAGGCAATCCGAGCGGAAGTGGTAGCAGGTACCCGTCAAAACTAGGTAACCCCCTAATATTTTGTGGCATTTGCAGCAGGGGGGCGTTATAAAGCGAAGCACAGCTTGGACACAGCATGGCCCTTTAAAGGGGTTGTAAACCCTTTACAGACCACTTTAACCTACAGGTAAGCCTAGATCAAAGCTTACCTGTAGGTAAGGAGATAATTCATAAAATTGCAGGCGCCAATAGCGATCGTGCCGTGACTGGCGGCTCCCGCTCGCTTGTGTGGGAGTGACACCATTGCGGCGCCGACCAATCACAGCGCCGGAGCCGCGATACCCGGAAGTAACCCCCGGGAAAGATGTCGGCCGCCCGAGCGGTGTACGGGTACTGCTGCGGGGGCTTCGATCCATGGTGAGTATTACATAATGAGCTAGTATGCTATGCATACTAGCTCATTATGCCTTTTGTCTTGCAGGTTTTTTTTTTCTTTTTACTTCCTCTTTAATGTGGTTGTAAAGTCGGTAGTTTTTTTTATCTTGATGCATTAAGATAAAAAGCCTTCTGTGTCCCTCTCTGTGTCCCTGCCATCCGAAATTCTCCCTCCTGATTGGCTGAGACACAGAAACGCCCCTCATAGCAAGCAGCTTGCTGTGGGGGCACTGCACAGGAGGGAGGGGCCAGGAGCACAGAAGAGGGACCCGAGAAGAGGCGGATTTGGGCTGCTCTGTGCAAATCCACTACACAGAGCAGGTAAGTATAACTTGTTTGTTATTTTTATAGGAAATCGAGACTTTAAAATCACTTTAAAGAGACGCTGTTGCGTTGCCCTAAGTGAGCTCTCTTTAAGAAAATAAATGTCTTTATTTAAAATACTATATTGGTTTTCTGAAATCCCCTGCAGAGCCGGATTAGAATGAGATTAGGAGAGTGAAGGCCAGCGCTCTGAGCTAATCGGACTGTATTGCTTTGCACGGTGTGAACATGCCCCCAACAGGGTATGGCCTCATCAGTCTATGGATGCCCCTTCTTTACCCAATTAGCAGCCTGTGGAGGGTCAGCTAATGCTAGTGAGGTAACCAGCTCGTCTGCTCTTCAGCAATGGTCTGGATCACAATACTGGCTGAACAGAATTCCAAATATTCTGTCCTCTTAAACAGTGGTTGTTGTGTAGACCCCTCGCTGGCTCTTCTATAGAAATAATTGGCCCTTGCAGCATGTTCTCCACCCCGGGCTCATCCATATTTTTCCAGAGTAGTTGAACTAACCAGTTTTTGGGTCAGGCCCCATCCCCTGTGGAGACACGTGGTCATCAGGCAGACAGCTGACTCTATCCTGTGTGTCTGGCACCATCTCGCTGTGCATATGTCACATTAAATAGGGGTTTAAATAGGGCTCCGTTCCACATAGCCGGCTCGGGCACTGTAAGAGGATTAACAGGTATGTTTCTCTGAGCGTGTGGAATTCTTGCATCTGCCAGGTTTGCGGATCTGTCATTTTTATTTCTCTTGACGGTGTCAACGCAATGAATTGCAAATCTTTAGTCTCTGGCCGATGATCTGTTGTAGTTTATATCTCGGGGGTATGCTGGGAAAGATACACACTTGCTGCGTAAAGAGGAACTTTGCTTTCTTTTTAGGAAATAAAAAGTCAGCAGCTACAAATACTGTAGCTGCTGACTTTTAACAAAGACACTTATTTGTCCAGGAGTCTCGTACTGTCTTCATCTGGGCCGGTTCTTCACCAGGCTTCGGGTCGCCAGTGCCGCCATCTTGGATGTGGGAGCTGGCTCCCCACTGCTTGTGCCCAGGATTGCGCTATGTTTTCGCATTGGTCTTGCAGCCTCCTAGCACAGGTGACTTGTGCCTAGGCGTGAATTACGGAAGTACATGCAAGTAAAATATTGTTACAGTGAGGAGGGGGGGTGTTTAGTTTTAAGTGAAGTATGCTTTGCTGGCACAGCCTTAAACCCTGCCTTATAAAACTCCAAATGTATAGAGTAACACACAGTCCTCTCTGCTCAGCATCTCCTATACATGATAAAGATTTTAGGGAACTGTGGTCCAGATACTGACCTAGGTATCTCCTGTAGAGATTTTGATTGGCCACTTTGAGTGCTTATTAGTAGAAAGGCCTGGCTTTACTAGGCATGGCGAGAAAAAGGCAATTTTTTTAATTGGTTGTGAAAAACGGTCGTGTATAGGCTCCAGAGCATTTTTCTTGACGAGAAACATGCTCTATTTTTTCTCATTGTTTTTCACGTCGTGAAAAACGGTCGTGTGTATGCTTTAATGAGGGGGGGGGGGGAAGTGCATGCCCCAAAGCAGGTTATAAGATGGGGGGGAAATTGGCCTTCTGAAAGCAATCTGACCACTATCATGAGTCAGACAATCAGCGGCCGAAACAAAAAAAAATCCAATCTTACAGATGCGCAGCACTCTACACACCAAAATAAAACTTCCTGTACAAGTGTAATCCCAAGGACGTTTGTTGCTGCAGGTGCCGTTCTCCATGCAGCAGGCTACCCACAGCTTATTTCACACTGCATTGCAGGAGAGAAAGTGAACCAATCATCGTAGCAGCATTGCACTTGCGCCTACCTGCGCGAGACTCCCTGCAATTTGGCTGCTGAACGGAAACCATATTAAAAGCAATGGGCGCCTTGCGGCGGCTCACATGTCGATCATGCAGTGGCTACCTGCGGATGATCAGCCCTAGAGGCAGACGGTCTGTTCTAATGGCAATATAATTGTTCATCCTGCTTCATTCTGTGTCCTGAAAAAAGAAGCTAAGCTCACCTTTTGAAGAAAATGTAACATGCGCTCAAGGGCCCCAGTACATTGAAATACATTGTGCTGGTTGGAAACCTATTTCTTCATATAATTGCCATTGCTAATATATTATCTTTTGTGGCACCTCCAATGCCTGGCCAAAAACTCCTAATATTGTAAGTGTTCCATCCTGTCTATTTGCAAGATGGCTCCCTTTTTTTTTTCTTGAGTTCTCACCCCTCCAGAATTGCAGAAGTGAGTGCTCTCTCCCCTATGTGCTGCGTGCACCGTGCTCTCTCTCTACCCTCTGTGCTGTGTGCACCATTCTTTCTCTTTCTCTCTCTCCCCCCCCGTTGCAGCAATGCTGAGCCCAGTCGCTACAGATGGACAGAGCATGTGAGCGGCATATGACTGCAGGAGAGCGGCCGCTCCTGTGATGCAGTAGGTAAGCACTCAACATATGGCAACTGCATAAAGCAATAGGTTTCCAAATCGTACAATGTATTTTAACCTACTTTCACTGCATGGTCAAATTATTTATTTAAATAAGAACAGGATTAAAAATTAAATAAATCATACTTGCCTAGGTGGATGCAGCATTGTTCTGGTGCTGCATCTGTCCCTCACTGACTGTAAGACCAAGAAGTGAGCGATCAAAGAACACTGATCACTCAGTTCTCCAGCCTACTCTGAGCACAAAGTGGTGACTGTTGGTCACAGCTCTCTGCTCTGCCCCTCCAGTGCTCACTGGAACACTGGGCTGTGGAGGGGTGGGAGTTTCTGGCTCAGCTGCCACTCGGGAAACGGTGGATCCTGACATTAAAGTCGGGATCTTTCCAGAGTCAGGATCCGTTCTGATATCGGTTGCCCACTTTAGCCCGCTGTCGGCTGAATCTGGGTCACAGAAATGCAGAACTAAGTGCGCTCGTGACCCACAGGAGCTTTGACCCTACTTCTCTTTTTAAAAGGTGAACTTGGCCTTTAATTGGGTGATTAGTCTTCACCATCTGTTATACTGATACACGTAATGAATTGGCTTTTAGACACTGACTTTTTTTTAGTAATTGGCTTTATTCTTTTTCAGCGGGGTGGACAACACTGGAGTTAAGAAAAAGAAGAAACAGAAACGCAAGAAAGACAAAGGAGGGGACAAGTTGGAAACGACTGAAGCTCCGGTAACCATTACAGATACTTCTTCTCCAAAGAGAGCCTGTTTGATGTGTTTGTAATATATAGACAGAGTATAAGAATTTGTACCTTGGTTGGAAGAGAAGACCCGGCCCACAATCGGTTGGGGGTCAGTGTTCTGGGCAGGTCACTTGAGTTCCTCCACACCATGTTTTTATGGAGCTGGCTTTGTGCATGGGGGGGGGGGGCCACAGTTCTGCTGGGGAAACAAAGAGCCACACAATTGTCCTTTGTAGGTTGTAACGTTACCAGTACCCTTCATTGGAAACCCCTGAACTCCAGTATCATGAAGGTGTGCCCACTTTTGGTCACATACTATCCAATGTCATAACTACACTGAAGATTTTTATTTTGGCTTACAAATTCCTCCTACAGTTAACGATGGCAGCAAGGTGGCACTGCTGCGCTGGATCACGTACCTGGTAAGTGACCTAACCCTTCCAGGTAGGGGGCGTGCCCTCTCCCACTGTTAAACACAGCGAGAGCTCATCCGCAGGTACAGCGGACTCTGTGTCTGCTGGCACCCGTCGATCGTTGGGCAGAGAGCCAGAACGGCGATCTGCCTATGTAAAAAAAAAAAAAGCAGATCGCTGTTTTAACAGGAGGGAAGGTAGGAGTAGCTGCGAAGCAGGAACATAGATCAGAGTCTTCACCTAGTAAAAAACCTCCCATACGACACTAAAACACCAGCTAGAAACACAGTTAAACCTTTGATCGCCCCTGATGTTTAACCCCTTTCCAGCCAGTGTCATTAGTACAGTGACATGCATGTTTTTAGAACTGGTCCCTAAAAGTGTCATTGTCTGACTTTTCGCTGCAATATTGCAGTCCCACCAGACGTCTTTGATCTCCGCCATCACTAGTAAAGTAAGTAATAAAAAAACGGGGGGGAAAAAAAAACATTCCTCTTGTTTTTAATAGGTGTTATTTCCTGCTATAAAAATATAATAATAAAATGTGTATATATATATATATATATATATATATATATATATATATATATATATATATATATATATATATATATACATTTTATTATATTTTTATTTTTTTTATAGCAGGAAATAACACCCATTAAAAACAAGGAGGAATGTTTTTTTATATAGATATAGTTATATATCTCTCATTCGTTGATTTTGATCCACCCTGTTCTGGTGAGTGATGAACCTGTAAAAAAGGGACAAGTGACCCAAAATGTAACCGTGTGTTCGTATTTGATATGTTTTCCAATCATTTCAATGGGAAAGTGCATTTTTGTGGTGTGGGGTTTTTTTTTTTTTTTGCGGCATCAAGCTTTATGCAGGACTTTTAAAAATTCAACTGACTGGTGTGAAGATTTCCATAGGATTTAATGGTCAATAATTTTTCTTCCACTTCTGGTAAGGCAAAAATGGAAGAAAAACTGATCAGTGTGAAATGGGCTCTTACACTTTTTTTGTATATAGACAAACACTGAGCTAGTTTCTGAAGAGCTAAGTTGTTCATCTTGGGATTATGGCTTGTGGAAAAATATAATTGGGACCCGCTGCCTGACCTCTTTCATTTAGGTGAACACTCTACCTGCTGAGAAGATACAAGAGATCCAGAAGGCCATTGAACTGTTTTCTGTGGGCCAAGGGCCAGCTAAGACCATGGAGGAAGCCACCAAGAGAAGCTACCAGTTCTGGGACACGCAGCCTGTTCCTAAGTTAGGTAGGAGCCACATTTCAATATCCTGCAGGTAGCTGCTTGGGGATAGTATGGTCCTTGTGTGTAAAGTCTGTTTTTTTTTTTATCCAATAAGAATCCACTTTCTCTGCACCAAGAAAGCGACTGCTAAAATCTGATGGCTGTGGATGGTACAGATTTTTCTAACACCTACTTTTAATATATGATATAACCATGAGTGACCATGGTGAGCTTGGATGAAAGGAACCAAAAAGTTCTTCATTAAATCGGTGCAAATCGCGGTAGAGCCTTCAATGCCATCTGCATGTCTCGCTTCCATCACAAATACCCCAAAATAAGGGGCTTCTTGTTCTTCTTCTAGTATAGTGGGTGAAGCCGTGTAAATCAATTTATTTTAATTTTTTTTGTTCTGGTCCAAATGTGCGTGCAGATCTGTGCGTTTACAGCCTAGTATTATAGAGCGATTTTATTCCAAACTGTATACATGAATGAACTTATTCCAAATCGGAGCGCTTATTTTTATCCTTTCTTTGTTTTATATTGCCCTGCTTAGCCTGATGTACCTCTTTTATAGGTGAAGTGATCAACACATATGGCCCTATCGAGGCAGACAAGGATAATATCCGCAAGGAGCCATACAGCCTGCCGCATGGTTTCACCTGGGATGCTCTGGATTTGAGTGACAGATCAGTGGTAAGTAAGGCTGAGGTTGGACACCTTACCCCAGTCCAACTCCAGCAGAACTTGTGTCATTTGTATAAAGTGAAGAAGGTTCATGCTGCAATTATTTGATATCCTACAGGTGGTAAATTTTACTTTTTTGAACAAAAAATTCTACATGTATGTTTTATAAACTTGGGGCTCAAATTCAAAGAATTTAGAGAAGACCACACTACATACCGTATATACTCATGTATAAGCCTCGGCTTATACTCGTGTCACGTTTTTGCGCCTGATCTCATGGATATTGGGGACCCCGGTAACGGACGGTCGTAGGTCCCCTGGGCCCCAAAATGGCACACATGTAGCCCCACTCTTCCTCTACAAGTGTGAAAAGTTTGTTGTCCAGGGGACCTACAGCTGGGGAGCACCGATTTTTCAAAGTCGGGCACCCCTTCCATAGACTCCCATGTTAAACGGTAATTTCTCTGGTAACTTTGGGGTCCCCTGGACCTGAAACTTGGCACACATGTAGCCCCAGTTCTCTCTACAAGTGTGCAAAGTTTGCTGTCTGGTGGACCTACGGCCGGGGAGCAGCTCTTTTTTTTTTTTTTCAAAGCCGGGCACCCCTTCCATAGACTCCCATGTTAAACGTCAGTCTAGTCATGGGCACAGTGAGGCATGCAGATGGACACCATAGTCTTATACTCGAGTCAATACATATTCCCATTTATTTTTTTATTTTATTTTTTCATTTATTTTTTTGGTAAAATTGGGTGCCTCGGCTAAATAAATGCATTATTTTTTGGAGCCTGTAAAGCATTGCACCTGCAATAAGCAGATCACTGGTGCAGGTCTCCTGCAGATCTGTTGTTGTATCTGTATACCCGTACATCCCATATGGGCAAGCAGATACACTGACGGGGAGAATCCATGAACTAACACAGCGCCGTGGTAGTTCATTGGGAACTACAAGTCGCCAGCCGCAAAGTATGTTCGGGCTTGTAGTTCATTCACACATGTTAATGAGTGACACGGCTGTGTTGGTTTCGAAAAGTGATGTTTGTTTCCTATTGCGGAGCGGCGTCACGGGGGGAATAAAAAGGTGGAAAGTATAAGCTGCTTAAAATTTTACTAAAACCAGGACACTGCATTCACTATATTTGGTCTCCCACAGAAAAAGGAAATGCAACCGTTTTTGTAAATCTGATAAATTTTTTATTTTTTTTTCCCATCAGCAGTCTTGTGACTTCTATCAGTGTTTTGGTTAAAGCTTGTTGGGGGAGTTTTCATTCTGCTGACTGTCCTGTAAGACCCCTGACCCTCTGTCTGAACAGTGCTGATTTGGCTCTGTGCTGATCACATGCACTTTCCCAAGAAGAAAAAAAAACTCTAGCAATACACACCAAACTGAGCACGTGCAGCTTGTCCCCCTAGCCTCTGTTCAATCAGGAGATGGTTTAAGGACTGTGGAAGAATGGGAGGATCAAACAGCCTTTTTACACAATGCAGAGGATTAACCTCTTAGGTTCCACAAGGAGTATAAAAAAGCATGCTTTACTGCATATACAGACTGATTTTATTGTGAGTTTAGTAACGTTAACCGCTTAAGGACCCCTTCACGCCGATATACATCGGCAGAAGGGCACGGCTGGGCACAAGTGCGTACCCGTACGTCGCCTTAAGTGTCCAGCCGTGGGTTGCGAGCGCGGTCGCGACCTGGTCCTGTTCTCTGACTGCGGGACCCGCGGACCCGATCGCTGACTGTGTCCTGTGATCGGGTCACAGAACTGAAGAACAGGGAGAGGTAAGTGTTAACAAACCTTCCCAGTATGACTGCCACTGATGGTCTGTTCCCTGTCATAGAAAATGACGATTGGTGACGTCACACGCCAAGCCACGCCCCCACACAGTAGTAATCACTCCCTAGGAAACATTTAACCCCTTCACTGCCAGTGTCATTTTCACAGTAATCGGTGCATTTTTATAGCACTTTTTTCTGTAAAAATTACAATGGCCCCAAAATAGTGTCAAGTGTCCGCCATAATGTCGCAGCCAAAATAAAAATCTCTGATCGCCGCCATTAACCACTTAAGAACCCGCCTCCTGTACATATACGTTGGCAGAATGGCACGGCTGGGCACATCCACGTACAGGTACGTCCTGTACTAGTACCCAGCCGTGGGTCGTGGGCGTGCTCCCACGACCCGGTCCGAAGGAACGGGACACGCGGACCCGATCGCCGCTGGAGTCCTGCAATCGGTCCCCGGAGCTGAAGAACGGGGAGAGCCGTGTGTAAACAAGGCTTCCCCGTGCTTCACTGTGGCGGCTGCATCGATCGTGTCGTCCCTGTTATAGGGGGACACAATCGATGACTTCAGACCTACCGCCCCACCCCCCTACAGTTGTAAACACACTTCATACACACCCATAACATCATCAGCACCCCCTGTGGTTAACTCCCAAACTGCAACTGTCATTTCCACAGTAAACAATACACATTAAATGATAATGGTTCCAAAAATGTGTCCGAAGTGTCCGCCATAATGTCGCAGTCACGAAAAAAATCGCAAGGTCTTTTACCTGCATAATGGTATGGGTCTTAAGTGGTTAAAGCAAACCCTTTTTTTTTTTTGCCCTGCCTGGACAAAGACCAGATTTTTTTTTGGATTTTTTTTTTTAAAGCGTTTAGAAGCTTTTAATTTTTTTTAAAATAAATAAATGTGGCCTTTTTAGATCTAAAGAGTGCTTGGTGGAATTCTTCTCTAATCTCCCAGCAATCTGTTCAGTATTACGGCACACATAACCTTTTATCTCCATCAATTGTTAACTATAATCTTCTTATCTGCAGCTAAAAGAACTGTACACTTTGCTAAATGAAAACTATGTAGAAGATGATGATAACATGTTCCGTTTTGACTACTCGTCGGAGTTCCTAATATGGTGAGTGTATCAGACCGTCTTGGTGTTTAGTCTTCTGTCAGAAGGAACTGTCTCTGAAGATAACACTGCTGTGTCTTCCTTCCTAGGGCACTGAGACCTCCTGGGTGGCTGCCACAGTGGCACTGCGGTGTGAGGGTCATCAATAGCAAGAAGCTTGTGGGGTTTATCAGCGCTATTCCAGCTACCATGAAAATCTACGACTCGTAAGTATTTTGTCACAAGGAGTGGATTCGAACGTTCCCTTCATTCTATAGAAGAGACGTGTTTGTAGGAGATTGGCCTTCAGCCATTTTCTCCTGGCCGGACCTGTGTTTGAACCATCTCCATTGAGAGTTGGTCACACTCACCTGTCATGCTGGGAAACCTGCATCCAATTGCATATGTGAAATCGGGGTTTGTACGGTGTTGGATCTATTATGAGTCTTGCTTATTAAAGGTGTTGTAAAGGATTTTATTTTTATTTTCTCCTAAATGGCTTCCTTTACCTTAGTGCAGTCCTCCTTCACTTACCACCTCCTTCCATTTTGCTTTTAAATATCCTTATTTTTTTCTGAAAAATCCTCACTTCCTGTTCTTCTGTCTGTGACTCCACACAGTAATGTGAGGCTTTCTCCCTGGTGTGGAGAAAGCCTTTTGAGGGGGAAGGGGGTGAGCAGGAGGGTCAGGACACCCAGTAACACACAGCTCCTTTTCTCTATCTGCAAAGTAGAGAGTGCCCTGACTTGCCTGCTCGCCCCCTCAAGAGGCTGTCAGGGCACTCTCTACTTTGCAGATAGAGAAAGGAGCTGTGTGTTACTGGGTGTCCTGACCCTCCTGCTCACCCCCTTCCCCCTCAAGAGGCTTTCTCCATACCAGGGAGAAAGTCTTGCATTACTGAGTGGAGTTAGAGAGAAGAACAGGAAGTGAGGATTTCTCAGAAGAAATAGACATTTAAATGGGAGGATGAAGTAAGTGAAGGAAGACTTTGGTCAGTGCAGGAAGACTTTGGTCAGTGAACAATGAATTTGGGGAGTGTTCTTTACTTTACGTACAAAAGATTCAATACCAATGGGCATGGAAGAGGTTTTCATATTCCAATTTGCTGTAACTAATTTCTGTTCTCTTTACTCAAAACAGCATCAAGAGGATGGTAGAGATCAATTTCCTCTGTGTACACAAGAAGATGCGTGCCAAGCGGGTGGCACCAGTCCTGATCCGTGAGATCACGCGCAGAGTTAACATGGAGGGGATCTTCCAGGCGGTCTATACTGCTGGAGTAGTGCTGCCCAAGCCAGTGGCCACATGCAGGTGCCTAGTGGAGTTCTTTTTTTAGTCTGCTCTCAAGCATACAGCTTAGTAGAGTGGTCATTCAGCATTGTCTTGCTTTATCCACTTTACAGTGCAAACGTAATCTTTTGCATCAGCATCTCTGTAACAAGCTCCTCTGCTAGTAACCACCATCTCTCTTGTCTGTTGACCAGGTACTGGCATAGATCACTAAACCCTCGGAAGCTGATAGAGGTGAAATTCTCGCATCTTAGCCGGAACATGACAATGCAGAGGACTATGAAACTGTACCGGCTTCCAGAGGTAAGTCCCTCGTGCCCAGGTGGCTAACAGCAGTCTAATGCAGCAAGCCACTTAAGTGGCCCTTGCTCTTCAAAGGGTTGGGCATCTTCTAGGACAGGGGTCTCCAATCTTTCTAAACAAAGGGCCAGTTTATTGTCCTTCAGACTCTTGGAGGGCCAGACTTTGGCCAGCGGGGGGCTGAAATTTTCCTAGCATCAGTGGGACTAAACATATGGTATTATGAGGAGAAATGGTGCCCCATCGTTGGTATCATAGGGAGGAATAGTGCCCCATTAGTGGTGTTAGTGGGAGAAATGGTGCTCGGATGTCAGAATAGTGTCTCGTATCAGTGGGAGGCATACTGCCCCAAGGGCCGGATAAAGGCAAGCAATGGGCTGCAGTTTGGAGACCACTGTTCTAGGAGTACCCTTGCCAATTGTGTTGCCCAAGACAAACCAACTCGCAGCCCATATGTTGACTGCACCAGAATGTCTGATGGCAGTTCACTGGAAACAAATCTCCCCAACCTCACAAAAGGATCTCGTATTGGAAGGTCCAAACTACATAACACTCTAGAATTCTATGATGTATAGCAGGGGTTTCCAAACTTTCTAAACACAGGGCCTGTTTACTGTCCCTCAAACTTCAAAAGCCGGTCCACACACAGGAGGCACGACTTTGGGGGCGACTCGGCAAGGCGATATTAAGACGACTTCAGAGGCGACTTGCAAAATGACTTCTGTATTGAAGTCAATGCAAGTCCCCGAAGTCGTACAAGAACCTTTTCCTAAGACTGAGCCACTTGCGTCGCTCCTATTAGAAAAATTCCATTGAAGAGAGCGGAGCGCGACTTGTCAGGCGGCTAAGTCACCTGACGAGTCGCCCCTCTAAAGGATAAGTTTACCTTTAAAAAATAAAAAAATAAATGCGCATCTTTTTGCAGTCTATAATATATAATTTTTTTTTTTTTTTTTTTTACTAGGAGCCAGCAAAGCATTGCACCTGCAATCAGACTATGTAAGCTGTATGGGCAGGCAGATGCATTCATTACTACCTAGAGGGCTCAACAGCACCCTGGTAGTTCATGGAGAACTACAAGCCGACAGCCACAATAAAAAAAAATAAAAAAAATTGTGACAGCGAGATCAGGGAGAAGAGCCCTGACTCGCTGTCACTACTGGCAGCGGATTGGGGAAACTCTGCAGTGGTGGGAACATGTTGCACTCGTTTTTGGGTGAAATATGTAACATGTTCCAAAAGGTGAACTTATCCTTTAAGAGGCCTGATCATTGGGTGTAGAAAATGCCCCAGCATCAGTGGGAGTAAACAATATCTCAGACTTGGTCAGTGGGAATATAAAGACTTCTTTCTGGCAGTGTCTGCCGGACCTTCAGCTGGGCATTCGGAGCAGATGTGCTGCTGACGTCATCGGCTGCATGCAAAGGGAATATCTCCTAAACCGTATAGACATACAGAAATTATCGCTTGTCATCGCAGGTGACCTCAGCAGTTGCACTGTGCTCTCCTTCGTCACAGCCACTGAGCATGTGCGGGGCTCAGAAGCACTCAGCACAACTACGGCACAGAATTAAAACTCACAGCCGTGCTGCTTACAACTCTATGGCAACATGCTAAGGGTGTGAATACTGTTTAAGAGGGCAGTCTCTCCATTGTGAAACATAAAGTGATGATATTAAAGCGTCTTCCCCTTTTTTTTTTTGTATTTCTTTAAAAAAAAAGTCATACCTGCTCTGTGGCAGTGGTTTTGCATAGAGCAGCCCAGATCCTCCTCTTCTTGGGTCCCTCACCGGCACTCCTGGCCCCTCCCTCTTGTCGAGTGCCCACAAAACACGTAGCTTGCAATGGAGGCACCCAAGCAGGCTCACTCCTGAGCTGTGGCTCTGCGTGTCCATACTCACACAGAGCTGTGGCTTGGTTCCCTGTCCCTTCTCTCTCCTGGTTGGCTCAGTAGCTCCCGCTGCTATCTCGGCCAATAAGGAGGGAGTGTCCCCGGAGAGCTGAGGCACATTGCTGGATCGCTATGGGGCACGGGTAAGTATTAGGGGGGCTGGAATGCTGTACAGAAAAGGTTTTTTACACATGAAGGTAAAAATCTTGACCCTTTACAACCACTTTAGGACAAGAACACCAGGGGCATGGCCTCCAACTATCAGGAGGAATGTTCCAAAGGTATGTTGGACAGCCTAATATTTACCAAAAGAGTATAAATAAGTCTATGTAAAATGATTGCAAAAAAAGGGGTCAATTCTCAGCCAAAAATGTTGAGGGGGAAAAAATGGGCATGTAGAATTTAAACCTCCCTTTTCATCATATCGCTCTTCTTATTTTGTATAATCAACTCAAGCTACTTGACCAGTGGCATGCAAGAATTTATAGAATAAAAATGACGTGGAAATGCATCACATAAAACTTTATTTTAGTTAGCAATAGATTGAATAAATCTGCAGGGGAACCAAAACAACTTTGAATTTTAAGTGTATTTCCTTTTATATTACCGGGATGAAAAAAAATGACGTAGGATTTGATTGGGATCCTCATTATATGTGTGTGTGTGTGTTCACAAAAGGTTTTACAGGTAGAACAAGGTTGTTGAGGGCATCAAATGTAGTGTGTGTGTGTGTGTGGTGTCTTTTCTCTTTTTTATTTTTTTCTCCTTCTTTTTTTTTTTTTTCTCCTCTTCGTTTTCTCCTTCTTCTCTCTCTCTTCTCTTTTTTTCTCCTTCTTCTCTCTCTCTTCTCTTTTTCTCCTTCTTCTCTCTCTCTCTCTTCTCTCTTTTCTCTCTTTTCTTTTCTCTTTTCTCTCTTTTCTTCTCTTTTCTCTCTTTTCTTCTCTTTTCTTCTCTTTCTTCTCTTTCTTCTCTTTCTTCTCTTTTCTTCTCTTTCTTCTCTTTTCTTCTCTTTTCTCTTCTCTTTTCTTCTCTTTTCTCTTCTCTTCTCTTCTTCTCCTTCTTCTTCTCTCTCTTCTCTTCTCCCCCCCCCCCCCCCTTGTACAGATCGGGTCATTGTCTGTCTGGGATTCTACTAGTAGATGCCTTGTGAATATGAAATTGTGTCCCCATGCTGAAGGGAGAATTGCAAATTCCCTTTACTAGTAGATGCTAAAATGTGAAGTCGGGGTGGAAGAAGATCTTCTCTGCCTGTGTAATAAAAACCTTCTTTGTGATCTCCGCAGACTGCTAAAACCCCAGGCCTGAAAGCAATGGAGCCAAGACACGTCCCCGGTGTACACCGGCTCCTGAACCAGTACTTGTCTCAGTTCAACCTGTCCCCGTTCATGAGTGAGGAAGAGGTGAAGCACTGGTTGACGCCCCAGGAGAACATCATAGACACCTTTGTGGTGGAGGTAAGGAGGAACTGGCATTTGATCGTCTGCTTCAGTAGTATCCTGTTTTAGCACCATCATTATATTCTATAGCTCTATTTCAAGTCCATACAAAAAACAAATGTCGCTGCCCCTACCTATGACTGGTCTATATCGTAAGGAGCACTGGAAAGGGTGCATAGACATACAAAAATAACATAAAATATCCAAGCTCAAACTTACCCACTAATCGGCAACCAACTAAATTCACCTGTCTTAACAATGTGCGTTAAACTGAGGTTTAGTTGCATGCATTTGCAAATACCTGTGTAAGCTGCAGGCCCCATTAAGGCTCTCTGTATACTGCAGTCCTAACTATAAAATTTAAAGTCTCCTCAGTGGAAGCGCATGATGGATAGATAAGGGGTAGGTGATTGGTGGTAGCCCAGCCTTCCTTAAAGGGGCAGGAGCACACTGAACACCCAGCCCGTAGAAGCAAAGGTGCTAGTACGTTGTCTGACCACAATGACATCAATACAAAAAACAAATGCCACTGCCCCCAACTATGACTGGTGTTATTTTTGTATGTCTATGTGCCCTTTCCAGTGCTCCTTACTGTATAGACCAGTCATAGCTAGGGGCAGTGACATTTGTTTTTTTTGTGTTGATGTCATTGTGGTCAGGCAACGCGCTAGCACCTTTTGCTTTTTTTTTTTGTCAGTTCTTCTCATTTCTTGCCTTAGACAAATGATGGCACACATCCTGGGAGTCTTCAGTAGGGGAGGAGGTGTTTTCTTAGCGTGTACTCTAATGCATAAGGGCAGATGAATCAGGCCAGGGGCAGATATAAAGTCCCGACGGTTCAGTCCGATCCAAAGATTCCAGGAAGTATATGCTCTATGAATAGTTTACCCTTACTCATGATGGCCATGGCCAGAAATTCTAGAGGAGGAGGGGTTTATTTCAGCAGGGGTTTATTAAGTGATTTCTCAACTAAAGCATGGAGGATGAATGGGGGAGTTTGCTTTGAATATAAAAAATGTATTAAATGGCGTTTTTGATTTTTGGTACTCGGATACAGTGAAGATTTTGCTTTAGACCCCTTTCACACTGAGGAGTTTTTCAGGCGGTACAGCGATAAATAGTGCTGCTATACCACCTGAAAAACTCCTGCACTGCCTACTCAATGTGAAAGCTTTCACACTGAGGCGATGCGCTAGTGGGAGAGAAACTCTCCTGCAAGCAGCATCTTTGGAGCGGTGTGTATACCGCTCCTTCCCATTTAAAACAATGGGAAACCGCGGCAATACTGCCCGCAATGCGCCTCTGCAGAGGCACATGGCGGGCGGTATTAACCTTTTTATTGGCCGCTAGCGGGGGTTAATACAGTACCGCTAGCAGCCAAATCCAACGGTATAGGGCCGCTATTTTTTGGCGGCGCTATACCGCTCCCGCCCCAGTGTAAAAGGGACCTTAATGTTTTCTAAGTAACCGTGATGTGTCCCGGAGGTACGGGATTGCTGTGGTGGGAATGGGTTTACCAAAAATTTACTAATGTTGTTCTTCTTTTCAGACTCCTGAGGGAGAGATAACTGACTTTGTGAGCTTCTGCACACTCCCCTCAACCATCATGAACCACCCCACACACAAGAGCCTAAAGGCTGCGTATTCTTTCTACAATGTGCACACCAAAACGCCTCTGGTCGACCTTATGAATGATGCCCTCATCGTGGCAAAATCTGTGAGTAGTCAAGATGGTGACAAGCTGGAGTAACCTAACCTGAAATAACACGTTTAGGAGATATTAACACTACCTCTAGGTAAGCCTTATTCTAGGCTTGCATATAGGTAAAAGTCAGCAGGGAAGGTGTACAGGGGATGGAACACTATTCCATGCTACCTTAAAAAGTAAAAATTGAGTTGTATTTTGTTTAGATTTGACTGGAGAAGCCAAGTCACCCAAGTCCCATTGGCATGATTAAGTGGATGATATTTGGGTACAAATAGGGGTCTTGTACTGCCTGTAAACTCTTCTAAACATTGTCACACAGGCCACTATATTTAGTTTTATGTTGTTTATTTTATTTGCAGAAAGGATTTGATGTCTTTAACGCCCTGGACCTCATGGAAAACAAAACGTTTCTGGAAAAACTGAAGTTTGGAATAGGAGACGGCAATCTGCAGTATTACTTGTATAATTGGAAGTGTCCCAGCATGGGACCTGAGAAGGTAAAGGCATCTCGGTCTGCACAACAGTAGATCCACAATTGGGTAGAAAAAGGTGTATTATTTTTTATTTTTTTTGCTTGCTTTTAGAAGTCGGAATGTTTAGCCAGTCCTTGGCATGTCATAGGGCCAAGTGACGAGAAGGGCACAGCCAATAGCATAGATATAATTTTTTTTTTTTTACCTGTAAATGGGTGCTACCTCTTGTTTTTGGTGGCAGGGGGGGAGGGCGGGTATTCTTCTGGGACTGAGCGGTGCTCATGGAATGATGTGTGAGCTTTACTCCATCCTGGTGTGCTTTGAGCCCAGCCTGCATGATTGCACACCTTCCAGGAGGGTGTGCCGGGGACAGATTGAGCTTACAGGCAATGGACACCACCAGTTTCTGACCATGGAGGAAAATTGGGACAGTGCTCAGAGCATTAAAAGGGTAGCTTGGACTTTATTTTTTTAAGGGTGGGGAGACTTGCATAGTTATAGGACCATAGGTACTTGAAGTTGAATTGAGTCTGTATGGCAGCCCCTCCTTTGATTTTAAGCTTCTACTTTGGGAGCCAGGTTAATCTGTAAATATGCAGGCACCAAAGTTAGCCCCAGTGCACGCCAGTAATTTAGAACAAGCAATAGACCTACTCCTAACTCTAAACGGGTAACCTGTAAAGGCGTGGCAGGGTGCGCAGTGGTTGCCCATGGAGATTTTTAAGAACCGTAGTTGGTCACTTTTCCATTAGCGTGCGCAATTTTAAAGCGGAACATGTTTGGTGTCTATTTACTTGGTGTAACATCTTTTACATTCTAACAAAAAGGGTGTAACTTTGTTTAAAAAAAAAAAAAGTGCCAGAAAAAAGGCTGGTTGGCAGGTGGTTAATGGGAGATCCTCCGGGGGGGGGGGGGGTCGTCTTTTGGTAATCGGCACAGTAGGAAATTGGCACAGGCATCTCACCAGTACAGATATGAGACTTTTCAGTCAGTGGTTTAACTCTCCTGCAAGCTGCTTAGGGCCCTGCAAAGCTGCGGAGGCCCCCAAATTACTATAGGCCCTAGCCTCGCATGGGGGAAGAGGTAAGAAGTCAACACCCCGCGCTTCTCACTTTAATGTAAGATGTAATTTCCGACCGCAGAACACCCCCTCCCCCAGCTTAACTTTTATCTTTAATGTGACATGTCACTGTCGGCAGTGCCCCCCACTTCTCAACTGTGATTTTGTCATTTTGCTTTGGGCCCCAGGGAGGTCAGGATCGGCACTGCTCTTCTGTATCTACCAAATAAAACATCAGATGAGCTAAAGTGGATGTAAAGCCACTCCCATCCTTTCTAAACTACTGCCATAGTGCTGATCTATAAGGATATAGATGCCTCCTGCATGTATCCTTACCTGTCAAATGTCTCCCCTCTGTCTGTTATAAGAACTGAAAAACTGCAGATTCTGTGAGTGGGTGAGTCTGTTGTCTGGAGCTCGGTGTCAATCAAAGCAAGGGGGAGGATTTTGACAGTTTTTCTCCATCTGTCAAGATTTATCTCACTGAGCAATAACAGGATTGCTCAGAGCTGGATTAACTGTGTGGCAAGACTGGGCACAGATTATAGGAAATCTTATACTCTCTACATTGTACCAGCAACAAAAAAAAAAAAAATTGGGTTTTTTTTCATCCACTTTAACAAAGGGAAGGAAAAAAGAATGGAACCACCAACTGAGAATTTCTAACACAGAAGAGAGACACATGTCCTCAAACAATAGGGAAGATACTTGTATTTATATTGCATTTACAATGAAATTTCACACAGCGATGGCCTTCAGCTTTGATCGGTGTCTCTTGTCCTGTTTACAGGTCGGTCTGGTTTTACAGTAGCCCCCACCCCCTGCATCTGAAGGGGACAGGGTGTGATGTGGCCAACAGCTGCTCAACATGCCAGTGATTGGATACCCGAGAGAGCGGCCCGAAGACGAAGTGCAGGATACACGGGCATTGCTCTAGAAGACATCCTACTGATGTGCATGGGAGGGAGGTTTCGGGATTACGGAAGTGCAAAGCAGGGAGCTTCCGCCAACCTGGCTTGAATTTAAGGATTTTTTCAGGGTCTTTTTTTTTTTTTTTTTTTGTCCCCCCCGCCCCCCCCCCCCTTCCTGCTGTGAGTAAAAAAATAAAATAAAAAAAATTGCAATGACTCCTCCCTCCCTGCTGCCATCCAAACTGAACCGGAGTTGTGGCTAAATATTAAAGTATATATTATATATAAATATATAATATAAATCTGTAATGTGCCGTCTGTGCTTCACTTTGCTGTTGGTGATGAATGTGTTGTGCTGGGATTACACAAGATTGATGGTGCTGGGCTCACATGAGATTACACTGAAATATAGGCTGTCAAAGGAAACATTTCTAGAAAATGGGGACAAAACGGGACTCAGTCCATTGATCTTTATTTTTTTAAGCGACATTAAAGCTTCATTAAAAAAAAAAAAAAAAAAAAGTTTTCATTAAAATGCTACTTTTCACAGAGCAGCCCCAATACTCTTCTTCTGCGGTCCCCACCCCCGGCAGTGCACTACGCTCCTCCTCGGCAAGTGCCGTCCTGGAAAGCTGCTTTCCATATTGAAACCTGTGCATGCTCGCTCCCAAGCTATCCTGTCTGCATCTGTTGCCCCCTCCCCCTGTGCTCGCTCGTCACAGCATTTGATTGATGGCTGCGGGAGCCAATGGCTATCAAGTTGCTGAGGGAGGAGGGAGCCGGCGGTGGGAGCCGTTGCTCTTGTGCACATTGCTGGATCAGATCTGGCTCAAGCAAGTATGGCGGGGGGGATTTTTGCAGCACAGGTGGTTTTTCACCTTAATGCATTAGGGTAAAATAAAAATGTAGTCGTTGTAAAGGCAGAAGGGGGTGTGTGTTTTCTTTTTTATATATTATACATAACCTTTACAACCCCTTTAAGATTTGTATGTGTATTTACATTAATATAATTTTTCTAAATGGATTCCTTTTTTAAGCTAGTGCGTTGTTGGTTCACTTACCTTTTTCCTTTGATTTCCCTTCTAAATGTGTGTGTTTTTTTTTTTTTTTTTTTCCCCCTTTTTTTGTCTGAATTTCTCACTTCCTGTTTCTACTCCAGAAAGCTTTCCACCATCATCTGAGACGTTCTGGCTGGGGGTTATTTGGCATGCTTGCCCCTTCACTTGGGACTATATCTGTCTCCCCGCAGGGATGTAGTCCCAAGGGAGGGGGCGAGCATGCCGACTAACCCCCAGCCAGAACGGCTTGCATGATCGGGGCAAGCTTACTGAGGAGAAACAGGAAGTTAGAAATTCAGACAAAGGGGGGAAAAAACATTTAGAAGGGAAATGGAAGGAAAAGGTATGTGAACCAACAACGCACTAGCTTAAAGGAACCTATTTAGAGAGAAAAAAAAAAAACCTTTACAACCCCCTTTAATGCATTAAGATAAAAAATACCTCTGCGTGCAGCAGCCTTCTACTATTTAACTGAGGTCCATCTCTATCCAGTGATGTTGTACAAGAGACTAGGCCAGTGATGGCGAACCTTGGCACCCCAGATGTTTTGGAACTACATTTCCCATGATGCTCAACTACCCTGCAGAGTGCATGAGAATCATGGGGAAATGTAGTTCCAAAACATCTGGGGTGCCAAGGTTCACCATCACTGGCCTAGTCTCTTGTACAACATTTCCCATGATGCTCAACTACCCTGCAGAGTGCATGAGGATCATGGGAAATGTAGTTCCAAAACATCTGGGGTGCCAAGGTTCACCATCACTGGACTAGGCTGTCCGGGACTCCCCTCATCATTGGTTAAGACAGCAGCGTTGGACACGGCTCCATGTCTGAATGGACACAGCTACGGCCCGACCCAGCTGCCCCCTATAGCTTGTTGTGGGGGCACTTAACAAGAGGGAGGGGAAAGAATTTTTTTTTTTTAATCGATCAAAAACATTAAATGCTGGTAAGTGACATTTTTGAGTGGTTAATAATGAATGGCTCCTGTGCCAAGAGAGTGACACTGGGTAGTGACAATGCAGCAAGTCTCCCGCTTGTCATGGAACATGGCGGGGATCACTATAGTGGGGCAGACCATTACAGCTTCCACATGTATATAGAGGGGTTGCTCCTGTAGTTGTTGGTAGGCCATAACAATAGTGTTACACAAAGGGTTATATCACAATGGAGAAACAATGCATGTCACCACGCAGTCTCTTGCAGCCCCTAGAAATGACATCGCCACATTTTCTGGTAAATAATCATTTGTAATATTTTATTGATAGTGTAGAGACAGCATTGTGGTTATATTATGTACAGAACAGTACAAGTTAATGGACTTAGGAAATCTATAGACCAAAGAACAGCAGCCAGGATGTTTATAAAATGGTTCCTATTAGAACTTGGATGTGGGCACTTTATTGGAACAATGGCCGCTGTACATTATAAATGTAGGCTTCATCCACTTACAGGGAAACCGTCCTAAAAGCAAAATGCCTATGTGAGGAGCCTTTGATGGAAGCTGGCTTTATATTTAGTTTTTTGAGTCTGCGCATACTGGGGAAAGTTTACTAAATCTGGTGTGCATGGGAGCCAATCGGCTTCTAACTTTAGCTTGTTCAATTAAGCTTTGGCCATAAAACCTGGAAGCTGATTGGTTTCTGTGCACAGCTGCACCAGATTTTGTATCCTCCAGTTTTAGTAAATCTCCCCCACTGTGTCTAAGACAGTTATGCTGTATGTAATTGGCATTGTTGTCCCAAAAAAAAAAAAAAAAAAAAAGCAAAACTGAAGTGCCCCTATCGGCATTAGGCCTGCCACACACAAGCCAAGCACTCTCAAGCATTAATAAGGAAATTTGATTGAGCTGAGCGTTCAGAGAGACACAGGCAAAAGGTTCTCATCAATATTAGCATTGAGGACTAGTAGTGCAACTGTCAGGGTTGTCTGCTGTTTCCACAGACATTAAGACCAACCTGAATTGTTTTTATGACCAAGAGCACCTTAAAGTATAAATGTACTGTTAGTATACCGTGTTTCCCTGAAAATAAGACCTAGCGTTATTTTCCAGGAGAGCTGCAATTTAAGCCCTTCTCCAAAAATAAGCCCTAGTTTAAAATGCTTGTTTAATCCTATAATCCACTCTATTACAGTAGTATATAATGTACAATGTGTGTGTTCCTGTAATATAATTGCAGGAAAGAGAGCTCCGGTGGGTCACAGAAGCACAGAGCGGCGCTATAGCAAAGGTATTTGACACAATTATATTACAGAAACACACACATTTTACATTATGTAATAGAGTGGATTATAGTATTTTACAAGCCTTTTTTTTTTTCAGTTCACACTGGGAATTCCTGTCAGGCAGAGAGAGGGAGAGAAGACCGCACATTACATGGTAAGACCTACCCCGAAAATAAGCCCTACTGTGTCTTTTGTTGCCAAAAGTAGTCTTTAAATGAGACCTATAGACTTGCCAGTCCTCTGGACAGCCACCTGGGTGGAATCCCCAAGCCAGGCTCTCAGATTAAAACTGAATTCCTTTCTATGGAGAGGCCATCCACCATTAAACCACATACAGGAAGGGTAAAAAAAAAAAAAGTATTTGATCCCCTGCTAATTTTGTACGTTTGTTCACTGACAAAGAAATTATCAGTCTATAATTTTAATGGGAGGTTTATTTTAAAAGTGAGAGACAGAATAACAACAAAATTATCCAGAAAACGCATTTAAAAAAAAGTTATAAATTGATTTGCATTTTAATGAGTGAAATAAGTATTTGATCCCCTATCCAGCAGGATTTCTGGCTCCCAGGTGTCTTCTATACAGGTAATGAGCTGAGATTAGGAGCACTCTCCTTGGAGTGCTCCTAATCTCAGCTTGTTCCCTACATAATAGGCCCTTGTCCATAGAAGCAATCAATCGGATTCCAATCTCTCCACCATGGCCAAGACCAAAGAGCTGTCCAAGGATGTCGGGGACGAGATTGTAGACCTACACAAGGCTGGAATAGGCTGCAAGCAGCTTGGTGAGAGGGGTGACAACAGTCGATGCGATTATTCGCAAATGGAAGAAACACAAAATAACTGTCAATCTCCCTGGTCTGGGGCTCCATGCAAGATCTCACCTTGTGGAGTTTGAATGATCATGAGGACGGTGGGGAATCAGCCCAGAACTACACGGGAGAATCTCAAGGCAGCTGGGACCATAGTCACCAAGAAAACAATTGGTCACACGATATGCCGTGAAGGGCTGAAATCCTGCAGCGCCCGTAAGGTCTCCCTGAGCAAGAAATCACATGTTCAGGTCTGTCTGAAGTTTGCTAATGAACATCTGAATGATTCAGAGGAGAACTGGCTGGAAGTGTTGTGGTCAGATGAGACCAAAATCAAGTTTTTTGGCCTCGACTCGCTGTGTTTGGAGAAATGCTGCCTATGACCCCAAGAACACCATCCCCACCATCAAACATGGAGGTGGAAACATTCTGCTTTGGGGGTGTTTTTCTGCTAAGGGGACAGGACAATTTTACTGCATCAGATGTTGGAAGTGAGAAGAATGGACTTTATAGGCACCAATTATATATAAAGTCCACCAATTACATATTTTTAGGACGCGGCACTGCGCTACCTTAGGCACCCACAGCCCACCCTGTTTTGGTGTTTCAACCAATTTTTTTGATCCAATTTTACTGCATCAAAAGGACGAGACCATGTACTGTCAAATCTTGGGTGAGAACCTCCTTCCCTCAGCCAGGGCATTGAAAATGGGTCATGGATGGGTAATGACAATAACCCAAAACACACAGCCAAGGCAACAAAGGAGTGGCTCAAGAAGAAGCATATTAAGGCCATGGAGTGGCCTAGCCAGTCTCCAGACCTTAATCCCATAGAAAATTTGTGGAGGGAAGGTTTCGAGCTACCAAGTGTCAGCCTCCAAACCTAAACGACTTGAAGAGGATCTGCATGGAAGAGTGGGACAAAATCCCTCCTGAGATGTGTGCAAACCTGGTGGCCAACTACAAGAAACGTCTGACCTCTGTGACTGCCAACAAGGGTTTTGGCACCAAGTACTAAGTCATGTTTTGCAAAGGGGTCAAATACTTATTAAACTCATTAAAATACAAATCAATGTATAACTATATGGATATTTTTGTTATTATGTCTCTCACTAATCTACCATTAAAATGATAGACTGATCATTTTTTCTGTATGTTTGCCCGCTGACAAAATCAGCAGGGGATCAAATACTCCCCCCCCAATGGGTGAATATCTTAGGCCTGCTTTACACAGGCTTCAGCTTGTAAAAGAGCCGTGTGAATAGCAAGCTTTTACAAAGTATTAGCAGAGCTTTCAGCAACCTTTGGTGAAGCCTTTAAAGTGCCTTTCAGGTCCAGTTTGTAAATGTTGAACAAAGGGACTACTGGGAGTGCCGATTGTCACTTTGATCCTGTCCGTTGTACGGACCTGGCAGTGGGAGGTTTCACACACAATCCAGTGGTTGCAGCCACCAGGATCATGAAAAAGTGACTGGTAAAAGCATTCAGGTGGCTGCGTTGCCGCCCAATTGCTTCCACACACCCCCCGCCATGTATTCTGGGCTCCACTTATCCATCTGCAGGGCCAGGACCAACGTGGAGGGGGAGGGAGTAGAGCGCATACACGTCTGCTCTCCTCCCTCTTGCTGCGACGTGTATGACGTTGCAGGCCACCAGTCACTTTCCCTGGCTAACATAGTCAGGAAGGAATATTTTACAATTCAGTGGAGCCCAGAGGAGACGGACCATGCATGTCTCAATAAATAGAACCCGTCGCCTAAAAATTATCACATAGGGTCTATGTCCCATATGCGATAAGAATAAAAATAATTAAATTATATATAAAAACATATATATATATATATATTTTTTTTTTATTTAAAAAGTTTTATATAATTTGCAAAAAATGGTTACACCGAAGCACACCCTAAAAAAACATTGAGGCCCCCACATATGGGCATGCATCGGGGACACCTACATGTGAAAACGTCAATTGTGATACACATTAGATATCCGCCGCGCACGCTGGAATGAGAGCAATAATTCTAGCACGAGACCTCCTCCATAACACTAAACTGATAACTTATCCGGGGCTTTTGAAGGGTTGCCTATAGAAAATATAGGGTAATGAGGTATGTCGCCACTTCACAGGCGCAAGCAAATTTAAGGTTAGATATGTTGCGCATCTATTTACTTTACATGCAACCTGGTCTTTTATTTTTTACCAAAGAATTTCGAGCATTTGTTTGCCCCAAAATTTCTTTTCGTATTTTTTTTTTTTTTTACTGAAAGTTTGCGTTTCCTTTGAGGTGATATCAAGTGACATAAAAAATTGGAACTACCGCTATTTCATTCTCTAGTGGCGGGATATAATATGTATAATATTTGGGGGTTTTATGTAATCTTCAAGCTTAAACCCTTTAACCCCGAAAGAATTGGCTGCTCAATGACCAGGCCATTTTTTGCAATACGACAGTGCGTTGCTTTAACTACTTAAGACCCGGACCTTTAGGCAGCTAAAGGACCCGGCCAGGTTTTGCGATTCGGCACTGCGTCGCTTTAACAGACAATTGCGCGGTCGTGCGACGTGGCTCCTAAACAAAATTGGCGTCCTTTTTTTCCCACAAATAGAGCTTTTTTTTTGGTGGTATTTTATCACCTCTGCGGTTTTTATTTTTTGCGCTATAAACAAAAATAGAGCGACAATTTAAAAAAAAAAATCAATATTTTTTACTTTTTGCTATAATAAATATACCCCAAAAATATATAAAAAATAAAAATTTTCCTCAGTTTAGGCCGATACGTATTCTTCTACCTATTTTTGGTAAAAAAAAAATCGCAATAAGCGTTTATCGGTTGGTTTGCGCAAAATGTATAGCGTTTACAAAATAGGGGATAGTTTTATTGCATTTTTATCATTTTTTTTTTTTTTTTACTACTAATGGCGGCGATCAGCGTTTTTTTTTTTTTTTCGTGACTGCGACATTATAGCGGACACTTCAGACGATTTTGACACAGTTTTGGGACCATTGTCAATTTTACAGCAAAAATTGCATTTAAAATGCATTGTTTATTGTGAAAATGACAGTGCAGTTTGGGAGTTAACCACAGGGGGTGCTGAAGGGGTTATGTGTGACCTAATGTGTGTTTACAACTGTAGGGGGGTGTGGCTTGTAGGTGTGACGTCATCGATTGCGTATCCCTATAAAAGAGGCACCTTGCAGTGGTTTTAACCCTTTCTTGGCCGCTAGCGGGGGGTAAAAGCGCCCCGCTAGCAGCCGAATTGCGTCACAAAATTGACGGTAAAGAGCAGCTAAAATTAGCAGTGCTTTAACGCCGACGCACCCACCACTCCAGTGTGAAAGGGGCCTTAGAAAAACCTACTTCAAGCTTGCTGAAAGTTTTATAAAAGCTTGTTGATCGCTCTTCTTATACAAGCTGAAGCTCACGTTAAACAGCGAACAAGGACAGGTAAGCATAAAACGTAATGGGGGGGAAGGGTTATATAAAGGATAACAGCACTGAAAGTAGAATTTGAAGTGACCCAGCAGCAGGCTGGCACCGATCCTCTATTGTACCAGCATAATATGACTAAACAGCATTTAAGTTCAGTGACACTGTAGTAATACAATATATTGCAGACTCTAATTAGTCAAATGTCTCTATTCAATTTCATTGATAAAAAGTAAAAATCCAGCCTCTGCACATACACAAATTATTTTAGGCGACTACTATAATCACCAAAAGTAACATTGAGCACCAGCTATTTAATACATTCATGCCGTGTAATAAGATACAGCAACAATAGTCTTTCCAAATAAAATAAAAAAGTCTTTTTTTTTAAAAATAAAATCTTTCCTTGAGCTCCAGCCAAAGGAGAAAGCACAGAAAGTATTCACGGTACTTTTTTCACATTTTGTTATTCCAAAATTGATTAAAAATTCATTATTTCACCCAAAAAATTCAAACAATACCCCATAATGACAACGTGGAAGACGTTTGAAATCTTTGCAAATTTATAAAAATAAAATAAAAATCACATGTACATAAGTATTCACAGCCTTTGGCCCATGATACTCAAAATTGAGCTCAGGTGCATCCTGTTTTCACTGATCGTCGTTAGGCCGGGTTCACACCTATGCGAACTGAGTGCGGCTTAAACCGCATCCAATACGCAGAACATTTCTAAATACATTGTTTTCAATGAGGCTGGTTCACATATGTGCGATGCATTCGCAGTGCGCATTGCAGAAAAAACACGTGCGTCTTTTAGACCCTGCGGTGCGGCTCAGCTGCGAATTCAGGCCCATTATCTTCTATGGGTACGCAGCTGATTTGCAGATGTGTTCATTTCTCTTCAGGATTTACTCTTATTCAGCTCAATACACTTCCCCCCTCCCCTCTCCCAGGTCTCCAAATTTGCAGCTAATCTGCAGTTAAAATGCAATGGATCTGCAGAGATAAGAGAGCTGAAATTTGCACCGCACAAGTGTAAATCCGGCCTTAAGGCCCCTTTCACATGTCCGCCTCCGTTCGTCCGTTTTTAAAAGTCCGTTTACGGACTTGTAATGGACGCCTATAGGGTCGCGTCCGTTAGCGGATGATGCATCCGCTAACGTCCGCAATGATCCGCGTCCTTCTGGATCCGTTTTTTTGGACGGAAGAAAACCCTATTTTTCTTCTATCCGGCGGAACGGATCGGATGAATATGGACAAACAGTCCGTTTTCATCCGATTCCCCATAGGGGAGAGCGGAGGAGAGACAGGGCAGTCCCTGCACAGTGTGCGGGGACCGCCCTGTCCGCCGACAGCTGAGCGGGGATCTAAAACTTGATTGGAGTCCACATGTGGTAAATTCAGTTGATTGGACATGATTTGGAAAGGCACACACCTGTCTATATAAGGTCCCACAGTTCACCGTGCATGTCAGAGCACAAACCAAGGAATTGTCTGTAGGCCTCAGAGACAGCATTATATCAAGGCACAGATCTGGGGAAGGGTACAGAAAATGTTCTGCAGCATTGAAGATCCCAATGAGCACAGTGGCCTCCATCATCTGTAAATGGAAGAATTTTGGAACCACCAGGACTCTTTCTTGAGTGGCCCACCTGGCCAAACTGAGCGATCGGGGGAGAAGGGCCTTAGTCAGGGAGGTGACCAAGAACCTGATAGTCACTTTGACAGAGCTCCAGCATTTCTCTGTGGAGAGAGGAGAACCTTCCAGGAGAACATCCATCTCTGCATCACTCCACTAATCGGAGTGATGCAGAGTGATGTGTATGGTAGAGTGGGCAGACGGAAGCCACTGCTCAGTAAAAGTCAGCCAGCCCACCTGGAGTTTGCCAAAAGGCACCTGAGGGACTCCGACCATGAGAAACAAAATTCTCTGGTCTGATAAAACAAAGATTAAACTCTAAGGCCTGAATGGCAAATGTCATGAAACCAGGCACCGCTCATCACCTGTCCAATACCATCCCTACAGTGAAGCATGGTGGTGGCAGCATAATGCTGTGGGGATGTTTTTTAGTGGCAGGAACTGGGAAACTAGTCAGGATCGAGAGAAAGTTAAATGCAGCAATGTACAGAGACATCCTTGATGAAAACCTGCTCCAGAGAGCTCTGGACCTGAGACTGAGGTGAGGGTTCATCTTACAACAGGATAACAACCTTAAGCACACAGCAATGATAACAAAGGAGTGGCTACGGGACAACTCTGTGAGTGGCCCAGACTTGATTGAACATCTCTGAGATCTTACAATGGCTGTGTACCGACGCTCCCCATCCAACCTGATGGGGCTTGAGAGGTCCTGCAAAAAAGAATGGGAGAAACTGCCCATATAGGTGTGACAAGCTTATAGCATTATACTCAAAGAGACTTAAGGCTGTAATTGGTGCCAAAGGTGCTACAACAAAGTATTGAGCAAAGGCTGTGAATACTTATGTACATGGGATTTTTTTCATTTGTTATTTTTAATAAATTTGCAAAGATTTCAGACAAACTTCTGTCACGTCATTATGGGGTATTGTTTGTAGAATTTTGAGGAAAATAATGAATTTCATCCATTTTGGAAGAGGGGCTGTAACAGAACAAAATGTGAAAAAAGTAAAGCGCTGTGAATACTTTCCGGATGCACTGTACTCGACCTCCACTCACAAAGATTTTAAAGACTCTGACAACTCGCACAGTGAAAGGCTGCAGCAGGGGGCTGATCTGTGTGAAACAATAAGGGGGAGATTTACTAAAACTGGTGCACTCAGAATTTGCTGCAGATGTGCATGGTAACCAATCAGCTTCTAACTTCACCTTTTTTAAGTTGAGCTTTGACAATAAAACCTGGAAGCTGATTGGTTTCTATGCAGAGCTGCACCAGATTTTGCACTCTCTAATTTTAGTAAATCAACTCCCCTGTGCTCACACAATCAAATTAAGTCTAGCTTCACATGTATGCGGTTGCAGTCGATGTGTTTTTCAGGCATGTTTTGCATTTTTAAACCCGCGTTTTTGCATGCATTTCTCATGCATTTTATTTATGTCCCTTTACAAACACTATATATAACTGGTTTCTAAGGAGCGGGCCGTGAAGCTGGCTGCTGCATCCTTAACAACCAATATATCATCAGCTGCTAGTGGGGTTCCTGCTGATAGCTGAATGTAAAAAAAAAGAAATGAATTACCGGCTAAATAATTAAAGAAAAAATACGGCATGGGGTCTTCCGCAAATTCATACCAGGATTTAGAGGGAACCCCACGCCCCAAAAAAAGGGGGTAGGGGCCCCCAACTTCGTACCAGACCCTTATCCGAGCATGCAGCCCGGCAGGCAAGGGAGGGGATGAGCTAGCCCCTCCTTTTGGTGCTTTTGGGCAGGGCAAGCTCTGCCCCACCCCAAAGCACATTTGTTGATAGGGACAAGGGCCTCTTCCCCACAACCTTGGCCGGTGATTGTGGGGGTCTGCGGGGAGGGAGATTATCAGAATCTTAAATCCCCATTAAAAAAGGCCCCCAGATCCCACCCCCCTCCCCCAATGTGAATGAGTATGGGGTACATTTTACCCATACCCATTCACCAAAAAAAAAAAACACATGGGTGTGAACGTAGGGTGAGGCACCAGGATTTATGTCTGAGCCAGCATCTCAGTTCAGGAAGTAGATGCCAACCATTGATGACTCCCGAACAAAGATATCTCCGTTCTTCAGTAGACAAAAGCAAATGAAGCCATTGTCAAAGAGAAGTATTGGAATCTCTGTGAGAGGGAATAAATACTTCAAAGTTTTACACATACATATTACATAGCATTCATGCACTTTACATAAAAAGATATATCTGAGGCTAGTCTGCTTCTACTGCAGGCAAAATATTTTTTTCACTTGTATATATACATAAATCGATCCACCATAACCCCACTGACAGATAACGTGAATAACATTGATTATCGTCATACAATGGTATCTGAAAGAGGGTGGGATATAGTAGGCAGCAAGTGAACATGTCCCAGAATTTGATGTGTTGCAAGCAGAAAAAAAATGGGCAAGTGTAAGGATTTGAGCGGCTTTTACAAAGGGCCAAATTGTAATGGCTGGAAGACTGGGTCAGAGCAACTACAGCTTTAGTGGGATGCTCCTGGACTACAGTGTTCAGGGCTCGATGATGTACAACGGAACCTAGGATTACGAGCATAATCCGTTCCAGGAATCCAAAGTACTCGCATATCAAAGCGAGTTTCCCCATTGAAGTCAATGGAAAGAAAATAATTCTGCATTGACTTCAATGGCATGCAATACCGTATGCGGCCAGAGGTGGGGGGGGGGGCACCGGAGAGCCTCAGACACAGCCGGAAAGGCCAGAGGACAGCTCGGTTGACCTCGGCAAACCTTGTAAACTTGAGGCTCGGGAACGGAGTATTTCCGTGTCTTTCCCAGCATTTCCAAGCGACGCCGATCAGCTCCGCTCGTCTCCAGGGCCCCCCCACCTCAGGCCAAACGCAGTACTGCACACCGCTTTGGCCTGAATCTTGCTTGTTTTGCGAGACAACACTCGCAAACCAAGTTAGGATTTTTTTAAATACAGTGCTCGTATTGCAAAATGCTCGTTAACAGCGTTACTCGCAATCCGAGGTTCCACTGTATGTGGGAAAAGGCCGACCCATGTAGTCTGATCCAATATAAGCGATACTGTAGCTCAAATTGCTGAAAAACTTCATGGTGGTTCAGATAGAAAGGTGTCAGGAGACACAGTGCATCGCAGTTTGTTGCGTATGGGATTACAGACGGGTTAGGGTGCCCATGCTGACCCGTGTCCACAGCCACGAGAACTTACAATGGGCACGTGAGCATCAGAAATGGACTGCGGAGTAATGGAAGGAGATGGCCTGGTCTGATGAATTCAAAAATGGTTTGAAGAACACAACAATGAGGTGTTGGTTTGGCCACCAAATTCTCCAGATCACAATCCAATTGAGCATTTTTAGGATGTGTTAGAAAAAACAAACCCAATCCATGGAGGCCCCATCTCCCAACTTACAGGACTTAAAGGATCTGCTATTGAGGGCTTGGTGCCAGATACCACAGCTTCAGAGGTCTAGTGGAGTCCATACCTCGATGAGTCGTAGTGGGTGGTCATAATGTTATGATTGATCGGTGTATATCTGACCTCTGTTATCATTAGTGCAAAGTTTGTGTATCAGAACAGAAATAAGGACCCAAGTGTTTCTAAGAAGCCATATGGCAAAGACTTTATACTCGGCCAACATCAATCTGGACCATGCGAGATTTGTTCGAAAAAGGAGTCCAGCAAATCAAAAACAGTGCAGGTTCAGGTGGACAGTGGTGGATTCTCCATATCAGAACCTCTGCGTTTTCCTTCCTGGTGTAAAGAAATAAAATCCTAATTGGGCAAACAAGACTCCTTTCTCAATGGCAACAGCACCACTACTGGGGCAGGGAAGTGGCACCCAATGGATGATTCCAAAATATTTCCTGTTCTGACTTTAACTTCAGTCAAATTTTTTATAGACAGCTAAATAATGACTGTCGTGTATCAAATACGCATCCTTTAAAAATGAGGAATAATACTGATTTAATTAAAACCTCTTGCTTGGTTTTAGAGCTTGTGTAAGACCCTGTATCTTTGGCTTCTGGAATGTCGGTGACATCACTAAGGATAAGGCACAGGGAGGACCTGGCTGGCACAGCATCTTAGAGAAAGGGGCACCATCTTGTACGTGGAGATCTGAAGCCAGGATGTGGACCCCTGAGGGTTCTGAAGGTCACTTTGTTCTAGAACATCTTGACAATAAGGACTAAGATGGAGCACAGTTATTGCTTTAGCCACTAGGCCATGAGTTGGATCCAGACCCTCAAGGGTCTTCGATGTGCAGGTGTACAAACAATGTAGCTGGAGACAAGGAGGCTCCATCCTTAGAAAGCATGTGGACATGGCGGTATCCTGGGGGAACAAAAGATTTGTACTTGTCAATTACCTAATTCTATCCACAGAATAAACATAGGTGTGCGCAGCCCGAGCTCAAACACACATGCATGTATATGGCACACAATTATAAATAAATTTAAACAAACATTTTAAAATATTCTAAAACATGGACAGTGTCAGTAGAGCAGTAAATACCGTGTTTCCCCAAAAGTAAGACCTACCCCAAAAATAAGACCTAGAGTTATTTTCCAGGAGGGCAGCAATATAAGCCCTATCCTGAAAATAAGCCCTAGTTTAAAATGCTTGTAAAATCCAATAATCCACTGTATTACAGTAGTATATAATGTACAATGTGTGTTTCTGTAATATAAATGCGGCAAAGAGAGCTCCGGCGGGTCACAGAAGTGCAGAGCGGTGCTATAATGAAGGTTTTTGGCACAATTATATCACAGAAACACACACATTGTACATTATATACCAATGTAATAGAGTGGATTATAGGATTTTACAAGCATTTAACTCAGTTCAAACTGGGGATGCCTGACAGGCAGGGATAGAGAGGGGGAGAGAAGACATCACATTACATGGTAAGACCTACCCCGAAAATAAGCCCTACTGTGTCTTTTGTCTTTTTGCCAAAATTAATATAAGAAACACAGTATGTCACTAGGGCAGAGGTTGTGTCAGTCATTAGAGCAGTGGACGGTGTCAATAGGGCAGAGCTTAGGGTAAGTAGTTTTTTATTTTTATACATTTTAACAATATTATTATATATATATATATATATATATAGATATATATATATATATATATATATATATATATATATTTTAGGAGCCCTGTTGGGGGGCTTTGGTGAAATACCAGGAGTCTGAACAGACCCCTGATGTCTCACTTTTGAGACAGAGAAAAGGCCTGAGAATAGAGATTCCCCAGTCCCTTTCTCTGCAGCCTCAGCTGCACTGGACAGTGAATGAATGGGAAGTGCTCTAAGCTGAGCTGCTTCCCATTCATTCACAAACTGAAGCATAGGAAACAGTTCACTATGCTTCAGTTATGAATGAACACAGCTCGTGATCGGTACAGATCATTCACGGTGTTCATTCAGAAAATGAAGGGGCTGGTAAATTACATATTTACCAGCCCCTTGCCCTGCTCTCCATCCTGAAATATCCCCCCTGTGTGCCTGCAGCAGCTAGCAGGAGGGAAACCGGAAGCAGGCGGAATATGCGTTGCTCAATGAGATTACTGGGTGCCAAGGCACACTCAGTACACCCCATGCACATGCCTATAATGAACCCTCTGTCTATGCCACATCTATAAAACGTAGAAGAATCTGATTGGTTGTTACTGGCATCATAGACTGTTCTCTTTCAGGCACATTGAATATGAAAAGCAGTCCTGAAGAAAGAAACATGGAAGTGTTGACTGCAGAAATCATATTTTGACTTTCGTATTTCCTATTTAGATAAGAAAGTCAAGGCTGAACTCAAGCGAACAGCTTGACATAGAAACATACCAACTGATTTACCCGCAAATTAATTTGTAATTTTAATTATCTGTTCTTGCAGTGCAGAGAGAACAGCCAGGTCTTAGATCGCTGTACAGACTACATTCCAATCGAGCAGGACAACCTGGTCTAGGACCCGCCCTCAGCCTGTGATTGGACCATGAAGGTGTCATTCTCCCCTCCAGCACTCTGAAGTCCTGGTTGACTCAGAGCGCTGCCACTCGTTGTTCCAGGACTGTCTCGGCTGCAGCACTGCTCCGCTTACTTCCTGGTCTCACAGGACACACTGAGAGCAGCTCCTTCTGCTTTCCGTCAAACTCCTGTGGAGAAGAAGCAGGGGGTAGCTTAATGGCAGTGTGTGTGTCTATGGATGCACAAAGCCCGGCTCCGAAGGATCTGTGCATGGGTGCCCCTTAGCACCCAGCTTGCTAAGGGGGCACCCGGAGGAAGGAGGACCGCACAGCGCCGATAGGGGAAGAAAAGGAGGTAAGGGACAGCTCTGTGCAATATCGTTGCACAGAGCAGGTAAGCATAACATCTTCTATTTATTTTAAGCCCCAAAAAATGTATCCTTTGCTATCACTTTAATATACATAAATATAGTAAATGGATAAATAGGAATAAATAATTAATATTTTGCTGGAGTGCATGTGACTAGTTATTTTAGATATTGACACAATAAGAGTTATTATAATAGCCTCTTTAAATGCTCGGTGCCCACTGTTCGGCTATTACGTCTCTCAAGCTACCCTCCTATTACCCTCTTACCTTGCTTCAGGCTGAGGAATGGCACCGTGTACTGTCCCACAAAGTCATTACTGGATGTCTTGTCGTAATCTTCCACCACAAATCTGACCAGTGCCAGGTCTGGGCAGAGGACCTCCAGTCGAAGGGTCTCGTTCCATGTGGGGTTAAATCCTGGGAAGAAGCAAGGTGTTACTATTTACTTATTATTACAGTTCCTTCCTATTTTTTCTCATAGTTACATAGTAGGTGTGGTTGAAAAAAAGACGTGTGTGTGATTATATGTCAGTATTACCTTGAATATCCCTGTATTTTGTGGTCGTTCAGGTGCTTATCTAATATTTTGTTGAATCTATCGATACCACCGCCTGTGGAAGGGAATTCCACATCCTTACCACTCTTACAGTAAAGAACCCTCTACTCAGTTTAAAATTAGAAAAAAATTGGTTTAAACTTAATGACTGGCAACGTGTCTTATTAAACTCCCTTAAACAGAAAAGTTTTATCCCTATTGTGGGGTCACCAGTACAGTATTTGTAAATTGAAATCATATCCCCTCTCAAGCGTCTCTTCTTCAGAGAGAATAAGTTCAGTGCTGGCATTATGGAGAACTGTGTCAAATGCTTTTGCAAAATCTAGATACACCACGTCTACGGGCCTTCCTTTATCTAGATGGCAACTCACCTCCTCATAGAAGGTTAAAGGGGTTGTAAAGGTACAATTTTATTTTCCTAAATAGCTTCCTTTACCTTAGTGCAGTCCTCCTTCACTTACCTCATCCTTCCATTTTGCTTTTAAATGTCCTTATTTCTTCTGAGAAATCCTCACTTCCTGTTCTTCTGTCTGTAACTAAACACAGTAATGCAAGGCTTTCTCCCTGGTGTGGAGTGTCATGCTCACCCCCTCCCTTGGACTACAGGAGAGTCAGGACGCTCTCTACGTTGCAGATAGAGAAAGGAGCTGTGTGTTAGTGGGCGTCCTGACTCTCCTGTAGTCCAAGGGAGGGGGCGAGCACAACACTCCACGCCAGGGAGAAAATCACGCATTACTGTGTGGAGTTACAGACAGAAGAACAAAAAGTGAGGATTTCTCAGAAGAAATAAGGACATTTAAAAGCAAAATGGAAGGATGAGGTAAGTGAAGGAGGACTACACTAAGGTAAAGAAAGCTATTTAGGGGAAAAAATTGTACCTTTACAACTCCTTTAATAGATTGGTTTGGCAAGAACAATTCTTCATGAATCCATGCTGATTACTGCTAATCAGGGGCGGACTGACCATTGAGTCACTCGGGCACTGCCCGAGGGCCCCATGCCACTAGGGGGCCCCATCAGGGTTGCCAGGCTCAGTAAAACCAGGGACAGTATGTAAAAAATCTATGTTTTTTTTTACATCTGTCCCTGATATGTCTGAAACCGACATGCTTTTGATGTTAAAATCCTGTGAGTTTAGCTGCCCCGCCTCTGCACTGCCTCCTGGCGTGGTGGCCATCTGTAAGCCCAGGGGCCCCATAATCTTCTATTGCCCGGGGGCCCCATGAGTTGTCAGTCCGCCCCTGCTGCTAATGATACCGTTTTCATTACTAAAATCCTGTCTATAGTCTTTATCATCCCCTCCAAGAGCTTGCATACTATTGGTGTTAGGCTAACTGGTCTGTAATTCCCAGGGATGTATTTTGGCCCTTTTTTAAATCTAGCTGCTACATTGGCTTTTCTCCAGTCAGCTGGTACCATGCCAGTCAGTAGACTGTCAGTAACAAAAATTGACGCTGTAGTGACTGGCATTGTCTAGGCCTGGATAACAAAACCAATTAAAGGACATGCTCGTAGGATATGATTCAAGGGGCTTTTGTACACAAGCTCCACTTTTCGGGGGGTTCTTTCCCCAGTATGGAGTGTAGCTCTGCTATTATTAAAGAGCCAATCACATTGGTTGCTCACCAGTCAATCATGTCCAAATGATTAGATGTGGATATTACATCATAAAAAAAATGCTCAATACCGTTTTAGCCGCCTTTGGTATGCGGTCCTTTCTTATCCAAAATTTCTAACAACTCTTTTCAGTGTCAAATGAGTTTAAAATCTAGTGAATATATTTATTCAAATCAAAGACCCAACTTTGAATCATTACTGCATACAAATAAACTGTAGACCTCCCACTGGAGGTAAAAAACACACCGTTGTTGAGGACGTAGGTCGTCTCCTGCTCCCTCTTCCTCCCCAGACTGTGAATCTCCACTCGGATAAATGGATCAACTATTGAATTTGGATTTTCCTGGTTTAGTTTTGGAAGTTGCTGAGCTGAAATGATCTAAGGAAAGAAGATAAAATTAGAATAGTATAAGTAAATCGCACCTTCAGACATTATACAAGAATAAAGTACATTAGTATAATAAGATAAAAAAAAAAGGGATTTAACTGTAAAAAAAACTGGGGGTTTCACAAGACATGTGTACCACAATTGTGTGATCAAGTATACATCAATAAAAATGTATTACCATGACTATATTTCACTTTTCAATTACAAAGTGCTGTGAAAAAGTATTTGCCCCCTTCCCTGATTGTTTTTATTTTTTTGCATTTGTCATACTTAAAGTGGTTCTAATTATTATTTTTTTTTAAATAAAAATAACAAATATGTTCATACTTACCTTCTCTGTGCAATGGTGTTGTACAGAGAAACCCTGATCCTCTTCTTCTGGTGTCCCCCAACGGCACTCCAGGCCCTTCCTTTTCATTGTGTGCCCACGCATGCTCGCCCCCGAGTCCAACTGCTGCGTCCATTGACACAGACAGCGGGACATAGGATGCATTAAGGCGAAAAACACGAACCTTTACAACCCTCTTAAGTGTGAAAAAAAAAAATCAGGATACTTTTTTACAGCACTGTATGTACTTTTCAGTTACCGTACATCTTGATTTACACTACAAAACAGATCTGAGCCATGCTCCAGATGCAAACAATGGGTGCCCACTATCTGCATGGATTTTGCATGTTCTCCCTATGCTTGTGTGGGTTTCCTCCTGCACTGCAATGACCTCTTGGTAGGTTAATTGGCTACTCTCTTAAAGGAGTTGTAAAGGAAAACATTGTTTTGCTGAAATGACTGTTTACAGGGTATATAGACATAGGGCCAGATTCTCAGAGGCGTTACGACGGAGTATCTCAGATACCCCGTCGTAACGCCTTTTTTTTGTCCTCGTATCTATGCGAGTGATGCTGAGCATCACTTTTGCATAGATACGCTTCTACATCCGACAAGTGTAAAAGCATTACACTTTCGGATCGTAGGTGTAATGACAACTCCGGCCACTAGGTGGCCTTTACGTTGTTTTTTCATTTGCATATGCAAATGAAGTAGTACGCCGATTCTCGATCGCTTTTACGCCACCCCGTCGTCGCGTACGTCGTTTTCGTTCGCGTAAGGTTACCCCAGCTTCTATGTGGAGTAACCTTACGAGGTCCCGTCGGATGCCGTCGTGTCCCGTCGGACGCCATGTTAAGTATGGCGTCGGGTCAGCGTCGGCTTTTTCTGTCGCTTACGTCGTTTTACTAACTCGTTCGCGAATAGGGACTTGCGTAAATGACGCTCACGTCGTTTTGACGTCGGTTTCAACGACGCTTCCCGACGTGAGCTGGAGCATGCGCACTGGGCTTTTTCCCCGGCCGGCGCATGCGCAGTTCTTTCGACGCGGGGGCGCGCTTAATTTAAATACAAGCCGCCCCATTTTAATTGCGCGGGTTTACGCTTGGCGATTTACGAGACGCCAACGCAAACTACAGAGCAAGTGCTTTGAGAATAAAGCACTTTCTCTAGCACGCAGCGGCGGCGTAGTGTAAATGGCTTACGCTACGCCGCCCAAAATATATGAGAATCTGGCCCATAATAGTTAACTGATTCCTTTTAAAAATGATTAAAAATAGATAAAAATCAATCATATAATGTGCCTGCAGTTTCAGTTTCGTTTTTTCATCTAGTTTCATGCTTCTGTGAAGTACAGAGACACAGAGCCAATACAGGGCAGTGTTTGTTTTTAAAATGAAACTGATTGGTTCTGAGGGGTCTTAGACACACGGGGGTAGATTCACATAGATCAGCGGATCTTTAGATCTGCGTAATCTATCTTATTTACGATCCGCCAACGCCAGTTTTTGAGGCAAGTGCTGTATTCACAAAGCACTTGCCTCTAAAGTGGCGCCGGCGGCTTGTAAATCCCCCGGCGGAATTCAAATTCCGCGGCTAGGGGGAGTGTATTATTTAAATCAGGCTAAATTTCCCAGCGTGCATTGCTCCAAATGACATCGCAAGGACGTCATTGGTTTTGACGGCCAAACGTAATTTGCGTTAACGACTTACGTAAACGACGTAAATAATTCAAAACTCGGCGCGGGAACGACGGCCATACTTAACATAGGATACGCCGCACTTACCCCTCATATAGCAGGGGAAACTATCCGCCGGAAAAAGCCGAACGCAAACGATGTAAAAAAAAAGCGACGGCCGGGCGTTCGTTTCTGAATCGGCGGTCCTCTCGTTATTTGCATATTCGTTGTGTATACAAACGGAAGCGCCACCTAGCGGCCAGCGGGAGATTGCAGCCTAAGATCCGACGGTGTAAGTCACTTACACCTGTTGGATCTAAGGGAGATCTTTGCGGAACCTGATTCTATGAATCAGCCGCATAGATCCGACCAACGGAACTCAGAGATACGACGGCGTATCAGTAGATACGCTGTCGTATCTCTATATGAATCTACCCCACAGTAATCACACCTTCTTGATTAGAGACCACAGAGAAGCTCCCAGTACTTTTTTCATAAGGAAACAGACAACCAGATAGTGTGCAGCACAGAGAAGGATTACAGCAAAAACGAAAAATGAGGACATGAAACCACGACCGCATTAGGGTAAAGGAAGCTATTTAGCTAACAAAAAAATTCCTTTAGTGACCCTTTAAATTGGTCTTTCTATGATATTCTATTGAGAGTGCCCAAGATGGCTGCCCAAGATGGCTGCCTCACCAACAGCAGATAAAGCACTTTGAGTCCCCATGTAGAAATTTAGTATAGAAATATAATTGAATAAGAATAACCTTAAGAGTCTTTCCAGTTGTAATACCACTGCTAAGTAAATTAGTTTGATTTAACAAAAGTATATAGACTGTTCATTGGCAAGGAAAGTTGCACTTTGCAAGGGAACTGTCCCCAGAGCTTTGTGAATAGGGTGAAGATCTGATGACTTCTATCATCCAATTGTATGCAGGCAAAATTATGTTTTTTTCCCTGGATTGGGTATTATTTGCAAAATGAAATTTCACCACATTCACTAAGCGTCTGAGGAGATTTCCTTGCAATGCACAACTTCTCTTGCAAAGTAAACAGTCTATTTATCATTTGTAAATCAACCCAATAGACTCCCTAAAGGACAACCAACGGCTGTCATCTTGCCCTTCCAAGTTCCGACACTCATCACACAGATCTGGAAATATTCGCTCCCTTTTCATCCAATAAACGCCTTTCACCTTGATATTCAGAATCTTCATCTTGCTGCTGAGGTCTTCTGGGTTAAAGCATGTATCTTCTCTCCGGAGGAACTCTGGTTTCAGCACGTATCCACACCAACCATTGTCCTGAAATCGCCCTCGGTTCAGATCCATCTTGTGCCCCGGGGTCTGAAAATTCAATGCCACTGTAGATGAAGAAACATAAAGCTGTTATTACATTAATATTTAGGATACAATATTCCTCCTCTTTCCTTTTCCTAACTAACAAAATAAAAAAATATCCCAAGGCTGCGTACACACGATCAGACCGGTCAGATGAAACTGGTTTCATCAGACCAATTCGATGGTGTGTACGGCCTATCGGACCGTTGTCCGTCGGACGAAAGTTTTAAAACTTGCTTTAAAATCTGTCCGTCGGACAGATTCGATGGTTAGTACACAAAAGAACTTCGTTTTTTTCAGCACGTTGGTGTGTTCTACATCACCACGTTCTGGTCTGATCGGATTTTTGGTCCGATGGTGTGTACGCACATCAGACCACTTCAGCGTGGTCCGATGAAAACGGTCCGTCGGACCAGTTTCATCGGACCGGTCTGATCGTGTGTACGTGGCCCCAGAGTTCCAAATTGTAAAATATGTAAGAATCTCCAAAAGCACAGCTGCCCAACCATCCTAATTTTGGTCATACAATCTTTGTTTTCGGGGCCCTGATGGTTGCCGATTCATAAACTGGGATTGGTTTTTAACTAACGTTAGGGTCTTTGAGCTGATCACTTAGGATTTAGTGCCAGGGTTTATGTAAGTCATACCGATAATGAGAATGTGTACTTACCAAGCTGGCAGCCAGCATTCCACATTTCCTGAGGGCTGTAGTTGGAAGAGCCGGCTCGCAATGCGTCAGGGTAAATACGACTGAGCTGCCGGGTATTGTAGCGAACCAATTGATTTCCTGAAAACCACGAACAATGTAGTTACTAATGAAACAACATGCAATTACATCTGTGTCTTCATTTGATCATTTTCACCTAAAGCAGTTCTTTAGTTAAATACAACCTCACTCACCAAGCCACCCATCCAAGGCGCAATCAAAAAGCTCTCAACGGTAACTGTATAGCCTCATACACACGATCACACTTTTCCGTGGATTTTGCTCCGAATGGGCCGTGAACTTGTTCTGTATACACACGGCAGGACTTTTTCAGCCAACTTTCACCAAACCATGTGGCTTTTCAGCTGTTTACTGCCACCTTTTGGGCAACTTCTGCTATTGTTGTCTGATCATTGGTTTTGAGCATGCGTGTTTGTACTTTGGACCTTAGTCCGATGGACTTGTGTACACAGGATCGGATTATCCTCGATCGGACATTTGTTCTCGAAAACTTTGAGAGCATTCACAGCGAACATTTTCCAATGAAAAAGCAAAAACAATTGTCCGATGGAGCATACAGACGGTCGGATTGTACAATCAAACAGGTCCGTCGGACATTTGTTGTCTAAAAATCCGATCATGTGTATGGGCCTTAACTCTGAAATGCTTTAAAACCCTATGTGATATGCTAATCCAACAATAGCTGATTACATGACTATAAGGCTCAACCAATTTGACATCTTATCTCCCTTGTGCAGAAGGTATATGACCAGATACTTAGGCATGGTGGCATCCTAAAACAAATTTATGTTGCATTTCAAGGCCACTGGTCCACAGAGATTTGGTAGGATAGGAAAGACGTAATGAGATATCTGCTCTAATGGTACTGGTGACCTGAATTACATCTACTGAAATAGCGACTTTGTACGCAACGATAACCATAGCTATCAGCCTGTGGTCTTACGACAGAGGCAACTTTAAGTCAAACAGTCTAAGTGCTGGTTCACACTACCGCGACTTGGGATCAGACTTGTGTCGCCCCAAGTTGGGTAACATGAGAAATTACATTAAAGTGAATGAGAAGCGTCTTAATGTATCGCTCCGACTTCAGAAAAAGTTCCTGTACTATTTCTAGGCGACTTGTACTCATTGATTTCAATGAAAGTTGCCTCCAAAGTCGGATCAGTGTCTTAACTGAAGCAACTTTACAGGAAGAGAAAATAGTTTTCTCAGGCGAACCCCTCAATCCCACAGAGCTAATTATTGTTTGATTGGCCACTGGCAAAGTTGCCTGTCCTGGAGGCCACTTGAAGTTGCCTCACAAAGTCGTGCCGACTTTCATGTCGCTGTAGTGTGAACCGGCACTTAGAAGAACCGTACAAAAAACCTTCCTTAGTTGAATGTCACAAGAAAATCTTTCTTTGGAGATAAAACAGAAATCGTAATGATGGACAGTAATCCTTGATTACCAAAAATATTTCAGAGAGTAGAGCCATTAAAACAATGGTATCTATGGTACTGCATATTTCTATGTGATTAAAACTTTCTGAACAGGGGGGCGAGTTTACTTGGCTTCAGACTTTAGGAGGGCTGGACTGTGGCCAGCAGGAGTAGAACATCAGTAGAAAATGTCTCAGGCTTGGTGATCAGTGGAAGCAAAAAACTACATGGTTCCTGTGGTCAGTAGGAGAGGGAATAGTGCCTCATTAATGGTATTAGTGGAAAATAGTGCCACATTGTTGATGCCAATGGGAGGAATAGTGACAAATTGTTTATATCAACGGACGGACATATTCCCCATAATTGGTGTCAGTTGAAGGAGTAATGCCCTATGGTTGGTGTCAGTGGAAGAAATAATGCCCTATGGTTGGTGTCAGTGGAAGGAATAATGCCCTATGGTTGGTGTCAGTGGAAGGAATAATGCCCTATGGTTGGTGTCAGTGGAAGGAATAATGCCCTATGATTGGTGTCAGTGAAAGAAATAATGCCCTATGGTTGGTGTCAGTGGAAGGAATAATGTCCTATGGTTGGTGTCAGTGGAAGGAATACTGCCCTATGGTTGGTGTCAGTGGAAGGAATAATGCCCTATGGTTGGTGTCAGTGGAAGGAATAATGCCCTATGATTGGTGTCAGTGAAAGAAATAATGCCCTATGGTTGGTGTCAGTGGAAGGAATAATGTCCTATGGTTGGTGTCAGTGGAAGGAATACTGCCCTATGGTTGGTGTCAGTGGAAGGAATAATGCCCTATGGTTGGTGTCAGTGGAAGGAATAATGCCCTATGATTAGTGTCAGTGGAGGGAATACTGCCCTATGGTTGGTGTCAGTGGAAGGAATAATGCCCTATGGTTGGTGTCAGTGAAAGAAATAATGCCCTATGGTTGGTGTCAGTGAAAGGAATAATGTCCTATGGTTGGTGTCAGTGGAAGGAATAATGCCCTATGGTTGGTGTCCGTGGAAGGAATAATGCCCTATGGTTGGTGTCAGTGGAAGGAATGTTGCTCTACTGTTAGGTGTGTCAGGAATGGTGTCACACTGTTGGTATCAATGAGAGGTTTAGTGCCTCTTATCAGTGGGAGGAACAGTCCCTCCAAGGGCTGGGTAAAGGAAAGTGAAGAGCTGCATCCGGCCCATAGTTTGAAGACCACTGGTTTCGACATATTTCTACATGTTCCTCAGGCTTTAAAACTAGAGGGAGTGTGTTGGTTGCCTAAGGGGCACATGGATTCTTGTTAACCAGTTTCTATACTTACCAGACTCCTTCATCAGTCGGCGCACTTTGTCCTCGCTGAACGAGCTCATCTCGCACACACTGCCCGGCTGATCCCGATACTCCACACTCTGGCAGTATATTACCAAGTCAGAAAGTTCCTGAGCTGTGTCCTGTATAGAGGGGAGGCAACATTTATCTCACTTACACCTCATCAATGAAACTCGCTAATTGCTGAATACAGCTTCAAACCTACTTTCACAATAAACTGGACTACAATTATTTTATTAACTGTCTGAAATGTTTTATAGGCAAATATTTATGCTAAAGTATGGCCAGACAACGAGTGGAAACAATAGAACTGGAGTTACAGATGCAGTTAAGGTAGGGCTAGGACTAGGGTTACAGGTACAGTTTGAAATGACCTAAGACTAGGGTTAGAGATACAATAAGACAATAGCTAGAAATTAGTGTTACAGGTACTGTAAGCCTAGGACTAGGGTTATAGATATAAATATACAAACAAATAGCAACCTTCCCAAACTAAAACTGGCCTTTTCAGCAAGGAGCACATGGAAGGGCAATGCATGTTAAAAAAACAAACAAAAATTCCCAGCTCACTTACCAGTCAGCCTGCAACCAACTAAATTAACAGTGTCTAACAGTTTACATTAAAACAAGGGATTTAGTTTGCACACATTTGCAAATACATAGATAAGCTGAAGAGGCCACGTTTCGGCACCCCTGTGAACTGTTAGGGTCAATTCGGTTTGTTGCAGAATGGCTGGTAAGTAAGCTGGGAATTTGTGTTTGTGCAATGATTGAGCACAGTAGTGTGAAATGCATTTGCTGTTGCTCCTAAAACTGTGTCTATGCATTTCTTGTCCAGGATTTTAATCTTCCTTCAATAAAATTACAAAAACGTTTTATGCTGGACGTGCCGCCCCTTTCTTCTTGTCTCATGGAACTTTGGCTTGCGGACCAAGCAGGCACCCAGGAATGACAGCAGTACGAAACTTTATCTAGGGGTCTTCCTAGGAGCGGTGCAAATTCACCTTTTCTCCAGTGAACTGTTAGACAGGGTCAATTCAGTTTGTTGCAGGATGGCTGGTAAGTAAGCTGGGAATTTGTGTTTGCTTTTTGGTATGGATGCAAGTAGGCTAAGACTGGAGTTACAGGTACAGTAAAGCTTAGACTAGGGTTATAGGTTTAGTAAAGCTAGGACTAGGGCTATTTATTGAGTGCAATGAAGCTAGTGCTAGGACTTGAGTTACAGGTACAGTTAGGACAGTAATAGAACTAGGGTTACTGGTTAAATTAGGCTAGGGATAGTATGCTGTTTAGGGTTACAAGATAGCTGACAGCTTTTTCTTTAATATTCTCCTCCACTTAATAGGAACTTGTTACACTGTGTTGTTGCATTGCAGCAACAACCTGCATGTCACCATTAAAAGGTTATTTCTGATTGGCTGTTACTGCACTTCACTTTGAATAAAAAGGCCTAGTAGCCATGGTATTCCACAGTAATGACAACTTGCATTAATGACATTTCTTTGTCCTTGTAAACCAGCTGTACATTATAGCTACATAATGAAGATCATGCCTAATGCTGCGTACACACGATTGGAAATTCCGACAAGAAAACCACGTTTTTTTTCTGATGGAATGTTGGCTCAAACTTGTGCTGCATACACACAGTCACACAAATCTTGTCTGAAATTTCGACCATCAAGAACGCGGTGACGTACAAGACGTAACGAGCCAAGATCAATGAAGTTCAATAGGCAGTTCGGCTCTTCTGCTTGATTCTGAGCATGCATGTTTCCGAGAACCTGCTCTCAATCTTTTGTTGGCGGAAATTCCGACAGCAAAAGTCTGATGGAGCGTACACACAGTGTTGAATTTCTGTCTAAAAGCTCATATTGGACCTTTCTTGTCGGAATTTCTGATCGTGTGTACGCGGCATAAGTCTTCTTTGAATGCTGAGGCTGGTAGTAAATTCACCCAAAGTCAGACATTTACCAAACATCACCATATTGTCTCCACTCACCATTCGAGCCTTTCCTTCTTCATCCTCTGCCAATCTACGCTCACTCAGCTTCTTGCCTTTCACCAAGATCTTGCCCTTCATTGCCTACAGGAAATAAGATACAGTAATATAGTAGACGGTAAAACACACATCATGTTTACCCCAGATTTATACATGGAATAATAGGAAGGTGACCACAAAATGGAACACTATCTCTTAAGTATCAGTGGCCCAAAGTCTAACGGCAGTATTGATAGTCCAATGAAGGACTGATGAACCCAAAAGATATTCGAGTTTAGCTATAGCTTGGTAGGCTGAATGGTTGGGTGGATATTTATATTTCTTGGAGACTCCACCGATAAGGTCTTCCCACCATAGTTTCTTGTTATGTTCCTGAGCACCAGGCACTCCCTCCTCTCCAGAGTCACCCCTTGTCTCTACCCCCTACCCACCTCCAAGGGCTGTCACTTTTCTACAGCCCCTACCCACCGCTCAGTACTACTTTGTATGGAATTTGTTAGCAAAAAAGGTAGTAGAAATAGATCCCCTGAAGCCAAGCAAAACAATAAACACTTCCCAGCAAAAATAGATGCTCATCAGCAACAATAGACACCCCAAGCAACAATAGATCCCCCCAAGCAACAATAGACCCGCCCAGCAATATTAGATCCTCACCAGAAACAATTGATTGCCCCACAAAGCAACAACAGATTTCCATCCAGCAGCAACAGATCTCCTAGCAGCCAGAATGAATAAACCCCCCAGCAGAAAACAACAATATACCCCCGGCCACTAGGTTGATGTCCTCCTCCACAAGAGTAGATCCCCCAGCAACACTACACCACCCAGCGGGGCAGTCATCACAAATTTTACACAGCTCTAGGCAGGGCCCCCCGGAGCAGAGAACTCGGGGGGGGGGGGGGCTGACAAACAAAAAAACAAGTGTAATCTCTTCTCTCCTGACGCAATATAATAAGCGTGGGGAGGGGGGGGGGCTGGGGCACCTTCGGGCCCCTTACAGGTGTAATGCAAAAAAAAAACTGTAAGGGGGGCGGCCGGGCCTGTAAGGGGCCCTGGGGACCATTGGGCCCCTTACAGGTGTAATGCAAAAAAAAAAAATGGGAGGGGGGCCAGCCGGGCCTGTAAGTGGCCCTGGGGACCATCGGGACCCTTACAGGTGTATTGCAAAAAAAAAAAAAAAGAAGAACAAAAAAAAAAGGGGGGCCAGTCGGGCCCCTTACAGGTGTAATGCCTGTACCCCCCTGATGGCGGCCCTGCCACCCAGTGACAATAGCTATCTCAGTAGCTAGCATCAGTAGACTTTCCAGCACACACCAGCACCCCATGCCAACACATACATTCAGTACTGGAGGTGACAGAACTGTGTACTACCTCGTCCCCACTGAAAAAAAGCTCTGCTGACCACAGTTATGCCGCTTACAGACGATCAGACATTTCGACAACAAAACCGTGGAGGTTTTTTTCGACAGATGTTGGCTCAAACTTGTCTTGCATACACACGGTCACACAAATGTTGTCGGAAATTGCGAACGTCAAGAACGCGGTGACGTACAACACTACGACGAGCCAAGGAAAATTAAGTTCAATGATTCCGAGCATGCTTTGAATGGATTTCGAGCATGCGTAGAATTTTTGTACGTTGAATTGTGTACACACACGGTCAGAATTTCCAACAACAATTTTTGTCGTCGAAAATTCCGACAGCAAATGTGCGATGGAGCCTACACACGGTCGGATTTTCCGACAACAAGCTCACATCGAACATTTGTTGTCGGAATTTCCGACCGTGTGTATGCGGCATGAGAGTTTTGGATGTTCCTAACCTCCTTGAGGTGGTGCAGTCTGCATCATATAAAATACATTCAAGCTCCAACAGGGTAACAGAGCCGGTTTAATGGGCATGGCATTCAGGACACATGTGCCAACTTGTACCGCCATTTGATATTCAATTTAAAACCATTTTCAACATTAAATAAAAAAGTGATAGTCAGCGCCCCCTATGGCTTAAAATGGGCCCCAATTTTTATTTTATTTCAGGTACTTATATAGCGCTGTCAATTTACACAACACTTTACATATATATTATACATTCACATCAGTCCCTGCCCTCAAGCAGCTTACAACCTAAGGTCCCCATCTCACATTCATACATACACATACTAGGGACAAATTAGACGTATAATGGTTATTTTTGATCATGGATTTTCAATAATGTTCATTGTAGACTTATTTGATTTATGACTACGTAATAACAATTTTTTTTATTTTTTTTTATGCTTTACATGAAGTCCCACACATTGTAAGTACCAACTTAGGCTTCAGGTTCACCCAATGACCCATCAGGGACCCTGATTGGCCACCATGACACTGATGACCATACCACCATTGCTATGTGTTTTGTTTCTCACCTCAGGGGATGGGAGCTGTGAAGGGTCCGGATCACCTAATGGTTGGGTTAGTAACGTGTCCCCGAGGATGGTACGAAGATGATGAGCCATCGTAATTTGCTGCTCCAGCCCACAGTGATTCTCAATGGACAAAATGACTGGATATGGGGAATACTGGAAGACAGAAGAGAGATATTAGTGTAATGTTAGTGACCCTGTCTTGGACCACCTTTCTTCTACAACATAACTTACATAGTCCCCCAACAAGAGTAACCTAATAATAGGTGGAGGGTAATTTGAGCAACAGTGCTGGAAAATTTTATTGAGATTCCCCGATAGTTTCCTCCTGTCTCTGCCTATTACTGAATTACTAGTAAAAAATAATAATAATAATAAAAGTGCCATATAACCATCCCCTATTTTGTAGACGCTATACATTTTGCGCAAACCAATCAATATACGCTTATTGCAATTTTTTTTTACCAAAAATACATAGAAGAATACGTATCGGCCTAAACTGAGAATTTTTTTTATTTATTTTTTTATATATATATATATTTATTGTTGGGGGATATTTATTATAGAAAAAAGTAAAGAAAATTGCATTTTTTTTCAAAACTGACGCTTTTTTTGTTTATAGCGCAAAAAATAAAAACCGCAGAGGTGATCAAATACCACCAAAAGAAAGCTCTATTTGTGGATAAAAAAAGGACGTCAATTTTGTTTGGGAGCCACGTCGCACGACCGCGCAATTGTCAGTTAAAGCGACGCAGTGCTGAATTGCAAAAAAGGGCCTGGTCATTAGGCAGCCAAATCCTCTGGGGCTGAAGTGGTTAATTTCACTTTTATATTACTTTAACAATTTGTTTCTTTGGATAGATTTTTTTGTTGATAGAGGATTGTAAAGGGATGGCGTGATTGCTTAATTGATTTGTTTACACAGGAGAGTTATTATATCTTTTCCAAAGGGGTCCGTTTATAAAAAAATAAAAAAACTCACTGGACGGATGTGAAAAGAATGGACAAATTCTGGCTTTATTTAATTTAATACAGTGATGTCCTATGAAAATCTCCATCTAGTGGCGATCTACTGTCATAAATTGTAGCAATATAAAGATTATACAATCACTGTATTGTGAACGATTGGCAGAATACATGGCATTGTGTTAGTAATGATTATACAATGTATTAGTATAATATGCGGCATGATGTGAAAATGATGATGTGTAATAAGCACAGCTCGTGGCACATTAATACTTCTGCAATAAAGTGATGAATTGGACGTCGTAATTAGAATGCTATTGTTATTATCTGATCTAGCCTCACATCTCACATGGCATTTGCACCGTATCTATAATCTTACTACTGTCATGTGACATAACTAACAAATGTTTCACAAGACAAACTAATCCTTATTGGCGGAAAGGCAGCATCTTTCATTACATAACAATACATTCTGGGTTTAATTACTGCTGATATTGATATTGAGTCATCATGTGATGTCATATGTGCAAGAAAAAACAATGGGTGTCTTTTAAAGGGTCACTAAAGGAAAAAATTTTTTTTGCTGAAATGACTGTTTACAGAGTATAGAGACATAAAAGTTAACTGGTTCCTTTTTAAAATGATTAAAAATAGATAAAAATCAATCATATAATGTGCCTGCAGGTTAGTTTCACCTTTGAACTGGCTTCATGTTTCTGCAAAGTAGAAATAGACACACAGAACAAAAACAAACAAATCCAGGGCAGTGTTTTGTTTTTAAAATAATTCTGATTGGTTCTGGGAAGTTTTAGACACACAGTAATGACGGATCAGACGACCGTGAGAAAGCTCCCAGCACTGTGGTTATAAGGAAACAGACAAGCAGGAAGTGTGGAGAACAGAGCAGGATTACAGCAACTTCAAAGCAAAAATGAACAATAAGGACATGAAACCAGTACTGCAGTAAGGTAAAGGAAGCTATTTAGCTAAATAAAAAAATTTCTTTAGTGATCCTTTAATTGTCATAGGTAACATGGAAAATGAATGCAGAGCTGTACACAAGCCTAACCAATGTCTGTCCTGAAATGTGGAGGGTGTGGTGGATATATATATATTAGGGTTGTCCCGATACCGAGTATTTGCGCTAGTACTTGTACTCGCGCAAATACTCCCGATACCTAAATAGAATACTTTTTTTTTTTAGTGCGGGGTGGAGTGCGGAGCAGAGCAGTCCTCGCTCGTATGAGGGAGAGGAGAGCTTCTGCCACCTTAGACAAAACCAAGTCAATCCCCCCCCCCCCCCCCCCCCTCCTCCCGCCGCTGCTGACATCTACTTACTATGCGCTGGGGGAACACAAGTGATAGACAGGTCATCCGTCCCCACGATTGTGCCCGGGCAAGGGGGAGGGGCTATACTTGTCGACGCGGCGGGGAAACACAGCTATTCAAATGCAAATGACAGCTGTTGTGTTCCCCCAGCACATAGTAAGTAGATGTCAGCGGCGGCGGAAGGAGGGGGGGTGATTGACTTGGTTTTGTCTTAGGGGACCATGGCTAAATTCAGGGGGACCATGGCTGAACAGAGGGACATGGCTGAACTTAGAGGGACATGGCTGAACTTAGAGGGACATGGTTGAACTTAGAGGGACATGGTTGAACTTAGAGGGACATGGCTGAACTTAGAGGGACATGGCTGAACTTAGAGGGACCATGGCTGAACTTAAGAGGGACCATGGCTGAACTTAAGAGGGACCATGGCTGAACTTAAGAGGGACCATGGCTGAACTTAGAGGGACATGGCTGAACTTAGAGGGACATGGCTGAACTTAGAGGGACATGGCTGAACTTAGAGGGACATGGCTGAACTAAGAGGGACCATGGCTGAACTAAGAGGGACCATGGCTGAACTTAAGAGGGACCATGGCTGAACTTAGAGGGACCATGGCTGAACTTAGAGGTTCCATGGCTGAACAGAGGGACACAAGGCTGCATTTGGGGACACAAGGCTGCATTTGGGGACACAAGGCTGCATTTGGGGACACGTGGCTGCATTTAAAAAAAAGTATCGGTATTTGGTATCGGCCAGTACATGAAAAAAAGTATCGGTACTTGTACTCGGTCCTAAAAAAGTGGTATCGGGACAACCCTAATATATATATATATATATATATATATATATATATATATATATAAACAGGGCTGGAACAAGGTGTGGGCAGAAGGAAATGCTGCCCTGGGCACAACGGAGCAAACGGGGAGAAAATGGGCACAGGGCAGTAAACCCATTCTACGGCATGCATTAACAGAGGGGAGGGGGTGCAGTTCCACATCCTTGCCCTGGGTGCTAGATGAACTTGTTCCGACCGGTACTATATATATATATATATATATATATATATATATATATATATATCATTGCACAGGAAACCCCTAGCAAACTCCCAAGTAATCTCTAGGGTTCAATGGAACCCTGTTTTAGAAACCATAATCTAAACCAGGGGTCTCAAACTAACAGCCCCCCCAGCTGTTGCAAAACTACAAGTCCCATGAGGCATTGCAATGCTGAGAGTTACAAGTATGACTCCCTCAAGCAGAGGCATCATGGGACGTGTAGTTTTCCAACAGCTGGAGGGCCACCGGTTTAACACCCCTGTCCCCTGATCTAAACTAACCAGCCTGAGGCCTATGAGCTTGGGTCTGTATGAAGACAGGCTGAAGGTCTGAAAAGATAACTAGCCAGGGGCCTGAAAGCATTGGCCCAGATTCACAAAGACTTACGCCAACGTATCTACTGATACGCCGTCGTAAGTCTAAATGTGCGCCGTCGTATCTATGCGCTAAATCTTTAAATCAGATACGCCTGAATTTTGCCAAGATACGACCGACGTAAGTCTCCTACGCCGTCGTATCTTGGGTGCATATTTACGCTGGACACATTCGGCGTTTCCATTACAAATATGCAAACGAGCATGCGCTGTTCGCTCGATCGCTCATTTACATGGGGTCACGGTTAATTTAAATGAAGCACGCCCACTACCTGCCTACTTTGAATTAGGCGGGCTTACGCCGGCCTATTTACACTACGCCGGCGCAACGTACGGTGCGACTGCTTTGAGAATACTGTTCTGGGCTCCCTGTTTTACGTCGGCGTAGCTCATATGAGATGCGCTACGCCGGCCAAAGAATACGCCGATGTACCTGAATCTGGCCCATTGTGTTTACATTGTTCAGGAGCTAATCAGATTTATACTTCTGTTTTCTACAAAATGACAGCTGGAATTTGATTGGCTGATTTCAAGAAGGATCTCTATAGTAATTCAGTACTCCTTTAGACCAAGTGTCTTTTTGGTTCTCCATTGCTGGTCCCAGGAAAGATAAAGCAAGCTGCTTAGAAGTAGACGAGGCTGCTTACTTTGAATGCGTAGTGTTTAATGGTGGCTATGACATCTTTGAAGAGGATCTTCGAGGTGAACGTGTGTCCATGGTAAATGACTGGCTCCCCATTGGTCCCCTCCCAACAGTCCAGCTCTACACAGCGGCAGCCATCCATAAACGCTCTACATGTAGGAATAAAAGAAGAAAATAAAATTGTCAGTCTTGGTACAATTGTCACTATGCTTAAAGAGGAAATAAAGCCTCCAGAAAAAAATAAAATAAAAAATACACCCTGAAAAACAAAGGTACAATGAGCCAGTATGCATAGCATACTGGCCCATTAGGAATTACTTACCTGAGATCCAAGCCCCTGCAGCGGTCCTCGTTTTCCTCCTCCGTCGCTGCCATCTCTCCACGAGTGACTTCCAGGTGTCGCGGCTCCGGCGCTGTCACTGGCCGGAGCCGCGGTGACGTCACTCCTGCGCCTGTGCACTGGAGCTCCCACTAACTGCACTATCGCTGTTAGAAGCGGCATGCTCAATGCGCCTGCACGCCGTTGTCTACGACGTATGCGCCGTAGACATCGGTGCCTGTCTTTTGCAAATATCTCCTAAACCGTGTAGGTTTAGGAGATATTTCTTGTACCTACAGGTGTAGGTAAAAGTGGTCTGTAAGTAGGGTGACCACATGTCCCGGATTGCCCAGGACAGTCCCGCATTTTGCAGCTCTGTCCCCAGCACCTTCATTCCATGACAATACAGTGTCCTGAAATGAAACTGACACAGCTACCCCCCAAGCCAAACTAATGCCCCCAAAAAAGGCCGCCACATCACCGCTTTACTCACTGACGGTACTTGTCCCGGCCGGGAATACCTAGAGGAGCACAATCCCCGCTCCCTGCTTGTGATTGGAGAAATCATAAATCCTGCCTCTTGTGTCCAATCACTGTGCTGTGATTCGTTACAGCACAAGCTAATTTTTGGGAAGGGGGGTGTCCCTGAATGGTAGTTTGGAAATGTGGTCCCTATCTGTAAGGGTTTACAACCACTTTAATAAATGAAACACAAGGCAGAATGCTTAACCAGGAAGGGGTGTCCATGACGAAAAAGGTCTATAAGGGTTGAATTAAAGTCTTACTAAACCCAGGACTCTGCATTCACTATATCTGGTCTCCCCCAGTGCACAGAACATGGAAATGCAATAATTTTATTAAATATAATCTGCTAAATACCTTTTCCCATCAGCAGTATAAAGCAGTCTTGTAACTTCTATCAGTGTCCTGTCCTGCACTGGTTAGAGCTTATAGGAGGAGTTTTAATTCTCCCATGATTGTCCTATGAGGCTGCAGGACCCCTGACCCTCTGTCTGGACAGTGCTGATTGGCCCTGTGCCGATCACATGCCCCCTCCCAAAATATGCCTCACTTCCTGTTTTGTCTGCCAACAGGAAGTGAAAAGTAATCTTTCACAGCAATATAAAAGGACAGAGGTTTTAACCCTTCCCCACTCAATTAAAAACCTTAAAAAAAAATTAAGAATATGTCTGGAGACGGGCTTTAACCTGTAAGCGTGTGCCTTCCTGATATACAGAAGATGCCATTTAGGAAACAAATATGTAGGAGGAGGTTTACTGCATTCAGGAATTGTCCTCACCTGATATAGGATTCGGTGCTGCTGGTGCCCACCAGCTGGTGGTTGGTTAGGTAGGTGTTATGGGAGCTGGAGATGAAGTAATGGCTTAGGGGTTGATTCATATCCTGATAGACTTTCCTGTGTTTTTCACTAAAGATGTCTCCCTCTGTGGACAGCAGGTACATCATGAAGCCCTCCTGCATCATCAGGTCATGCTGCTTGGCTGGGGGCAGAAAACAGAAAAATCAGATCCAATGACAAATCCTGAGCATGCAGTGTGGGGAGAAATCATGAAATATGATGCCGACTGAGGCCACATGAACCAATGGAAGCACCAAATAAAGGTCCATGGTCATTTAATGATAGAACTGATTCATGGGGAAAATGGTATAAATGAATTATATCATTAAATTACAGTGGTCCTTTGTTTGGCGCTCTCATTTATTTATATGTATTTTATTATTATGATTATTATAATACAGGGTTTACGCAGAGCTTTACAACTTGAAGGGGTTGTAAAGCTTCGTGTTTTTTCACCTTAAGCCCCCTTTCACACTGGGCGTTTTTCGAGCGTTATTCAAGCGTTATTTGAGCGAGCCTCAACTGCAATCCCAATGTGCTGGTAAAGCAGCGCTAAGACCCTAACGTTTTAGGGCGTTTTTGCAGTGCCTCAGTGTGAAAGTGTAAGGCGTTTTCACAGCGTTTAATAATTAATTTCAATGGAGAGGGGCGTTTTTGGAGCGTTTTTTTCAGCGCCCAAAAGCTGCTCCAAAGATGCTGCTTGCAGGACTCAGTGTAAAAGGGTCCATTGAGATGCATGGAGAGCGTTTTATGAGCATTTTAATATCGCTATTTTTAATTTTAACGCTAAAACGCTTCAGTGTGAAAGGGGTCTAATGCAACCTATACATTAAGGCAGGGGTGTCAAATTCAATGTCATCGTGGGCCGCATCAGCATCCCCTTTTTCGTTATGCTGCTGCTGGGAAGAAGCTGGATGCATCGCTTGAAAGCAGAAAGTCTGGAGGAGGGTTGGAGCGCTCCTGCCACAGTGGAGGGCGGTATTTGGCCCACGGGCCTTATGTTTGACACCTGTGCATTAGGCCCCTTTCACACGGTGGCGGTATAGCGCCGCTAAAAATAGCGGCGCTATACCACCGGAACTGCAGCAGGAATCAGCCGCTAGCGGTGCAGTATTAACCCCGCTAGTGACCGATAAAGGGTTAATACTGCCTGCAATGCGCCTCTGCAGGGGTTTGCCGCGGTTTCCCATTGTTTTAAATGGGAAGGAGCGGTGAAGGAGCGGTATACACGCCGCTCCTCTCACCGCTCCAAAGATGCTGCTGACAGGAGATTTTTTTCTCTACCGCCAGCGCATCGCCTCAGTGTGAAAGCCCTCGAGGTTGCTGGGGCAGGAGTTTTTCAGGCGGTATAGCAGCACTATGTTTTTGAAAAACTCCTCAGTGTGAAAGGGGTCTAAAGGTGAAAAAAACGAGCCCCCCTCCCCCTTTTAGTTACCTGAGCCACAAAACTCTGTGGGCACGATCCCGCAATGGTTTCCCCCAGCTTGAGGCGGCTCTTCATTGGAGCTGATAGCAGCGCAGCCATTGGCTCCCGCTGCTGTCAATCAAATCAATGACGGGCAGGGCCGAGTGATACAGTCAGCGGCTATGGAGTGCGCCCGCAAGCTAAGCCCCTTGGGAGACCCCTTCCCAGAACGGGGGTAAGCTATTGTGGGGAGGAGCCGAGACAGTCGTCGAGGAACCCCAGAAGACGAGGATCGGGGCAACTCTGTGCAAAATGAGCTGCACAGTGGAGGTAAAAGTCATGGACCATGAAATACTGAAGTGTTTCTACGTGAAATACTAATTCATGTATTTCTTTTTAGCCGGGTGTACCGGTCTTCCATTCACTGTTCCCAGTGTCTGCTTGGAATCCTGGTGTAAAGGAAAGTAGAAGGGAAAATCCCACTGCTGCCACCAGTTGTGACGGTGGTAGAACATATCCCCGTCAAGCCTTCCCTTCTTCTCCCATAAAATAAATCACCCAATATTCCATGAGTAGGAATATCCCTGGAATCGACAAATTAGGCCACTTCCAGTATCTTTTGCAATATGTACTCCACAATGTCTCATCTTCTGCAATACATGAATTAGGATTTCACGTAGAAACACTTCAGTATTTCATGGTCCATGACAGTAAGTATGATATGTTTGTTATTTAAAAAATAAAAAATGAAAATAGCTTTAGAACCCCTTTGAGGGTAGACAGAACAAATACAATACACTTCAATACAGGAGGAATCAGAGGGCTCTGCTCCTTAGAGCTTACACTCTAAGAGGGAAGGTCAAGAGATACAAGAGTAATAACTGTGGGGGATGTGCTGATGGAGAAGATAAATGTACGCTTTACAGCCCTGTACACTCAAGAAAATCGAAAAGTAGAATTTCATCCGCCGATCTGCCCATCTTCGGGTCGTTGGTACGGTGCTTCTGATTTTTTTGGTACGACAAAAGCTGGATGTGCAGACTATGACATTTTTGGCGGATGTGAACTTTCCGTTTAATTAGTGCGATTTTCGGATGAAAAAAATCGTAAGATCAAGACTGCGCATGCTCATAAATGAAAGAATACATGCAAAAATATTCAATGCATTACGTCACGTCTGAAGTTGTATTCTGTCGTAGGAGAATTTACGTATGGAGAGTAACCTCTTCACTTGAGACTAGCAAAGCAACAAAAAACGTTTGTCTGAAAATCCGATCGTGTGTACGAGGCTTTAGGGATTATTGAGCGGGGGCAGTGTGCGGGGTTTGTGGTGAGCTCCTGAAATAGTATCTTATAAACTGGAAGATCAAGGAGAACAAGTTTCTTGCATGGAGGCCTACAAATGTCACCACACCCACCCATACTGCACCTATAACACCTACATAATACAAACATATACAATCCACCAGTGTGTCACTAGATCATAAAACGCCAACGTCTAACGTCTATAACCAATCACATCTCACTGCTGAGGACTGATCACAGGACGTCATGTAAGGATATCTAATCCAAAAACACAAAACAAAATTGTAATAGATCACATACACTATATTGTCAAAAGTATTGGGACACCTGCCTTTAAAACGCACGTGAACTTTCATGGAATAGACCAGGAGACAAGTCAGAATCTCCCCTCGTCCATTCACGAAACATCTTGTATTTTGTGAACAGAAGGACTGATAAACAACAGGATATCCTCACTGTACGAGAGCTGCAGCCCGGAAGTTTAGCACTGAATGAAATTAGGATTATTATCTCATACAGCAGCCATATGGACCGAAAATTACCATAATTAGTACACAGAAAAAATTTGATTATATATATATTTTTTTTTTAATGGAGTTCCACTTTACACCTGACTGTGGTGGTGCCTAAACTGGCTGCTGATATGATAGAGGAATCAAAGAGCAAGAGTAATTTTTCCCTTCAGCCCCTAAACTAAAGCTGGCTTTACACCATGACTAAGCTCCTAAGGGGCGGGTGAAATGTATTGGAGGCGTGGCCACACTGATTCTAGGGGCTACTCAGATGCGCGACTACAGGGATCCTACCCTTCTGTATAAGCCTTACACCTATAAATGTCTTCTATCTAACCAATTCCTCTATTCACGCTACGCAGTGCTGACAGATGAATCTCCAGCCGCTGGTATTGCATTTTGTCAGCTGGCCCCGCCCGAATAGTGCCTGCATCTGATTGGATGGAGGCGTTTGGCTGACAATTTTCTACCTGGTTCTAATTTTTAATCGGGAATCCTGAGCAGGAGGTGGGCAACAGGGCCACCAACTGAGCACATTTTGGCCAGTTCCTGTGCCTGTAAGTGGCCCGGTCCTACCCGATATCCCTCGATTAGCTTGTGTATGGCCAGGTTAACGTTGGCGAGCCAAGGCTCTAACATGTTTAAGCCCGGAGGATGTATTTATAAACTACATTAAGTTCAGACGTGTTCAGAGGACACAGAAGGAATTCAGTGACCACAGAAGAAATTACAGGTTCTAAAAAAAAAAAAAATCCCTTTAAAAAAAAAAAAAGCAAGAACACGTCTACAGATCGTGCCTACATTCATATGGGCCATGGGTACCCATGTGGGCAGATGTTTCTCAAACCTGAACGTCACCACTTTATGCACTTCTTGGACATCTTGTTCCAAAACCCAGTCCTTCAACTTGCCGATCGTATAACTTGACGATCCTTCACTTTCCAGTGTGAGGCGCGTGCCGTCGTGGCTGGTCCACTCCAGCTGTGATCAGGGGCGGACTGAAAACTCATGGGGCCCCCGGGCAATAGGAGATTATGGGGCCCCGGGCAATAGATTATGGGACCATACAGTATACACACACACATACAGTACACATACACACAGTATACACACACATACAGTATACACACACAGTATACACATACAGTATACACACACAGTATACACACACAGTATACACACACACACAGTATACATACACACACATACAATATACATACACAGTATACACACATACAGTATACATACACAGTACACAAACACACACATACAGTATATATACACAGTATACACACACAGTATACACACACACAGTATACAGACACACACATACAGTATACAGACACACACATACAGTATACATACACAGTATACACACACAGTATACACACATACAGTATACACATACAGTATACATACACACACACATACAGTATATATACACAGTATATACACACAGTATACACATACAGTATATACATACACAGTATACACACACATACAATATACATACACATTATACACACACACACATACAGTATACATACACACACATACAGTATACAAACACAGTATACACATACAGTATACATACACAGTATATACACATACAGTATACATACACAGTATACACACACAAACAGTATACATACACAGTATATACACACAGTATACACACATACAGTATACATACACAGTATACACACACATACAGTATACATACACACACATATAGTATACATACACAGTATACACACACATACAGTATACATACACAGTATACACACACATACAGTATACATACACAGTATACACACACAGTATACACACATACAGTATACATACACAGTATACACACACATACAGTATACATACACAGTATACACACAGACACACAATATACACACACAGTGTACATACACACAGAATACACATACACACACTGAAAGGGTAAAAAAATATCCCATAGTTTGGAGACACTATAACTTTTACACAGACCAATCAATAGGCGCTTATTGGATTTTTTTTTTTGCCAAAAATATGTAGCAGAATACATATTGGCCTAAATTTATCAAGAAATTTGATTATTTTTTTTGGATATGTTTTATAACAGAAAGCCTTTTAAATAAATAAAACACATTGGTACTACCAAAATAAATCTCTATTTAAACTAACATTCACTTAGTTTGCATTTCTTTTTTTTTTCTAGACTTGTAGCAGCCCCATGGTGAGTCGAACCTATGGCCCTCTGCACTGGTAGCGCGGCTTGCTAACCACTACACCATGCATTTCCAAACAATAAATCAACATATTAGTTCAAATTTATATTTCTATATTTTTTTATTTATTTTTTCATCATATATATATATATTCTTTACACTATTGTACAGGCATTTATTTGAACAGAACCCTCGATAGATTGTATCAATATATTTTCTACTTTTTCAATAATTATATAACTAAATATTCTTTATATGTTCATTTTACTGTAATTGAAACCTCTTATTGTACCACAATATAACCTCAATAAAAAAAGTTTTTAAACAACAAAAAAAAGCTTTATTTGCAGGCAAAAAAAGGACGTAAATTTAATTTGGGTACAGCGTCGCACGACCGCGCAATTGTCAGTTGAAATAACGCAGTGTCGTATAGCAAAAAATGGCCTGGTCCTAAAGGGGGGTAAATCTTCCAGGGGTCAAGTGGTTAATTTGGAGTTGGATAACAAATCTCTGTAACAGCAGCTAGAAATGAAGTGACATCAGTGTGCGAGAATTGTCTGCAAGGTGATAAATGGGCGTTCTGTACAGCGAATGTTTCCCATAAAGCTGTGTGTGTTGGCGACACTTCGCCCTTAATGGCACTTTTTCCCCCTTTAGAAATCATTACCGGTTAGACCAGTTTTTGGTTCTTTGTTCTTATCATTACCAAGTCACACTGGTGATGATAACATTCCAGCACTGAGATCCTGAATGTTTGATCTTTTTGTATTTATAGTCCCAGAAAGGGGACACTACGGCACTCCCAGGTCACAGCGGCTCCGTTCATGTATGGGACATGACCATGGAAATATTCTCACCATACTTCCAGCAATTTCAGGCAATTTCAATTGCTGCCAATCAGACTTATCAAAACTGACACCAGCAATGGGGCACTATTCCCTAAATTGACGCCAATGGTGGGACACTTTTCCTCAAACTGACACCTGCGATGGGGCACTATTCCTCAAACTGACACCAGCAATGGGGCACTATTCCTCAAACTGACACCTGCGATGGGGCACTATTCCTCAAACTGACACCTGCGATGGGGCACTATTCCAAATACCAAAAAACAAGGATGCATTTTTTACTCCCACTGATGCCAGGACAATTTACACTCCCAGTGACCACAGTCTGGCCCCCCCTCGGTTTGGTGTGCAGCGGAATAACGCACTCAGTCCCCGTCCAATGACAGAACTTGTATTGGATTAATGCAGAGACAGTTCTAAAATAACCCAGTGGGAAGGCAGCCCAACCAGGAACACTGACAGTTCCAACAGCGTGTAGAGAGCAGAGTGCAGGCAAACTTTCAGCGTCTGTAGAGAGGGGAAGAATGCGACCTAGCCTTCTTGTGCCCAACAGGCAGGTGTCCAGAGAAGTGCATACCCCACGCTTTCCCTCCTTGTCAGGAACCTTCCCTGCCACTAGTACTGTCCCAACCAAATAGGGTACATGTCCCTACTCTACCAACTTGCAAATGCACCATACCTGAGAAGCAAGGCCTTAAATAGGCTCTGTGTGACCCAAGATGGCTGCCAGAGTCACATTGGACAGCAGCATCAAATCAGATGCTCCTCAGTGATCCAGGAAACCATAGAGGAGCTGTGTTCCTCCTGACTTCCTTTCCAACTGCAGTGCTGCTGTGGTAGAGCGCCACCTGCAGTGGAGAAAGTAGACTGCACCTACTTATCAAATAATGAATTGTGGCCAAACAACACAGGACTACTGCCGCAAAAGTCCCATTAGTACTTAGTGTCCACCTTGAAGGCTCTTCTTCCACAAAAATAATACTCAGACACAGAGGCGGCTCTAGGCTTTGTGAGGCCTTAAGCATATCTTAGACACGGTGGCCCCACTCGTGCTCATAATGGGTAAAAATATTCAAGCAAATAAAAATGGCAGCAGAAAGTTACACGGATCTAGCACACAGCGATTGAGCAGAGGCAAATTAGGTGGCCGCGGGGCCCATGTGAGCGCGAGGCCTTAAGCGACCACCTAAGTTGTCCAATTAAAGAGCCGCCTCTACTCAGACAACGTTGTAAAGACCATATCTATTAAAGAACTAAAACAACTCAGTTATGAATTATCCTTTACTCACAAAGTATATCAGAAAGGAACAATAGACAATGGTTGACAACTAATAATTGATACCTCACCCGACCTTACCTTTCTCATTCAGCTCATACTTGTGAATAATCTCCCGAGCCCTTTCTAAGGTGGCTTCTTCCCCCTGGTGGTGCAGGAACTCCTGTAACTCCTCGGCAGACAGGACCCGATCCTCACCGGAATATTGGTGGAATATTTCTTCCAGCTCCGGCCGGTACATGAGCTGAGTACAGAACTCTTCGATTTCATGGTCCTCCAGCCTGTCCGTGTTGGAGCGGTCACATTTCTGTACAAAGGGATCATCCAATAGAATTAGGATCGCCTCTTCTAGTGGGTATTAAAACTCTTAAAAGGGTTGTAAACCCTATGCATTAAGGTAAAAAAAACACCTTGCAGTGTCCTGCACGCCCAAGCTCCCGTTTTACTTACCTGAGCCCTGAATTTAGTACACAGAAAAAATTTGAATATATATATATATATATATATTTTTTTTAATGAAGTTCCACTTTACACCTGACTGTGGGGGTGCCTAAACTGGCTGCTGATATGAGAGAGGAATCAAAGAGCAAGCGTGAGTTTTCCCTTCAGCCCTTAAACTAAAGCTGGCTTTACACCATGACTAAGCTCCTAGGGGGCGGGGTGAAATGTATTGGGGGCGTGGCAATGGTGAGGCTGCACTGATGGCAATGGTAAGGCTGCATTCAAGGCAATGGTGAGGCTGCCTTAAGAGCAATGGTAAAGCTGCATTCATGGCAATGGTAAGGCTGCATTCATGACAATGGTGAGGCTGTATTCAAGACAATGGTAAGGCTGCATTCACGGCAATGGTAAGGCTGCATTCATAGCAATAGTGAGGCTGCATTAATGCCAATGGTAAGGCTGCATTGATTGCAATAGTAAGGCTGCATTCATGGCAATAGTGAAGCTGCATTCAGGCAATAGTGAGGCTGCATTCATGGAATAGTGAGGCTGTATTCATACAATGTTGAGGCTGCATTCATGCCAATGGTAAGCTGCATTGAGTGCAATAGTAAGGCTGCATTCATGTCAATGGTGAGGCTGCATTCATGGCAATGGTAAGGCTGATTGCAATGGTAAGGCTGAAATTATGGCAATGGTGAGGCTGCATTCATGTCAATGGTGAGGCTGCATTCATGGCAATGGTAAGGCTGAAATTATGGCAATGGTAAGGCTGAAATTATGGCAATGGTGAGGCTGCATTCATGGCAATGGTGAGGCTGCAGATGGGTATTGATTAGGCTGAATTGATGGGCACTGACCCTTATTTTGCTTCACCGGTGCGTGTTATACGCCGATAAATATGGTCTATCCAAATAACACGTCCAAGCTCATCCTTAGTCCTGAGCAGCGATCAGGGAATCATTGGGGGCCACAAAAGATATATATATATATCCAAATAACACGCCTGAGCTCTCCTCTTCACCACACACAGCCACAAAGGCAAGCAAATTCTTGTTGGGCTGTGTATTAGTTGCTCAGACGAACACACTTAGACCAAATTTTAATGGTTCAAAGATTTCAGGCAAAATGGTCAACCCTTATGCATGTTCACTTCATCAAATCTGGCCCTCTTTGAAAAAAAAAAGTTTGGACACCCCTTCTTTAGACAGAGGAGTGGCAAACAAAAAAGGTTTGATTGGCTGCTATGGATTAGGATACGTAGCTTTTTATTTGCCGTACTGAATAATCCTGAGGTTTGTATTTCAGCTGCCTCTGGCAGGGGCTCAAGTATTGCACAGTCGATGGGTGTGTGCCACTCGCTGAATCTAATTATAGTCATCCATTTTTGCCAAAACAACCACAGGACAAGGCAGATACCGAGTATAATTCTACAGCGGAGGGCAAGAGGGGCCCAGCAATTGCTAACCCTGAAATAAGATAAAGTGAGAGACCCATAATGGAGAAAGGGTGGGCACCACCCAGCACGGGTCTAATAATATGTTATTACACGGCGGGAGGCTCAGGAATGCATTAGCTGTGCCAACCTACACTGAAAATGTATCTCGTGTTTTTATTGCTTCTTGTCACAGAAGATCTGCTTATCTGATACAGAAATCCTGTTACCAGCGGGACGTATTATATATTTGATGGCACTTTTGGAGCAGAAACGGGGTAGAGAGGGTGGAATTTACACTGCAGGGGTCAGTGTCAGCTCAGGTTTCCTCTGCAAGCTAACACAGTACAAAATTCTGTACAATGTTCAGAGAATGATGATGTCATATCCATACACTATAACTTATATCTAGAGAGCAGTGATGTCATATTCATACACTTTAACTTATATCTGGAGAGCAGTGATGTCATATCCATATTCTATAACTTATATCTAAAGAGTGGTGATGTCATATCCATATACTATAACTTTTATCTGAAGCGTGGTGTCAGATCTATACACTATAACTTATATCTGGAGAATGGTGATGTCATATCCATACACTATAATTTATATCTGGACAGCAGTGATGACATATCCATATACTATAACTTATATCTGGAATGTGATGATGTCATATCCATACACCATAACTTATATCTGGAGTGGTGATGTCATATCCATATACTATAACTTATATCTGGAATGTGATGATGTCATATCCATACACCATAACTTATATCTGGAGTGGTGATGTCATATCCATACACTAAAACTTATATCTAGAGAGCAGTGATGTCTTATCCATACACTATAAAAATCTAGAGAACGGTGATGACATATCCATATACTATACCCTATATCTGGAGAGAAATGATGACATATCCATATATTATAACTTATATCTGGAGAGTGGTGATGTCATATCCATATACTATAACTTATATCTGGAAAGTGATGATGTCATATCCATATAGTATAACTTATATCTGGAGAGCAGTAATGTCATATCCATATAGTATAACTTATATCTGGAGAGCAGTGATGTCATATCCACATACTATTAATTATATCTGAAGAGCGGTGATGTCATATTCATACACTATAACTTATATCTGAAGAACGGTGATGGTATATCCATACATTATAACTTATATCTGGACAGCAGTGATGACATATCCATACACTATAACTTATATCTAGAGAAAAGTGATGTTATATCCACATACTAATAATTATATCTGGAGAGCGCGGTGATGGCATATCCATACATTATAACTTATATCTAGAGTGATATCATATCCATATACTATAACTTAAATCTGGAGAGTAGTGATGACATATCAATATCTCTGGAGAGAAGTGATGTCATATCAATACACTAAAACTTATATATGGAAATCAGTGATGTCATATCAATACACCACTTATATCTGGAGAGTAGTGATGTCACGCCCATACACTATAACGTATATCTGGAGAGTGGTAATGACATATGCATGCATTATAAATTAGATACGGAGAGCGGAGTAGGATTAGGATGATGTCACACTATACACTATCCTTTGTTTATGGAGAGCATTGGTGTCACATCCATAAACTATCATTTATATCTGGACAGTGGTGATGTCACACCCATACATTATAATTTATATTTGGAGAGTTGTGATGTCACACCCATACACTATCAATTATAGCTGGAGATTGGTGATGCTGTATCCAAACTTCATATATTCGGACAGTGCCACCCCCATACACCATATATTACTGGTGATTATACATCGAAACATTATAATTCATATCTGGACAGTGATGATGTCACCCCATACACTATAATTTATATTTAGAGAGTGGTGATGTCACAACTATAAACCATAACAATTAAAGGAGGACACTTTGTCACCTTAAAGAGTGTGTAGGCGTAGATGTCATTCATATCAATGTTGATCATCCTCAGCATGTCCTTTACTTCTTGAAAACTCATCTTCTCATCTCCGTCTCTGTCCGCCTGATGCAGATAATCTCGGATCCAAATATAGTTCAGTCAAGGAACACAATGCAGAGAGAATGGCAGGAAATACGGACAGACATTCATTTAGGAGATGGAGTTGTGTGTCTTGATGTGTTACTTACAAGTTCCTTCCAGGTAGCAGCACAGGAATGATCACAGTAGCATTCTGAAGGATGGCATTCCCTTGTGGGTGAACTATTGCCACATCTACTCTCGGTGGCGGGCCACCTAACCTGTATCATATTTAGCCATAGACGTTGATGGCCAAATCCGACAGATATGGACCACCCAGACTGCAGCACCCTACACATATCTTTTAGGAAATAATAGATATTTTCCTACAATAACCAATGTAGCTCCAGAAAGTTCTTATCTTTAAGGATGGTCCGTACTTACACCAATTATTAGTAGAGAAAATGAGCCTTCTATGTGCATATTTTTTTTTCTGTAAGGGGCCCAGAGGTCCCCAGGGCCCCGAATGGCAACCCTCCCCACCTTTTTTTTAAAATAATAATTTCCTTTATATAATTTTTTATTTTTTATTTTTTTTTATTAAAGGTCCTCAGGGGCCTGGAGGCCCCCAGGGCTCCATATGGCAACCCCGCTTTTTAATTTTTTTTTTTAAACATTTTTATATATTTAAGATTTTTTTATATATATATATATATATATATATATATATATATATATATATATATATATATATCATTTTGTTTTCTTTTTATTAAAGGGCCCAGGAGGTCCCCAAGGCCCTGGATGTCTACCCCACTTTTTTTATATATTTTTTATTTATTTTTCTGTAAGGGGCCCAGAGGTCCCCAGGGGCCCGAAGGTCCCAGGGCACGGTATGGCAACCAACCTTTTTTAAAAAAAAATTTAAATAAAAAAAAATTGTATCTATATTTTTTATTTCTTTTTTTTCTTTTTATTAAAGGGCGGAGAGGCGGCTACCCCACTTTTTTTTTTTCTGTTTTTTTGTAGAGGGCCCAGAGGTCCCAGGGCAAACCCCCCCCCCCCCCACCAATTTGTGGGGCACACCCCCTTCTCAATTCAAACCCCCCCGCTTCTCACTGCTCTCAATTAGTGGCGGCACCCCCCGCTTCTCAATTCGCAGCAGCCCCCCGCTTCTCAATTTGAGGCCACAGCACCCCTCCCCCCCACAGTTCTCTGCTCCAGGGGGCCAATACCTGAAGCTGTGTAAGGGGCCCCATTATTCTTAATGGCGGCCCTGGCTCCCGGCCCAAGCTCAGAATGAGGCCTACTCCAGTCTGATCATTAAAGTGGACACCCCGTATGCCCCACCTATAGGCAAAGGGTTCTCTCGTTTCCAGAGATTCGTGTAACAGAAAGTAGCTATGGAGTATGGGTACGATTACCCTTACAGTATACTCCCAGAGAAGTCATGGAAGAAATAGAGAGCAAGAGAAATGCTTGGTGTGAAGAAACTGTCTGGGACTTTATATTCTTTCCAAAACCGCACAGGGACCAAAATCTAAACCACAGCTCTGGGAGACATTTCTGTCCATCAAAGATAATTGGAGTCTGGGGAGATCAATGCACATTGATCGTTTGGTGATCAATTATCCAGACAAGAAAAGCCAAGCGTGGTTCAGCAGTATTCAGGGTCCTGATGGAAGAATGATCCGAATACATTGTAAATGTCCTCAGTGGCTTTGGGTAGTTGAGGACTGGGAAAAGCCCAGTCCTCTCCAAGTCAATTATATACAGGAAAATACGCAATTCTGTATATAAAGAGTGGAAAAAAGTAAGTAGATGCACAACCTGTCTAAAAAAAAAAAAAGATATTAATCAATCACAATCACAGAGAAGCTCTGCTGCACCCACATGGCTTACAGTGAACCTATCACAAGGAAGCTACTATTTCCTAAATGTTTGTAACTGAGCTGTCATGCTGACCGACTCAACTAAGTTCTTCTCCTGGGATAAGTAAGCAGATCAGGAAAGATAGAAGTCCCTAAAAGGATTCCTATACCCATTCTGGATCAGAATGAATCCAAAGGGTCACCATGGGACCCAAAAAACAATTATTTTCAGAAAGAGGGGTCAGCAATAGTAGCTTCTACCCACTTCCCCTATGACAGTGTATTTTTTATGGCTGAAGATAGAAAGATAGAAGTCCCTAAAAGCATTTCTATACTTATTCTGGATCAGATGGCCAAGATACCGAATCCAGAGGATCACCATAGGACCCAGGAAACTAGTATTTTCAGAAAGAGGGGTCAGCAATATTAGCTTCTACCTACTTCCCCTATGACAGTGTATTTTTTATGGCTGAAGATAGAAAGATAGACAGGCTTGGACTGGCCATAGGGACTACAGGGAGTTTCCCGGTGGGCCGATGGCTCAGTGGGCCGGTTTCAGTGACAGCCTGTCAAAGTAATGGCTGCGTAGCTCGCCCTTCACTTCATGCAGTGATGTGAGAAGGATGAGAAAAATACAGAGGAGATTAAGTGAAATAATAAAAGAGGTGAGGACTCCTTATGTTATGCTACTTATAGTTTATATACTGTTTTTGTGCTTGTTAGCAAACTTAAAGTGGGCCGGTCTGGATGAAGTCCAGGGCCAAATTTTGGTCTCAGTCCAGCCCTGAAGATAGAAGTCCCTAAAAGCATTTCTATACTTATTCTGGATCAGATAGCCAAGATACCGAATCCAAAGGATCACCCTGGGACCCAGAAAACAATTATTTTCATAAAGAGGGGTCAGCAATAGTAGCTTTGACCAATGCCTCCTATGACAGTGTTTTTTTATTTTTTATGGTTTCCATTAATTTCTTTAAGGATATTGGACTAACTTCTCCCGCTGGCTCATGGCTATGGCTCTTTCCATGAGTTTCCGCAGCCCATGGATCCAACTTTGGGCTTCGTGTTCACTACTGGCGGCCAGGTCCAGGTTTTTTCTCCTCCCCATAAAGGAAATACTGAAGCAGCAACTCTCTGGGAAGCGGCGGCCATTTCTTCGTAGCCCTTCTGACTGACGCCCTTCGCGAACAGACTCGATGTGTAAGATGGAGACTGTGGAATAGGAGAGAGGAGTGAGGAGATGAGAACATTAAAAATGTTTACACGGGTTACAAATTAGGAGGACGCAGAAAGACTATAGGACAGAAAAGTTGGTGGCAGAAACAAACTATTATTGTATATATACTCGAGTATAAGCTGACCCGAATATAAGCCGAGGCACCTAATTTTACCACAAAAAAAATGGGAAAACGTATTGACTTGAGTATAAGTCTAGACCAGGGGTCCTCAAACTACGGCCCTCCAGCTGTTCAGGAACTACAATTCCCATCATGCTTAGTCATGTCTGTGAATGTCAGAGTTTTGCAATGCCTCATGGGATGTGTAGTTCCACAACAGCTGGAGGGCCGTAGTTTGAGGATCCCTGGTCTAGACCCTAGGGTGTCCATCTGCATGCCTCACTGTGTCCATGTGCATGCCTCACTGTGTCCATTTGCATGCCTCACTGTGTCCATGCCTCACTGTGCCCCACCTCACTGTGCCCATACCTTATTGTCCCCATACCTCACTATACCTCACTGTGTCCATGCCTCACTGAGTCCATGCCTCACTGTGCCCATGCCTCACTGTGCCTCACTGTGTCCATGTGCATGCCTCACTGTGCCCATGCCTCACTGTGCCCCTGCCTCACTGTGCCCCTGCCTCACTGTGCCCCTACCTCACTGTGCCCATGCATCACTGTGTCCATGCCTCACTGTGCATCACTGTGCCCATGCCTCACTGTGTCCATGACTAGACTTATGTTTAACATGGAAGTATATAGAAGGGGTGCCTGGCTTTGAAAAAATCAGTGCCCCCCGGCCGTAGGTCCTCCAGGCAGGCAAACTTTTCACACTTGTAGAGGAGAACTGAGGCTACATGTGTGTCAAGTTTCTGGTACCCCGGTCCCCAAATATACCGGAGAAATTACCGTTTAACATGGGAGTCTATAGAAGGGGTGCCCGACTTTGAAAAATCGTTACTCTCCGGCCGTAAGCCCCTCGGACAACAAACTTTGCACACTTGTAGAGGAAGAGTGAGCCTATATGTGTGCCAAGTGGGGTCCAGGGGACCTACAGCCCGCCGGTATCGGGTCCCCAAAGTCCGGGAGATCAGGCGCAAAAAGGTGACTCGAGTATAACCCGAGGGGGGCTGAAAAACTCGGCTTATACTCGAGTATATATGGTAGTAAGAATACAGAATTAATTTCAGTTCAACAGCTGTTGAAAAAGTAAAGGCAAGGAGATTGTATAGACCAGTGATGGGGAACCTTGGCACCTCAGATGTTTTGGAACTACATTTCTTATGATGCTCACGCACTCTGCAGTGTAGTGGAGCATCATGGGAAATGTAGTTCCAAAACATCTGGGGTGCCAAGGTTCACCATCCCTGGTATAGACTATAGAGCTAAACCCTTCAAAAAATATGCTATATGAAAACATGGTTCAATCGGGATAAAAAGAGAAGCTCATTCATCTATAACTATAAACTTGTATCAACATATAGTGCAAACCATACCATCTCATTAAAAATTAAACAACATTTCTTCAGGTGAAACCTTTTGGTGGGCTTGAAGGCCAAATGTGGCCCAGCTGGAGGACATGATATAAGGGATATCGCGTATCTTCTCTGTTTCAGGTACACTTGACAAAATGTTTGTAAGCACCTGACCATCACAACTACACTATCATTAGTGTGGAGGAACTCAAGTGTCCTCCACAAAGCCCTAACCTCAACCCTACTGGATACATTTAGGATGAATTTTCATGCTGATTATACATCAGGTCTTCACAATACCCAACATCAAAAATGCTCTTTTTGCTGAATGGGCAAGAATTTGCACAATCACGCCCCAAAATCTTGTGGAAACCCTTCCCAGAGGAGGGTTTTATAGTTGTAAAGGGTGGAGAGGGGAGGGTGGGTAAATCCATATTATCCATGGTGTTGGACTGGAATGTCCGACAAGTTCATGTAGATGTATCTACAAACCATTGATCATAAAGCATATGTTCCTTTGACACTATCCTAAATGGTATGCTTCTATTATATGTAATTACACACTGTAGGTCAGGCTCGTAATGAAGCCAACTGGAAATAGCTCTCGAAGGTTTATTAGAAGTTGATCCAACTTGTATCAAACTGCCGGATCAATAGGAAAAGGACCTCTTTCATTTTAATCCTTAAATTCCTCTATATCAGTGTTCTCCAAACAGATATGACCCTTTGCTTGCTTTTATCCAGCCCTTGGGGCACTATTTCATCTACTGATACTAACAATGGGGCATGATTTCTCCCACTGAGACCAGTAGAGGGGCACAATTCCTCCCAATGACATCAATGATGGGGCACAATTCCTCCCAATGACACCAACAGTTGGGAAAAATGACACCATTGATGAGGCACAATTCCTCTCACTGACACAACAATGGGGCACAACTCCTCCCACGATGAAGAAGCACAATTCCTCCCAATGACACTAACAATTGGGCCCAATGACATCAACACTGGGGAACAATTCCTCCCAGTGGCACCAACAATTGGGCCCATTGATACTAATGCTCTGGCAACAATTTCTCCAAAGACACCAAGGATGGGACACAATTCCTCCCACTGGCACCAACAATGGGGCACAATTCCTACCACTGACACCAAAGATGCATTGTTTACTCCCACTGACGTTGGGACCTTTTCTTCTCACTATGACCATAGTCCAGCCCCCCTAAAACCGGAGGGACAATAAACTGGCCCTTGTTTAGAAAGTTTGGAGACTCCTGCTCTATAATCGTAACAAATTGGTTGTCTACCATAGCCTTTACATTTTACAGGCTGCAATCTGACTGGTTGTTATGGGCACGCCTCCAATTTGTCATGCCCTACCCATGAGGAACACATATTGGGATGATCAGAACACGATACAGAACTGATTAAATATTGCCTTTGTCAACAGGTACTTACAGATCTGCTTGGAGCGAGCCTTTTTCGCCCGGCTCTGGTACCAGATGGTCATACCATCAGACTCAAGCCGGTATAGTCTTTGCTGTTGCCATCCTGGCTTTATTTTCCATAGCTGGGTGCCATTATGCATGATTTTCACGTCTTCGTCATCAGACAAGGCTGAAAAGAAGGATAGAAGATGTTACTTGTAGAACATGGCTTCCATACCTTCACATCTAATTTACCGTTTGTCGGATTCTACAATTTCAGCCCAAAATACAACTCCCAGAATGAGCCGAATTAGTACAGAACAGAGAAAGAGAATGGATATGGGCTATGGGCATCCATCAAGGCATTTTCATAACTCCTCCCAGAAGTCAGCCCACTTTACTCTGTGGGCTAAGGGCCGTTGTGATGTTTTCAGAAAACTAGGTAGAGCACCCTGCCAGCCCATACGATCTGCCATGATCTGTCTGCATTGCATAGAGAAGCACTATAAGGTATGTAATGAAAATGGAAACGTTTTATTTAAACCAATTAAGTGGCGTGTTGATAAGAGCGAGATGTGGGAATAAAACTGAGGACAAAATATATATTTCAGCTGTAAGAAACACTTTAAAGAGGAAGTAAACCCTCTCTGAAAAAAATAAATTCATCCTGCAAGGCAAAGGCATATGCATTATAAATTACTTCCCTGAGATCGAAGCCCCCGCAGTGGTCCTCGTTCGCCTCCACTGACGTGCCATCTCTCCCGGAGTGACTTCCGGTTATCGAGGCTCCAACGCTGTGACAGGCGGGAGCCGCGATGACGTCACTCCCACGAATGCGCACGTGTGCCGCCACTAACGGCATGATCTCCGTTAAAAGCGGCATGCTCAGAGCTATTTTTGCAAATATCTCCCAAACCTTTTAGGTTTGGGAGATATTTAACCACTTGTCATCTGCCCACCGTCAAATGACGGCGGGCAGACGACTCCATTGTTCTGACATCACGTCATATGACGTGATGTCCCTTTAAAGCCGCGGGCGCGCGCGCGTCGCCGGCGGCGTGCGTGCGCACCCGCCGCTCTGCGGGGATCCCGTGCGAGTGCCCGGCGGCAACGATCGCCGCCGGGCACACGCGATTGCTCAGTAACTGAGCTGGGACGTGCAGCTCTGTGTGTAAACACAGAGCTGCACGTCCCTGTCAGGGAGAGAGGAGAGCGGTTGTGTCCCTTGTACATAGGGACACAATCGGTCACCTCCCCCAGTCACCCCCCCTCCCCCTACAGTTAGAACACTCATAGGACACACATTTAACCCCTTCCCCGCCCCCTAGTGGTTAACCCCTTCACTGCCAGTCACATTTATACAGTAATCAATGCATATTTATAGCATTTTTCACTGTATAAATGTAAATGGTCCCAAAAATGTCAGAAAAGTGTCCGAAATGTCCGCCATAACGTCGCAGTCCCAATAAAAAAATCGCAGATCGCCGCCATTAATAGTAAAAAAAAAAAAAAAAAAGAAAAATGCCATAAACTATCCCCTATTTTGTATACGCTATAAATTTTGCGCAAACCAATCGATAAACGCTTATTGCATTTTTTTTTTACCAAAAATATGTAGAAGAATACGTATCGGCCTAAACTGAGGGAAAAAATATTTTTTTTATATATTTTTTGGGTTATTTGTTATAGCAAAAAGGAAAAAATATTGCATTTTTTTAAAAATTGACGCTCTATTTTTGTTTATAGCGCAAAAAATAAAAACCGCAGAGGTGATCAAATACCACCAAAGGAAAGCTCTATTTGTGGGAAAAAAAGGACGCCAATTTTGTTTGGGAGCCACGTCGCACGACCGCGCAATTGTCAGTTAAAGCGACGCAGTGCCGGAAGCTTATATTTTGTCTGGGCAGGAAGGGGGTGTAGGTGCACAGTAGGCAAGTGGTAAACCTTAATCTAGGCTTAGCTGTAGGTTAAAGTGATTGTAATGGGTTTACAACGACTTTAACTACAGGGCTCTATTATGTATTCTAAGGTTCTGAAAGATGGTGTGTACTGTATGTGAAGGTGAAGACCCCTGCCAGGTTATTATTTTCTGTTTGTGTACCCCTCTTAGACAGCTGTTCCAGGAACAGGCGACCCCATTGGACAATCTCCCTAACCTAGGGATCTATCTAAAATATTGAATTTCCCCTCAATTTCTGTTTTGGTGACAATGGTCATCAGTACAAAAAGAAGGGTGAATCTCCCTAATAGGCAGTGGCGTCATTAGGGTTGTGTCACCCGGTGTGAAAAAAAATGGTGTCATCCCCCCCACCAACTATAGTCCCCCCTCAGTACAGACCCCCTCCCGCAGTATAGATCCCCCTCCCTCAGTACAGACCCCCCCACAAAGCACAGACCCCCCGTCAATATAGACCCCCATCCCTCAGTATAAATCTTCCCCCTCAGTACAGACACCCCCACCTCAGTGCATACCCCTCCATCAGTACAGACACCCCCCACCTCAGTGCAGACCCCCCAGAAGTGCAGACACCCACCCTCAGTGTAACCCCCCTCCCAGCAGTACAGACACCCCTCAGCAGTGCAGACCCCCATCAGTACATACACCCCCCCTCAATGCAGACCCACCACCAGTACATACACCCCCCTCAGTGCAGACCCCCCCAGCAGTACAGACAGGCCCCTTACTTACAGACCTCAGAACAGCGCGGTCAAATACACACAGTGGTGTGTGTCCCTCGAGCGTGGGCTCCTCCTTCTCTGTGGATGTAAACAGAGAGGAGGGGGAGACAGTCTCGGTCCGCTCCGCTGAGGAACACAGCGACATTGCGAGTCAGAGATCATCAGAACAGCAAGCTGTGTTAGTGGTGCCGATACCCACGGGTGTCACTCCTCTGGCGGGTGTCACCCGGGTGCGACCTGCACCCCCCGCACCTGCCTAGTGACGCCACTGCTAATAGGGAACCAGTCAGCAATGAATACTCAGATAAAGTAGAAATCAGGTGGTGGGCTTGGGTCTTTTTCACTCAAAAATAAGGTGTCGGTTGGGCTTGATGACTTAACCTTGGCAGGTCTACCCCTCAAAGGGTGATGGCCTCCAAATTGAGAAATACAGATTACATTTAAAAAATGAGCACTAGAGGGTTGCCTTAGGAGTCCATAGTAATTTCTTCCTGACGTCAATGTGACAACAAGAGGAGAAAATATATCCAATGCGTTTTGGAGGTTGATAACTCCCTTATTTGGGGCTCAACTGATAATGGTTACTATTGGGCTCTATCTAAGGACTCCCGGAGGTTGTTCTATATTGGGGAAGGAACATTGGTACTCACAGTAGATGTGTGCAAGTTATACTAATGCAGGAGCATCTGCAGCATAGTATGTCTATTATGACTGAGGCTAGGGTTGTAGAGAGGACACCACTGTATTCCATAATTGTAAGTAGTGTTAACTTACTTCGACTCATGCTGCATCTGTCCCCTAGCATCTCTGCACTGAGGACCTAGCCACCAAACACCGCCGATGGCTCGGTTCTCACTCCTCTCCGAGCAAAGCGATGGTGACTGTCAGTCAGCATCGCTTCTGCTCTACTTCAGTGGAGCAGTGGAGGGGTGGAGAGCGGCCATCTCAGCGCCTCAGCGGCTCGCTGAGACTTCCATCAATCAGGGCAGCTGGCAGATTCCGACTTGGAAGTCGTGATGACGTGCTGCCCCGTCTGGTGGCAGTGACGTAAGCGGAGAGGGGACTTCAGACGGGTCACAGGAGTGCAAAACGAATTGCACTCCTGTGACCCAGAGGAGAACCCCAGCCTAAAAAGCTCAGGCTGGACTTCTCCTTTAATAACAGAGATGATGCATTTACTGAAAATGTATAACAGCTACCAATAAAATGGTGCTGACTTTATCAGTCCACCTTACCTCTCCTACTGGACAAGCTGTGACTCAGATCTGTATGTTTGGTTAAAGATTTCTCTCAGACCACAAAGCGTCTAATTCACTACAAACAGTTTACAGAGTGATAACACAAATGGATATGAGAGCCACCTGGAAAACCACACAAGCAAGGATATGAAAACACAAACAAGTTAATGGAGAGTGTTCACAAAGAGAGGGATGGCGTGACTGATCAGATTTGTGATGATTCTGGCCCAAAGGGCAGGTTGGGAACCGCTTATAGTGGACACAAGAGATGTACAAAGCCAGAAACATGGTGCAGAGCTCTTATTAATAGAGTCCTCAAAAGATATAAGACGTTGTCAGGAGAATGCTGAAATTTTAATTAACTGGCTGGCTGCATTAAGTTCTGACCTGGCTGGGCTGAGTTCTGGCCTGGCTGGCTGTCTGGGCTAAGTTCTGGCCTGGATGACTGGGTTGAGTTCTGGCCTGGCTGGCTGGGCTGAGTTCTGGCATGGCTGGCTGGCTGGGCTGAGTTCTGGCCTGGATGGGCTGAGTTCTGGCCTGGCTGGGCTGAGTTCTGGCCTGGCTGGGCTGAGTTCTGGCCTGGCTGGGCTGAGTTCTGGCCTGGCTGGGTTGAGTTCTGGCCTGGCTGGCTCTCTGGGCTAAATTCTGGCCTGGGTGACTGGGTTGAGTTCTGGCCTGGAAGACTGGGTTGAGTTCTGGCCTGGCTGGTTGGGCTGAGTTCTTGCTGGCTGGCTGGCTGGGCTGAGTTCTGGCTGGCTGGGCTAAGTTCTGGCATGGCTGGCTGGCTGGGCTGAGTTCTGGCCTGGATGGGCTGAGTTCTGACTTGGCTGGCTGGGCTGAGTTCTGGCCTGGCTGTCTGTGTTGAGTTTTGGCCTGGCTGGTTGGGTTGAATTCCTGGCCTGGTTTTCCGGCTTATTTACGACCTGGCTGGCTGAGTTCTGCCCTGGATGACTGGACTGAGCTCTAAATTGGCTGGCTGGGCCAAAATCTGCCCTAGCTGGCTGGGCTGAGTTTTGGCCTGCCTAACTGGGTTGAGTCCTGGCCTGGCTGGGTTGAGTTCTGCCCTGGCTGGCTCTCTAGGCTAAGTTCTGGCCTGGATGACTGGGTTGAGTTCTGGCCTGGAAGACTGGGTTGAGTTCTGGCCTGGCTGGTTGGGCTGAGTTCTGGCTGGCTGGCTGGCTGGCTGGGCTAAGTTCTGGCATGGCTGGCTGGCTGGGCTGAGTTCTGGCCTGGATGGGCTGAGTTCTGACTTGGCTGGCTGGGCTGAGTTCTGGCCTGGCTGTCTGTGTTGAGTTTTGGCCTGGCTGGTTGGGTTGAATTCCTGGCCTGGTTTTCCGGGCTTATTTACGACCTGGCTGGCTGGCTGAGTTCTGCCCTGGATGACTGGACTGAGGTCTAAATTGGCTGGCTGGGCCAAATTCTGCCCTAGCTGGCTGGCCTGAGTTTTGGCCTGCCTGACTGGGTTGAGTCCTGGCCTGCCTGACTGGGTTGAGTCCTGGCCTGGCTGGGTTGAGTTCTGGCCTGGCTGGGTTGAGTTCTGTCCTGGTTGTCATTTATTACTACTACTTGTTCTGGCTCATACAGGCTGCTGTAATAAACGCGAGAGGAGGATCACAGGGAGCAGTGCTATAACAAGTAGCAGTAATATCTTGCAGCCACCTCCTTGCATATAAAGTGAGGAGGGTTAGCACTGTGGGGGTTCTGAGGATGTGTTTTTTCATGCACACTGCACTAGTTATTACTGATCTCTGCATTGCTATTTATTGACCATTAGGAGGAAAGGGTGACAACGTACTGGATAATGTCACAGCCATCCTATGGCGCTGTCAACCATACAGAGGAAGTGGTCCATCATGACTTTTACTGGCAGAATCAAGACGAAAATGTTAAAATAAGGAAAATTAGATGAGGGAAGGCATGTGGCTACCTAAAGTCCAAGCAAGTATAGTAAAAGTCATCACATACTGTACATTTTGAACCATTTGGCTTTTGTTAACACCCCCCCTCAAATACGTAGGTCTAAATATCCCATGGTCAGGATGTCCGTGAAAGCTGAACGGGGTTATCCTAATATATATTGAGCAATTCTTGTAGGCACTACTCAATACAACTTCAAGAGTAGTTTATAATTAGGTTCAGGAGCATAGGTATTAATAGACCTCTTGCATGTGGTTTTCTGGATCTGCTTCCACTTTAAAACCAGTACCCAAATCAGATTTCTATTTTAAATTGTAATCTAACCAAGTGCCAGGTAAACTAATGCAGGAAGTAACTGGGAAGTCAGACCAGAAGCATGAGGGTCATTTAGACAAGTATATGCAAAACTTGTGTTTCTATATTGTCTTTGTTTAATATGGCTAGTTCAAACAAACATTGGTACTTTCCTCATCCAAGGCAAAGGGAATTATCTCCTGAAAGCCATCAAGGTATACTCACCAACAGGGGCGGACTGACCATTGAGGCACCCGGGCACTGCCCGAGGGCCCCATGCCACTAGGGGGCTCGATCAGGGTTGCCAGGCTCAGTAAAACCAGGGAGAGTATGTAAAAATCTGTGTTTTGTCCCTGATATGTGCGAAAAAAATGACATGCTTTTGATGTGAAAATCCCAAAATTTCAGCTGCCCCGCCTCTGCACTGCCTCTTGGCGTGGTGGCCATCTGGGGCCAGAGGCCCCATAATATTCTATTGCCCGGGGGCCCCATGAGTTGTCAGTCCGCCCCTGCTCACCAATTAGTACTACCGCACAATCTGCCTGTTCTGTTGGGGAGCAGAGTTTCCAGGCATAGCAATGCAGGGCTTACAGGTATTGGGGAGCACCTAACTTCCCTATGTGACAGTGCTTTGGCCCAAGCGGATAATTGCTGAGCTTTACCACTGTCACATGGAGGGTCACATGCATGTGCACAGGAGTCAGAATCACGGCACAGTGCTCCCTGCAATCAAAGCACGGACAATGTGTTCCAATGCAGAGGTAACTGCGCGTGTATGAGTGACATCATCGGCTGGAGCCAATGTCTAAATCTACTAAACAACACTTTCAGGGAAGACACATTTCAAGCTTTAAAGTGGTTGTAAACCCTCAGAAAAAAAACCTTGCATAGCATACTAGCTCATTAGGAATTATTTACCTTAGATCGAAGCCCCCGCAGCGGTCCTCATACCCTCTGCCGGTGGCCACATCTCTCAGGGGGGTTACTTCTGGGGTATCGCGGCTCCGGCGCTGTAATTAGCTGGAGCTGCTGGTAGCGGCACACGGACTGAAACAATGGCACAGTTGCCATTGCTTCAGTTTGCCCAAGTGCGCATGTGCCCATGACATCGTCACATGCAGGGGACAGGGGTTATCTCCTAAACCGTGCAGGTTTAGGAGATATCCTAGGTAGCTACTTACCTGTAGTATAAAGTGGTTGTAAAGGGTTTACAAACACTTTAATATAGGGGAATATGCAAAAGTTGTTCTAATGCCGCGTACACACGACATGTTTTTCATGATGAGAAAAATTCAATTTGTTAAATTGTTCATTAAAAACGACCGTGTGTGGGCTCCAGAGCATTTTTCTTGTCTTGAAAAATGGCCATTAAAAATTTAGAACATGCTCTAATTTTTCTTGTCGTTTTTCACGTTGTCGTTTTTCACGTTGTAAAAAATGGTCATGTGTAGGCTTTAACGACGGAAAAAAAACATGCATGCTCAGGACTGATTTAGGAGCACTTGGTCTGGTAAAACTAGCGTTTGTAATGAAGATAGCACATTCGTCACGCTGTAACAGACTGAAAAGCGCGAATCGTCTCTCACCGAACTTTTACTAAAACGAAATCAGCAAAGGCAGCCCAAAGGGTGGCGCCATCCGAATGGAACTTCCCCTTTATAGTGCCGTCGTACGTGTTGTACGTCACCGCGCTTTGCTCGAGCATTTTTTTTTTCACGATCGCGTGTAGGCAAGGCTGGAGTTACCATTGACAACTAACATTCTGTCTGTCTTATTTGACCATTGTCACCAGATCAATACAGCACAGTAGTGATGCCACTGCAACTTTTTACAAGGTTTTAACTAAGTTTGCAAAATTATTTTTTGTAGCTATTAAGGAATATATTTAAATAATTTTTTTTTGTGCTTGGAATTCAGTTTTAACTATGCATTTGCTGGCGCTGGCAAAGACGGGGTTAAAGGTATGTCCTGAGTGCTGCATGCACAGCCATTGCTAGAAAGAATTTACATGGGAAAAGGATGGATCTGCTCTTATTACCTCCTTTAATTAAACATTGGCTGACTAAAGAGAATGTAATTTTGCTAAGTGGAACGTCTAATTAAACATTCTCAAGTACTTTGTTTTTTTGTTTAGAGCGTGCGGTAACGTGGGCAGGAAGCTGGATTACCCGAAAGGAAAAGTAGTTGTCTAAACTAACAGTATATAAAATATCTACAGATGGGACATGTTCAGTGATAATCTGAATCCCCCCAGGCTGCAGACACCCCGACCGATTCATAGAGTGGGTGTCTGCAGCAATTTCGGGCCTATTCACAATGGTGCATGGCGTAGAATAATTTGTGATAAAATGTGTGTTTTACCATAATATACCACCACATGTAATACCACACAAAGCTAAGTGCAGTGCCATTCATTTTGACCATTGGGGTTGCAACAATACCACTTTTTTAAGACCGAGTACAAGTACGTTTACTTTTTTCAAGTGCTCACCGATACCGATTACGGATACTTTTTAATGTCATGTGACAGCAGCATTGATGGGTGGTACTGGTGGCACTGATGAGGCGTGGACTGTAAGTAGTCTATTTATTTATTTTATTACATTTATTTTTTACAGTGATTCTTGGAGGGAAGGGGGGTGGTTTTGTGTTTTTTTTTTTATTTAATATTTTATTATTTTTAAAATTTGACTTTTAAATATTCATTACAATGTTTGCCTTTTTTTTAACAACCCTGTTTTGGGGGCTTTGAGATATCAGATATCTAAATATACCCCTGACATCTCCCCTTTGAGACAAAGGGACTAAGGACAAAGATTCCCCAGTCTTTCTCTGGAGCCTCAGCTGCACTGAAGATGAATGAACAGGAGACAGCGGCTCCTCTCCATTCATAAACTGAAGCATTGTAAACAGAGTGATCACTGACTCTGTGTATTTGGAAAAGGAAGGAGCCAGTAAATGACAAATTTACCGGCTCCTTCCTCCACTCTCCATCCTGACAGATGTGGGGCAGGGGAGAGTGGGGGAGGACACGAAGGGGGAGCAGAAGAGGACACAGAGGGGGAGCGGAGGAGGACACGGAGGGAGAGCAGAGAAGGAGTGGAGGAGGACATGGAGGGGGAGCAGAGGAGGACACAGAGGACACAGAGGGAGAGCAAAGAAGGAGTGGAGGAGGACATGGAGGGGGAGTGGAGGACAGACGGGGACTGGAGAAGACATGGCGTGGCACCTTAGGAGCATGGAAGAGGATACAGGAGACAGTCAGGGGTGATCAGTGCGGCGGTGGGGGCCATTACAAGCCCCGATCTCACTGTATATATTTCAATAAAGCAGCTGAAAGCCGCGGGAGGGAGTGTAGGAGTGGAGTTGCTTTTTTGATATCTATACAGGGAGATCAGTGCTTGTAACGGCCCCCACTGCCACACCAATCATCCTTCGTGCAAATGCTCGGTATCGGTACCGATACTAGTATCGGTATTGGTGCAACCCTAGCACCAATGTACTCAAGCAGTGCACCTCTATGCTTTTGAGTTTCAGAACACCATGACACAAAGCTGTGAATACCTGGGCTGAAAAATATTACATTCACTCTACAAAGTGAACGATTTCTGGTAAATAAACCTCATATTTCTCTGACGGGCCCGGAGACTGCAAGAAAAGCAAAGTTTCTTAAGAGTAGCAAATCCATTGGGATTTTATTCCTCTCTGTCTTTCTATCTCAGTGATGCCTGGTCCTCATTTAGGCCTTGGTGTCAATGGGACAGGAGGTGGGCGAGATCCTCCCAGTAGGGACAAAGACAGAAAAAAAAGCTTAAAATGGTTGTAAATCCCATTCATGAAATCTGACCTAAGCACATATATCTGTAGTGTTTACTTATCTCTCTCCAAAGATCTGAGTGTGGTTTCTCTCTGGTGCTCTGTTCCTCTGTTATCAGCATGAGTCACTTCTGACAAGTTCCCTGACACATGAGATAACATAACAGTAGCTGAAAATTTGTGTCAGAATACAATGACACAGCGGGAAAGATTTCTCCATCCATTTTGATTGTGTGGATAGCGGAACTAGCTATATATGGCCAGCTTTCTTTATTTTACTCAAAATTTAAAAAAGTGTTGTTTCTTCAACAAAAAAGGGGGAGTTGATTTGTTCTGCCTTGTTAAGGAATCAAAAGGAGCCAAAACATAAAATCAGGCATGATAAAGAACACAATAAAGTAGTTTGTGCTTTTACTTCTACCTGCTGAGTTCAATAGATTTGTATACTGAGAAAGAAATCAATTTGTATCTCATAACAACAGAAATCTCCACAGGCAGACATTTGAATAAAATAGGGGTAGCGAGGTACAATGGCTATAAAAGGCTACAATCAAGCTACAAAATTGTTGTATAATTAAATCAGAGGACCGAGGAGCCTAGAAATCTTTTTATATTACAGCATGTGTTAATACTTAAATATGTTTATCATGAACACAAGGAATGGGCAGAAATTAGCAATCTCCTTCTGCGAGATCAGTCCCTACGCAGATACATTTATTCTGTCATTCAGTAACCAAAAATAATTTTGCATGCTCAGCCTACAGCTAAAATAGCTAACATCAGAAGCAAGCAGGAGAGGGGTCGGGCAAATAGCGAAATTTCCCCACGGGCCAGAATTGAGTTAGCAAATTAGGTCAGAAGTAGGTCAAGGACAGGTCCTCGTTCTACACGGGATGTAGGTCCCAAAGTGGATGAGAATGATTGAGATATACGAATGAAAAATTACCACGGGTGTGCGATGCAAGGATGAAAATGGAATGATCAAGAGTGTGTAGCAAGTATAAGGTGTGTGTGTAGGAGGAATGACCAGGAGAGTTTGTTAAAAGAACGACAAGGGGAATGCTAAAGAAGAATTCATGTGAGTTTGTAGGAAGGAACAAGGCAGTGTAAAAAGAAGGATCAGGGATCTATACGAAGAATGACCTGAAGAGTGTACGAAGAATGACCGGGTTGTGTAGGAAGAATGACCAGTATGGTGTATAAAGAATGTCTAGGGTGTGTACGAAGAATGACCAGGAGAGTGTAGGAAGGTTAACTGGGGTGTGGAGGAAGAATGACCGGGAGTGTACGAAGGATGACCGGGGTGTGTAGGAAGAATGACCAGGAGTGTACGAAGGATGACCGGGGTGTGTGGAAAGAATGACCAGTAGGGTGTATAAAGAATGACTAGGGTGTGTACGAAGAATGACCAGGAGAGTGTAAGAAGGTTAACTGGGGTATGTAGGAAGAATGACCAGAAGAGTGTACAAAGGATGACCTAGGTGTGTAGGAAGAATGACCAGGAATTTGACGAAGGATCGAAAGTGTACGAAGGATGACCGGAGTGTGCAGGATGAATGACCAGGAAAGTGCAGTAAGCCTTCATGTACACTAGCCTACATTTACCACGTTCGTGGGAAAATGCTGCCAAATCACTGCGTTTTTGCCACATTTTACTGTGTCCCGCGATCAAAATGTTTCTTTCCTTAAACACAATATTTTCATGTTCAGGAGAGGGAGGTTGAAGCTCACCTAAACGCAGCAGCTCCTAAATTCTGCTAAAAGCCGATATGTACATTGACACATAGGGCCAGATTCTCAAAAGAGATACGACGGTGTATCGCAGGAAACACCGTCGTATCTCTGTTTTTTTGCCCGGGTATCTATGCGTGTGATTCCTAGAATCACTTACGCATAGATACGGCGTAGATCCGACTGGCGTAAGACACTTACACCGTCGGATCTTAGATGTAATTCCTTCGCTGGCCGCTAGGTGGCCTTTACGTTGATTTCTCATTTGCCTATGCAAATGAGCCTAATACGCCGATTCCCGAACGTTTTTACGCCGCCTCGTAGTCGTTTACGTCGTTTACGTAAGCGTAAACCTACCTCTGCAATATGAGGGGTAGGCTTACGAAGTTCCGTTGTATGCCATGTTAAGTTTGGCGTCGTTTTACTAAGTCGATCGCGAATAGGGAATTGCGTAAGTGACAATCACGTCGTTTTCACGTCGGTTTCAAACAACGTTTTCCGACGTGAGCTGGAGCATGCGCACTGGGCTTTTTCCACTTTCATTTACGCGGGGATACACCGGGCCATTTACACTACGCCGCCGCAACTTACGGAGCAAGTGCTTTGAGAATACGGCACTTGCTCCAGTAAGTTGTGGCGGCGTAGTGTAAGTGCTTACACTACGCCGTCGCAGAAGGTACGTGAATCTGGCCCATAGGCTTTTAGGGAGTTGAGTTCCTGGAGCTTTGGCTAAAAAATGCCAACAGCTCCTAAACTCAAGTTTAAGAGCTGCCAGTGTAGGCTAGTGTGCATGAAGCCTTAGAACGACTGGGATTGCGTGAAAAATAATGATTGTGCTACATAGGAATGACCTAAAAAGATGTATAGAAGGGATTATTGGGGCTATATACAAATGTAGAATGACTGACCACCACCAGTAGAGTAGAGGTAGAATGACTAGAAAAGTGTGTAGAAAAAATGACCAGGGTGGTGTGTAGGAAGAATGACCAGTTTGCAGATTGTGCTTTGCCTAAATGTTTTGGTTCCTCTTTTGCATCTTAGAATCTCGGGGACATGCACTCAATAAAGTGTTTAGTGAGAAGTCAACACTGACCACCCAAGATATACAATGACCTGTAAGTGATTCAACCTTTGGGCGGAAGTAAACCCATCCATAAAACAGGCATGGAAATGTAACACTCCCATTGGTTGTGCTCTCAACCGAACTGTCAAGCCATCCAATGGCTGGTGTCATAACTGATCACATGTGCAGCATCATGGCAGTTGTAGAATAAACAGAGGCAAAGATGGCAGCCTCCTTGGCTGAAAACGATAGGAGGGTTTACTTACACTTTATTACTGAAATAGCGTTGCATGGACTAACCATTAGAATGAATCTGGTAATTTTACTTTCAAATAATGGTAAGGTACAAAGCATAAATTAAAAGCACAAAGCGCCGATTGTCCGATAAGCCAGAGACTTCATACAAAGTTAAGTGCTAGAATTGTGTCCCCGGGTCTTATTAGACCCAAGTCAGTGCCTTTGCTGAATGCAAACGGCTTCAGCCAATTTGAAGTTTATATAAAGAGCTTGTATTTGAACAAAGTGATACACCATCTGAATTACAATTGGTACAATGGCCCCTTTACAGGGGTTCCCAGAACTCTGTGATTTAAAGAGAATTTACGGTGCTTTTGTAAATGTTTATTTATTATACTGGATATTTTAGTCAGTTAAATATACAGTACCTATGAAAATACTTTGTTATAAAATATGTGTTCATTCTGCCAGAAATTCTGCTGGCTGTGCCTCCTACTCCGGGAGCTGCCAGTAATATATTATTTAGAGGCCTGAAATACTTACCTGTTTACCAATGGAGGCCACCTCCCTGACCAACTGTCTGTGCCGCCTTTGACACTTTTTCATTGTGACCCTGATTTCGAGGGACTGTCCCTGATTTCGAGGGGCTGTCCCTGATTTGGAGGGACTGTCCCTGATTTGGAGCAATGTCCCTCTGTCCCTCTTTCCCCCTCATTTGTCCCTCATTTTGGTCTGATCTATATAGTTTCAAAAAGTGTTTCCCCATCCAAATTCTAAATGGCTGCATTTGTCAATTTGAAAAGCCAATATAAAGGAATAGTAATGGTAAAAAAAAAAAGCCCTTGTGGATTTAATTAATTTTTTTTTGGTTAATTCTCCTTTAACTACTTGCCCACCAGCCGCCGCAGTTATACGGCGGCAGGTCTGCTGCGCGAGATCACGTAGCTATACGTCATCTCACTATGAAGCCAATAGGGGTGCGCGTGCTCTCCCTGCTCGCCCCTGCTTCCCACGCGTGTGCCTGGCGGGCACGATCACCTCCGGGCACCTGCGACCGCTCGTTACAGGGCGAGAACCGGGAGCTCTGAGTGTAAACACACAGCTCCCAGTCATGTCAGAGGGGGAAATGACTGTTCGCTGTTCATACAATGTATGAACAGCGATCTGTAATTTCCCCAAGTCAATCCCACCCCCCCCTTCAGTTAGAACACACCTAGGGAACATACTTAATCCCTTCCTCGCCCCCTAGTGTTAACCCCTTCCCTGCCAGTGGCATTTTTATAATAATCAATGCATTTGTATAGCACTGATTGCTATAAAAATGCCAATGGTCCCAAAAATGTGTCAAAAGTGTCCGCCATAAGTTCGCAGTACCGATAAAAATGGGCGCAAGGCGTCATCTGATATAATTTTGCTATAGGCCGGGTGTCAACTGGTTATACCATCCACTTTGAGATGCCATTGTAACAAGATAATTAATGTTATTGACTTGACTGAGGAAGTGCTTCCTGCTGCCTGCAGCGGTCTGATGTCACCATCCCAGCCCAGGCAAAGGCACTTGAACGGAATTCAAGCTTTGCTTTTTAGTGATCAGAGGCGGGGGCTGATATTTTGACCTGTCAGGAATGGAATCATGCAGATTTGTAAAGTCCATTATAAACATCTAAACTAAAAAATGCAATATATATTACAATCTGTAAACAATAATGTATTTTCTTTCAGAGCTCATTTTTAGAGGCATAGTCATGCCTACAAGAAAAACCCGTCTGTAAGAGAACTGTCCCTGGAAATCCGGGACAAATGCCAACATTTCCTATTCTACACATATCTTCTGCCGGGGACTGGTGTCATGGTATAGGACTTTCTACATATGCATCTGATACTTGATATTTCTGTCCTGTGTCTCCGCTCCATGTGGCATCTGTCTGCACTTTATTTATTTACCGTGGTAGCTGCATGAGTCAGGCCTATAATTGACATGACACAGCTCCTCAGCAGTTTTCTGCTCAGCCTTCTCCTTTCTCTTGTAGGCCTATCCGAGCACATAAAGGACAGCATAGGCATGTGGCCCGACCAGCGCCAACGGACGGGCGGGCGCTGAAAGATTTTCCTGTTATTGTTGTGGTCCTAGAATAAGGTGGCCAGACTTTTAAAATTAAGTTATTTTTTGTTGGCAAATGGTAAACGATTTTATACGAATATTTTCCGCAAATTACATATATAGTGTCAATGGGTTGTCAGCACCCAGGACAAGGCACAAAATCCCCCCCCCCCCGCCAGACTTTTAGGACTCCCTTACACTAGTACAGTAGTACTGACCAACTTGATTCCTACACTGACCTACCTGATTCTTACACTGACCTTCCTGATTCCTATACTGACCACTACACTGACCTACCTGATTCTCACACTGACCACTACACTGACCTACCTGATTCTTACACTGACCACTACACTGACCTACCTGATTCTTACACTTACACTTACAGTGTCCCGGAATGAAACTGACACAGCAACCCCCCCGGGCCAATCTGATGCCCCCAAAAAAGGCTGCCACATCACTGATTTACTCACTGACAGTACTTGTCCTGGTCGGGAACGCCTCTTGTGTCCAATCACTGTGCTTTGATTCGTTACAGCACAAGCTGATTTTTGGGAAGGGAGGGTGTCCCTGAATGGTAGTTTGGAAATGTGGTCACCCTACACTACACTGACCTACCTGATTCTTACACTGACCACTACACTGACCTACCTGATTCCTACACTGATCACACGTCAAGCCCCACCCCCTACAGTTAGAAACACACATGAGGTCACACTTAACCCCTACAGCGCCCCCTAGTGGTTAACCCCCTCACTGCAATTGTCATTTTCACAGTAATCAGTGCATTTTTATAGCACTTTTTGCTGTGAAAATTACAATGGTCCCAAAAATGTGTCAAAAGTGTCCGACGTGTCCGCCATAATGTCGCAGTCAAAAAAAAATCGCTGATCGCCGCCATTAGTAATAAAAAAAATGATTAATTAAAAATGCCATAAAACTATCCCATATGTTGTAAACGCTATAAATTTTGTGCAAACCAATTGATAAACGCTTATTAAGTTTTTTTTTTACCAAAAATAGGTAGAATACGTATCGCCTAAACTGAGGAAAATTTTTTTTTTTTTATATATTTTTTGGGGATATTTATTATAGCAAAAAGTAAAAAGTATTGCATTTTGTTCAAAATTGTCGGTCTATTTTTGTTTATAGCGCAAAAAATAAAAACCGCAGAGGTGATCAAATACCACCAAAAGAAAGCTCTATTTGTGGGGGGAAAAAAAGCCAATTTTGTTTTGAAGCCACGACGCACGACCGCACAATTATTAGTTTAAGCAACGCAGTGCCAAATCACAAAAGGGGGCAAGGTCCTTTACCTGCATATTGGTCCGGGTCTTAAGTGGTTAACAACGCGCTGCCTGGGGGGCGCATTACTGCTTGCAACCTTACAGCTGGTACTGGCTGGTGATATATATGGAGCTATATACAGTATATAAATATTCTGCCTGTATTACAACTTTAATTCTGACCACCCTAAATTACCAGCATATAGAGATATACAATACTGAAATCTGCTGTGTATGCAGTAGCTGATCAACTGGAATAAATTAAACAAGACACGCAGCCTGCGTTCCCATTTTTAATTGCAAGGCATCCGTTATGCCTTCTGTATTAATCAGATCACAGTGATTTCGAGGGTTCGCTCATAGACAAGGGAGATTTTGATTGCCTGCTTAGATCAGATGTATAGCTGGTTGCTTCCAGCACTGCTTCCGACTTCATTAGCAGTAAAGGATTTTAAATGTAACAAATGTTGCTACATTGACAACACAGGAGTCCTCTGGCTTTGCGCTGGATCATGGTGCTGGGGCGATAAATACTGCATGCCGTGTTATGGTGGAGCCCCAGTCATCTGGACCATGAAGCTCTCACAACCCGCCCCTACAAATTTTCACCAATGTCATTTTTAAGAGAATCCTGGCCTACAAGGGCTGTCATTTCTGACCTCCTGAAAATGCTAACTGCATGGCTGCCAGCCTGCCTGGGATCTCAAGCCTGCCCCACAGACCGAGGACAATCATGCAGCCAGGGAAGTCAAAGAAAATCCAGAACTCCTTATCTGCATACTTGTTTTGGGTCAATGACTTGAGAAAGTAATTCCTTGCAATCAACAGCCAGACAATCGGCATTATTAAAAAAGAAAAATTCAGTGTTTTTTCTTTCAGTATAGGTTTCTTTTAAAGCAGTGGTCTCCAAACTGCGGCCCGAGGGCCAGATGCTGCCCTTTGCTTGCTTTTATCTGGCACTTGGGGCACTATTTTATCCAAGGATCCCAACAATGGGGCATAATTCGCTGAGCCCCAATAAAGGGGGACAATTCCTCCCAATGACACCAATAATGGGGCAAAATTCCTCCCAATGACCCCAACAATAAGGCACAATTTCCCCCGCTGACACCAAAGATGGGGCATTGTTTTTTTCCATTGACATCAAGACCTTTTATACTCCCAATGGCCATAGTCAGGCCCCACAAAAGTCTTAAAGTGGTTGTTAAGCCTCTCTAACCTGTATACACTATCAGCACTGCCTCCTATTGTAGTGTCCCCCTCTGTGTATGATTTATAAAAATAAATGCTGCAAATACCTAATTTCACTGCCGAGATTGCGATCACATGACCAGCCAGCTTTCTCCTTTCCTCCTCTGAGAGATGCAGCAGGCGGGGCTGAGATTTTCCTGCTGATGTCAGTCTGGAGGGGAGGAGGAGAGGAGGAGAGAGCTGGCTGGTCATGTGATCCCAATCTCGGCTCTTAAATGAGGTATTTACAATATTTATATTTATAAATCATTCACAGAGGGGGACACTGCAATAGGAGGAAGTGCTTACGGTGTATACAGGTTAGTGGTATGAGAGCAGCAGGAGGGCGAGGAGGACACAGGAGCAGAGAGGAGAGCAGATAGCAGGCTGCTGATGACGAAAGTATGTAAACTGACCACGGTGTCATGTCTCAGCAGCCATTAAACACCGTGGTCAGTTTACAGAGGGGTGGGAAGAAACTGTCAGGATCAGGGGGCCAAATGACACAGGACAAGCACTGTGCCATATAACATGCTTTAAAGGAGCAGGATCCATTTTTTAGATAACCCGTTACAACCACTTTTACCTACAGGTAAGCCTAGAGTAAGGCTTACCTGTAGGTGCTCGAAATATCTCCTAAACTTCCACGGTTAGATATTTACAGAAATGACGGGCGCCGATGTCTATGGCTCAACGGCGCAGGCGCACTTTAGCAACAGCGATCGTGCCATTTCTAAAGGACCCTGTATCATGACTGCCGGCTCCTGCGCGCATGCATCGCATACTAGCACATTATGTGAAACTTACCTGAAAACTAAGCCTTGGATGCTGGAGACAGCTTCCATCTTCACTCGTCTTGCTTCCGGGTTCCTGGACTCCGGCTCTTCGATTGGCCAGAGCCGCAATGACATAACTCTTGCGTGTGCGCGCAGGAGCCGCAGGTCACGGTAGAGGGCTCTGAAGGATAGACATGGGTGGCTGCCCCTTTAGAGCGCATGTCCCAGTGATGTCACTGGCTGCTTGTAAACTAAATACCTTCTAAACAGTGCACGTTTAGAAGATATTTACACTACCTATAGGTGGCCAGTGGCGTAGCGTGGGTTGTCAGCACCTGGGGCGAGGCAAGTCATTTTCGCCCCCTGACCCATGGACTTTCCCATTTTCAGCTAGCTCCAGTCTGGTCAAATGAGCCACTGTGTGAGACAGCGGTGGGTGTAGGGAAGAGGAGAGCATGCTTGATAATGACTGGTAAAGCCTGGAGTGGTGAAATCATGCATAAGTTACTATGTCCCATCTGTTGTTGGCGCTCCCTCCTCTCCACATTCGTGACAGCGCTTCTCTGAATTTTGCGCCCAGGGCGGTGGCCCCCCTTGCACCCCCCACACTACACCACTGGGTAAGACTTATTATAGGCTAACCTATAGGTAAAAGTAATAAATGGAAGTTTACTTCCTCTTTAACCTCCCCTTATCAAGAGAGAATAAATTCAGTTCCTCTAATGTACCTCTGTGCCCTGATGTTTACACCCTCCAGCAAAATCTTTTGTGCGCTAGTTAAATCTGCTCAGTTCCCATAGACTTCTATGGGGTCAATTACTGAGATGGGATCAGCTGCACAAGAGATGGGATCAGCTGCACAAGTCATTGGGGGATTGAACACAGCGACATGAAAGCCACGGGACAGTAGTATTCATCTGGGGTGGGGTATATTAAGGCCAGGTGGAGATAACTACACATTCTATTTAAAAAGCAGTAAATGTGACGTTCACCAAACATTCTCTGGCAGAGAATCAATCACTGTTTTTGAAAAAACAGGGGACCAAAAAATTCACCTGCAGAGAATGTTTTCTGAATGCCAGATTCACTGCTTTATAAATCTGCAAATTATTCCTGTTAGACACAATTCAGCCCTTGTCTGACATCAGGCTGACTACTTGTTGACAGTCACCTCACCAGGAATTATTGGATCACAACAGAGTTATTCTCACACATTTACAGCAATTAAAAGCTCACGTGTGGTTGAGCTATTATTCATTTGTCCCTAATTAATATTTTTATAAAAGGAAGTCCAAGGTCCAGTAATCCTAAACTTTTCTGAGTCATGGAAGCTGAGATATCTTCATATTTTAATGGCCATCTATTCTGGCAAACCTGGTGGAATATGTTATCAGAAATGCTAATAAAGCTACAGACCCATTTTGGCGAGAAGTTCCCCTTCATATTCCTCAGCGCACAAGTCGGATTATCGTGACTTAAAGAGAACCATTGGTTTTGAATAGAGGCAGAGAAATGTTGCTAAAAGCTAGCGCGGCTAAACACGAAACGCAAAATGCTACTAAATTTTACAGTCGATTTTTCCTGACGTTGGTAGTGGCATTGGTACGTGTTTCCCAGAAAATAAGACCTACCCCGATAATAAGACCTAGCATGATTCTTGGGGAGGGCTGCAATATAAGCCCTACCCCGAAAATAAGCCCTAATAAAATTAACTTTAACTTTTTTTTAATCCATTTTGCAGAATGATTGCAGCAGCTCCCCCTCTCCTCTCTCCTCCCGCCCGATGCCCGCAGCCCCTCCCTCTTCAGCACATGGAGCAGGCAGCGGGACACTGGCTCCCCCCTCCTTTATATTTAGGACTATAGCCACGCCCATATTCATAATTATTTTACAACTTTTATGTAACTTTGTAGACAGGGAATTTTCGTTGTATTCCTCAAGCATTACTCATTGTTATTCTAACAAGCAAGATAAGGAACCAGGAAAGCAGCAATCCATGAGATTATTACAAGGTGATAATGACTGCTTTATGATTTCCTTGTGTGCCTAATTAAGAGGCAGAAAATCCAATGTGTTAATTAGTGTTGAACATAGCCTTGGAGATCTTTCCGTTTTTAAAATGCAACCAATAGGGAAAATGGGCGGAAAAAGATCCTTGGAAATAAATGGAAAAGTCTCGTTTATTGAGGATGGGGAGGGGGGAGGGGGTCTGTATAGCTTGTAAATGTCCCTTTTTAGAGGGACTGAGCCTGTTTGAAAACCAAATTCCTCGGTCTATCCTGAAGCCTCATACATACGATCGGACTTCCATTGGACAAATCCGTGGATTTTGTGTCCGAATGGCATTGTCCGTGAACTTGCTCTGCATACACACGGCAGAACATTTTCAGCCAACATACACCAAACTACGTGGTTTTTCAGCTCTTTACCGCCACCCTTTGGGCAACTTCTGCTATTGTTGTCTGATGTTTAGCATTGGTTCGGTGCAGAATAAAATTTTACCTTGAATAAGATATGAGATACCGCAGTGCCATCTTAAAAGTATTATAGGCCCCCGGGCAATACAGTGCACTAGGGCCCTGTCTACGCAACCATGCACGAGAATAAAAATACGAATTATCAATAAGGCTATATTTATTGGTACTTCCAACAGCTTTGGACCCCCTGCCTTTTTACACAGTCACCGCCCCCGGACCCCCTGCCTTTTTACACAGCCACCCCCCCTGGACCCCCTGCCTTTTTACACAGCCACCCCCCTGGGACCCCCTGCCTTTTTACACAGCCACGCCCGGACCCCCTGCCTTTTTACACAGCCCCCCCCCGGACCCCCTGCCTTTTTACACAGCCACCCCCCCGGGACCCCCTGCCTTTTTAAACAGCCACCCACCCCCCCCTGGACCCCCTGCCTTTTTACACAGCCGCCTTCCCCCCATTGAAACCCCTGCCTTTTTACACAGCCACCCCCCCCCCCTGGACCCCCTGTCCTTTTACACAGTCACCTCTCCCCCCGGGCAGAGGACAGGAGGGGGTGCCTGACACCCCCCCAGTGTATGGTACCCATGGCGACCGGGCCGCCCCCCCTCCCCCTCGTAAGTACTGCACTGGTGGGCCCCCAGGCAAGTGGGGCCCCCGGGCAACTACCCAGCGTGCCAATGCGAAAAGACTTCCCTGAGATACCGTAGTTCACAATTATTTTATCAAATCAGAACACTGCCCCCATCCCATTGGTTTCCCTTTAACCAAAACTTGGGAATATTATATTAGATTCGATTTGTGTGCTGGCCCAGCCAATATATGCACTGACATGAAGGCCTGATCCATCTCAGCTTCCCAGGGTGTCCCAGGACCTTGTTCCAGCACTGGTTGCAGTGGTCATCTAAGAGCAGATGGTTTTTGTCTGTCATAATTGGGGGGGGGGGGGGGTAATGCGATGATCTATAAATCAATTATTGTCTCAGTGAATTTGATTAATCCCCTGAACAATGATGGCTCATGCATGTAGCCGCTTAATGGGACAACTGTCTCGGTGACACATAAGAGCACATAAGTAAAACCTCACAAATTGGTGGCTATTGTGGATTGTTTTGGAGGCTTTATTTACTAGTATAACTTCTGGTGTAAACGCACAGCTGCTGTCCCAGATTGAACCTTGCTTGTTACTACAGTCAATGAACCAGAGCCATCTGCTACTATAATACATCATATACTATAGAAAACAGATATCATTGTTTTTTGCTATTTGAAAACACTAATTGTTTGAAAACATGTCCTACAATTAGGGAGTCCTGGTAATAAATGTACTCATTTCAAGGGAGAATCGAGACGGCTTGAGAGTACGTGACCCACACAAAAGGTAACTGATAGAAACTGTGTTAAATAAACAGGCATGGGCATCCGCTCCATAGGGCAAGGGGGGGCAATTGACCCCCCCCCCTGGAAAATCGAGAAGGTGTTGAAGAGTCTAGCGGCCGCGGGGTGGCGAGCAGAGTGAAGGCGCCTCCCCCTCCGGTGTTTATGTGTACACAAGGGGAGGGAACCTGCTGTGACTGTGCCACGCTGCTGGCTGATCTGAGGTACTGAATGGGATGAGGGAGGGGGGTCCATCTGTGCTGAAGGGGGGTCTGTGCTGAATAGAGGGGTCTGTGTGGAATGGGGGTCTGTGCTGAAGGGGGGTCCATCTGTGCTGAATGGAGGGGTCTGTGCGGAAGGGGGGTCTGTGCTGAAGGGGGATCCATCTGTGCTGAATATAGGGGTCTGTGCTGAAGGGGGGTCCATCTGTGCTGAAGGGGGTCTGTGCTGAATGGAGAGGTCTGTGTGGAATGGGGGGGTCTGTACTGAAGGGGAGTCCATCTGTGCTGAATGGAGGTGTCTGTGTGGAATGGAGGGGTCTGTGCTGAAGGTGGGTCCATCTGTGCTGAATGGAGGGGTCTGTGCAGAATGGGGGGGTCTGTGCATTCTCTAGGCTATATTTATATGTGCATGGAGTAAAGCTGAATTATCTCAAGAGCTATTTCACACTGCCAGCTGACCGCCTTATCGGTAAAGCGCCACTAAAAAGCGGTGCTTTACCATAGTTTTAGCTGCGCTATTCGGCCACTAGCGGGGCGCTTTTAACCCCCATGAGCATTTTAAGAAAGGGTTAAATGCGACTGTGTATCACCGCTGCCGTTTTGCCCCCCTCTAAAAAAAAACAGCGGACGCCCATGTAAACAGTCAGGTATGCACTTTAATGAAGTTGGTTAAACCACTATATTGAGTTGCCCTGGCCATAGATCTTCATAGACACTAGTAAAGTTGACCATCACCAGCGGAGGGAGACCGTAGTTGTCACTTTTCGACGGCGGTCACTGTTCGATAGAACACCAGCAGAGGAGCCAGAAAATGAAGCCAGCCACTGATGGCTTTTTTTTTTTTTTTTAAAGAGCAGTGAGATTGGGGAAACAGTGCATGAAGGAGGCAGACGACTAACTTTAATCTTTATAACTAGAATGACTGCATTCATAGGGGGCTAAGTCCCAATTTACGACACTTTGTCAACAATCATAAGCAAACAGAGGGCGCACCAGCCTAGTGCATTATCCTTAGATATCCTTTTTTGATAAAATCAAGAAATGTATATAGACTCACAAACCAACAAAGCTCATCAGAACAAATTCAGGTACAGACAGCCAAAGTATTTCCTTACAACACATAACATGTTTCGAGGGACTTGCCTTCTTCTTCAGAGCCAACCTGAGGAAGAAGGCAAGTCCCTGTTGAAACGCTTTATCTTTGCCGCAGCCAGGGCTATTATACACAGGCATTAGAATTCTAGTGTCTTTCCCAGTATTAAAGAATGAGTGTCTGAAGCCAAAGTTCCTGTGTTTCTTTACAACATATAACATGTTTCGAGGGACTTGCCTTCTTCTTCAGAGCCAACCTGAGGAAGAGGGCAAGTCCCAGTTGAAACGCTTTATCTTTGCCGCAGCCAGGGCTATTATACTTATGCCGCGTACACACCGTCATTTTTTGTGATGAAATAAAACAACGTTTTAAAAAACGTCATTTAAAATGATCGTGTGTGGGCAAAACATTGTTTTATGTCTTCTGAAAAATTACCAACATTTTTTTCGAACATGCTTCAATTTTTTAAGTCGTTTTTCAAAATGTTGTTTTTTGTGTCATAAAAAATGATTGTGTATGGGCTAAAACGACGTTTAAAACAACGTTTTTAAACCCGCGCATGCTCAGAAGCAAGTTATGACGCGAGCTTGAATGGAACAGAGTGGCGTCGAACGCGGTGTACGTAACCGCGCTTTGCAAGAGCATTTTCAGAAAACGATGGTGTGTAGGCAACGTCGTTTTTTAAAATAAAGTTTAAAAAACTTTGTTTTGTTTCGTGAGATAAAACAACGTTATTTTACATCACAAAAAGTGATCGTGTGTACGCGGCATTAGGCTTCGGAATTCTGAAAATGTATATATGCTCACAAACCAACCTATGTACAAGCCCATCAGAACAAATCCAGGTACAGACAGCCAAAGTTCATGTATTTCCTTACAACACATAACATGTTTCGAGGGACTTGCCTTCTTCTTCAGAGCCAACCTGAGGAAGAAGGCAAGTCGCAGGTGAAACGCTTTATCTTTGCCGCAGCCAGGGCTATTATACTTAGACTTTGGAATTCTAGTGTCATTCCCAGTATCAAAGAATTGGTGTCTAAAGCCAAAGTTCCTTACAACATATAGCATTACAGATGTTTGGAGGGACTTGTCTTCTTCTTCTTCAGAGCCAACCTGAGGAAGTGGGCAAGTCCCAGTTGAAACGCGTTATCTTTGCTGCAGCCAGGGCTATTATACACAGACATTGGAATTCTAGTGTCATTCCCAGTATTAAAGAATGGGTGCCTGAACTAAATGATATTATGCATATGGAGGAATTGACAGTGAGCCTACAGGGGAAATACCCAGAATTAATAGCTAAATGGGGGGCTTGGAAAGACTTCAGACCTGAGATATCTTGACACTGTACCTGTAACCTAGCCTCTCACTACATATGAATATAGGAAACCGTGAAGGAAGCCCTTAGGGCTTCTTTTTCTGCTTTCAATGTTTGAAGTTCGATGCTTCAGAGCATGCGTCGGAATTCCATACAGGCGAACGGTATTTCCGATATACATTTTTTCTCTTTCTAAGTCCGTCGGAATTTCCGACGGAAAAAGTCCGATGGGGCATACACACAGTCGGAATATCCGATGAAAAAATTCCGTCTGACTTTTTACGTTCTGACTTGGTTCACACATATATGTGAATTGGAATGCGTTTTCAACCACATCCAATTCGCATAACACGTGAATGTGAACAGCTTTCAATGGCGCACATGTCCGAGTGGTGGCGGTGCGGTTTGAAAAAGGGTCCTGTGCGTTTTTGGGTTTCTGGTTCATTTGCAAATTCATGTAAAAATTTGCACCTGAACTGGTGAACAGGACCGCACCGGACTCCGGACTGAAAACTGTGACATGTGTGAGCCCAGCCTTAGCGTATCATAAAAAATGTTTCAATAAAGTTTGAAAACTAAAAACAAAAAAAAATGTAAATACATTTTCATTAATACTGTAACTTATTTAAAAGTCTCACCGTTCACAATGTCATTACCATTTTCCTATATACACTATTTCATAACTAAAACATCAGATAATAACTGCTAGAAGAACTTGGTTAGACCCGATATAGTCAGCTGTGATAGGCAGTGCCGGGACAAGGCCATCCAGCGCCCAGGGCAAAGATGCCAAACTTCACCCCTCCCAACCCTTGGGTACTAGGGTTAGGGTGCCCCCATCCCTGCATACATTGGGGACAGCTAACAACTGCGTATACCTGTTATTAAGATTTTTGTCTTCCAAGAAGGCATTTTTAGGTCAGACAGTTTGCTAAGCCTTTCACCTTGGCAACCTCTACCGGCTCTGCCAACCCAGACGACAAATATATGAAAAGCCCACTGGTAAGGAAGTCCACAGGTTAGGAAGCCTACAGGTTGCCCACCGGTTAGGAAGTCCATCGGTTGGGAAGCCCACAGGTTAGGAAGCCCACGGGTTAGGAAGCCCACCGGTTAGGAAGCCCACCGGTTAGGAAGCCCACCGGTTAGGAAGCCCACGGGTTAGGAAGCCCACGGGTTAGAAAGCCCACAGGTTAGGAAGCCCACTGGTTAGAAAGCCCACGGGTTAGGAAGCCCACAGGTTAGGAAGCCCACTGGTTAGGAAGCCCACTGGTTAGGAAGCCCACGGGTTAGGAAGCCCACAGGTTAGGAAGCCCACGGGTTAGGAAGCCCACGGGTTAGGAAGCCCACGGGTTAGGAAGCCCACGGGTTAGGAAGCCCACAGGTGAGGAAGCCCACGGGTTAGGAAGCCCACAGGTGAGGAAGCCCATAGGTTGCCCACCGGCTAGGAAGTCCATCGGTTAGGAAGCCCACAGGTTAGGAACCCCACCGGTTAGGAAGTCCACAGGTTAGGAAGCCCACAGGTTGCCCATCGGCTAGAAAGCCCGGGAGTTAGGAAGCCCACGGGTTAGGAAGCCCACGGGTTAGGAAGCCCACGGGTTAGGAAGCCCACAGGTTAGGAAGCCCACCGGGTTAGGAAACCCACAGGTTAGGAAGCCCACAGGTTAGGAAGCCCATAGGTTGCCCACCGGTTAGGAAGTCCATCGGTTAGGAAGCCCACAGGTTAGGAAGCCCACGGGTTATGAAGCCCACAGGTTAGGAAGCCCATAGGTTGCCCACCGGTTAGGAAGTCCATCGGTTAGGAAGCCCACAGGTTAGGAAGCCCACGGGTTAGGAAGTCCACTCTGTCTCTGCACAAGACTTACCCATTTTCTTGAATGTTGTCAGAGGCTCATGGCTCTTGGTGCATTGAACCTGTTCAGCCACCACTTCAGGTTCCTCCTGATACTTCTTCTTCTTCCCCCCACATATCGTGCTCCAGAAGCCGGGCATTTCATGCCTTTTCACTGTGCCCTCCTTGTATGCCCACCTCCTGCCCCTCTGTGCCACCAACAATTCTCTCCGACTTCCTTCCACTTAGGTCCCTAGCACTCTGCTGTCCCTCCTATGACATTCAGCTCTCTCACTAACTTGTACATATCCCAGCGTCTACCTCTTGGTTTCTCCCTGTCTGTCTCTGGAGCCTTTGTGTGTGATCAGCCTCAGCCCAGCCTCCTTTCCTTGCTCCTCCTCAGCACTGATTTCCAGTCTTTGGCTGGCTGACTCCCCTGGAGTCGCATTTCACCATCACAGTCACTCTCTATGCGCACAATCTCAGCAGGCTGGGGATCCATCTACAACATCTCGGGATCCGCCACAAACATGCGCATAAGATTATTGGATGACTACGGCTTAATGTAAACGTCAACCCTAAATGAATGGCGTTTTCTATGCTAAAGCACTGTGTATTATAAACAATTGCCTTTATTCTACATGAATCCTTTAGATTGTAAGCTCTGATGGGAAGGGTCCTCCTAGCTAGGGATCGACCGATATCGTTTTTTCAGTGCCAATGCGATTACGATATTTCGGCCCCCTCTTGTCTGCCGATATTCTGTACATTTAAAATCACTGTTATTGCTGTGAGAAGGAACGTAAACATCCCTTGTCACAGTAAACCCCCCTCCTGCCCAGACCAATTTTCAGCTTTCAGCGCTCTCACTCTTTGAATGACAATTGCGCGGTCGTACAACACTGTACCCAAATTAATTTTTTTATCATTTTTCCCCCACAAATAGAGCTTTCTTTTGGTGGTATTTGATCACCTCTGCGGTTTTTATGTTTTGTTAACAAAATTAAAAAAGACAGAATAAAAAAAAATACAAAACCGTTTTATATTTTGTTATAAATGCTCCATTTACTGTCTAATCTTGAATTTTGATTTATCTCCCCCGCGGTGGATGGCGTCTGTATATCCCGTCACGGATTTAGGACTCGGGCATTTCCGGCGCAATACGGCCCCTGCGCACAGACCTAGGAGCTGACTGCGCAGGCGCCGTATTTCTCCGAGTCCTATTTCGGCTTTTTTCGGAGGGCGTTTTAGAGAAATACGGCGCCTGCGCAGTCAGCTCCTAGGTCTGTGCGCAGGCGCCGTATTGCGCCGGAAATACCCAAGTCCTAAATCGGGTATTTTCGGAAGCCGTGACGGGATATACAGGCGCCATCCACCGAGGGGGAGATAAATCAAAATTCAAGATTAGACAGTAAGTGTGGCATTTAAAAAAAAAAAAACACCATACTGGCGCTGACGCCAGTATGCTGGATCATATGGAAAATTGTATATTTAGGGTGAACCTCCTCTTTAAGGGCATTGATAGGTGGTACTGGTGGTCACTAAGAATTGGCACTAATAGGTGTCACTGATAGGTGGCACTAATAGCTGGCTGGCAGTGATGGGCACTTATGGGTGGCAGTGATGGGCACTGATAGGTGGCACTGGTGGGCACTGAGAGGCGGCACTGGTGGGCACTGAGAGGCGACACTGGTGGGCACTGAGAGGCGACACTGGTGGGTGACACTGAAGGGCATTGATAGGTGGTACTGGTGGGCACTGAGAATTGGCACTAATAGGTGTCACTGATAGGTGGCACTGATAGGTGGCAGAGATGGGCACTGATAGGTGGCAATGATGGGCACTGATCAGCACTGGTATGTGAGATTGATAGGCAGCACTGCTAGGTGGCACTGATATGGCACGTTAACAGAGCAGGATTACAGCAACATCAAAGCAAAAAACGAACAATGAGGACATGAAAACAGCACTGCAGTAAGGTAAAGGAAGCTATTTAGCTAAAAAAAAAAAAAAATCCTTTAGTGACCCTTTAAGGTTCAGGAAGGCAGTCTTCTCTCTATGAAGCCAGGAAAACTTGACTTCATGACTTTCAAAACTAGAAGGAAGAGACTTTAAATGTCACCATAGAAAGTTGTTTACTGAAAAAGTAGTTGAAACTTGGAACAAACTTCCAGCAGAAGTAGAGAGTCAACTGTAAGATCTAGGGGGGTGCTGGGGTGGGCTCCAGCTCACCTATGAACAATGTTTATAAACAATGCTACTTTGTATCTCTCTATCTCCCATCTTAACAATGTTTTAAAAAAATGCTACTTTGTATCTCTCTAGCTCACTTAGGCTAGGTTCACACTATTGTGGGCTGTGCCCCCCGCGTTTGCTTGGGCATGGCAGCTCATTCACTTAAATAGGCTGCTGTGTCTCTCAGAAAAAAGGCGCATTCACCTTTTAAAAAAATGTGGCCTCAGGGATACGCATGTACTTTTTGACCATAAGATTTCCCTGTGGTTCCCGCACACGCAAATGCGCAGTCTGAGATGCATAAGAGCAGCGCAATTTGGATGCGGGTGGTTGCGGGTGCGGGAACAGTAGTGCTCCCTGCACCGTATCCAGCCTGCAAACTGCAGGCAAGTGTGAATCGAGCCTTATGTACAATGTTTACAAACAATGTTACTTTGTATCTCTCTATCTCACCTATGTACAATGTTTATAAATAATGTTACGTTGTTTCTCTCTGAGTTGCTTCACACAGGGGCAACATGACTTTCAGTGCGACTTTGGGAGGCAACTTGAACACGACTTGAGTATGAATAAAAGCGCGACTTACAACACGACTTGGAGTCGCCTCCAGGAAGGGGAACTCCACACCAAATTTTAAATTAAAAAAACGGCGTGGGTCCCCCCTTCAGGGGCATACCAGGCCCTTAGAACTGGTATGGATTTCAAGAGGAACCCCCTACAATGAAAAAGTGGCGTGGGGGTCCCCCCCAAGTCCATACCAGACCCTTATCCGAGCACGCAGACTGGTCAGCCAGGAAAGTGGTGGGGTACGATGTACCCCATACTGATCCACATAGGGTGGGGGGCCGGGGGTTCTGGGGCCCCCTTATTAAACACTGGAGGGGGAGGCGGCTTCACTCTGCTCGCTGTGCCTGTGTGACATCCAACCCAGGACTGCTCAGACAGCACCGCGGCCACAAGACTCTTCAACACTTCTTGATTTTCCAGGGGGGGAGGGGGGGTCATTTGCCCCCCCCCCCCCTTGCCCTATGTAGTGGACACCCATGATACCAGACCTAAGTGCCTGGTAGATGGTAGAGTAGGGCACATGAACAAAAGATCGCAGCAGGGTAACACTAGATTCAATGAGCAGGTGAGTATCCAAATCAATGTCAATCCAGAATAACAGGTAAGTTAGGGAGAGGGTAAAAAAAAAAAACTAGAAGTTCCTCTTTAAGGACCCCCCATTCTTGCAGGCAACCAAACTAAAATTCTGCATTCCAGATAAAAGTTTCCTGGAAGCGGGACGAGCCCGATTCTACTTCTTAACCATATTTACAAACCTCCGGGCTTTTCTTCAAGAGGTCAGCAGGACATAAAATCCATTTGATTTGTTTTTCAGATGCTCCGCTCCACTCTTCCCACTGTTAAGCCTGCCTCTCCCTGCGAAGGGTCTACTCACAGATGTAGAGCATATCGGGAGGTTCCATCACACCCTGCATGCCGCACACAGTCAGATAAAATTACTCAACAAGGATCGGCTATAAACAGGAATTCGGACGCTGTGTATTATACAAAAAGGAGATGATAAGTGACCTTGTAAGGTCATTATTGTTCTCAAACGTGTACACATGCTAACGATCAAAAGATTGCATGTATCTAACAATCACTCGGCCCCGCCCCCGGCGGCTGCGTCATTGGATGTGATTGACAGTAGCGGGAGCCAATGGCTGCACTGCTATCAATCATCAAATGAATAGCTGATAAGTCCTGTTGATGGGAACAGGGACCTCTTCCCGACAACTCTGGTTGTCGGGATTTGTGGGTGGGGGGCTTATCGGAATCCAAGAGTCTTCTTTAATAAGGGCCCCCCCCAGATCCCGGCCCCCCCACCCTAGGTGAATGAGTATGTTGTACATCGTACCCCTACCCATTCACCTGGAAGAAAAAAGTGTAAAAAAAAAACACACTACACAGGTTTTTAAAGTCATTTATTAGGCAGATCCAGGAGTCTTCTTCTGACTTTGGGGGTCTTTTTCCAACTTCAGGGGTCTTCTCATCTGCTCTCAGTTGCCTTCTTCCTTCTGCCGGGCTGCTCCGCTACCTTCTTGCAGCTCTTTTACTAGCGGCGGCCCGGTCTTCTGCGTCGTCTTCTCCCCCTGCCCCAAAGCACCCACCCCCCCCCATTTTGAGGGCATGCAGACTTGTACGGTTCAGGAGGGGGAGCGCTCACTCGTCCCCACCCCCTTTCCTGACCAACCGGACTGTGAGTTCAGATAAGGGTCTGGTATGGATTTTGGGGGGAGCCCCCACGCTGTTTTTTCAGCGTATGGGGTTCCCCTTAAAATCCACAGCAGACTTAAGGGCCTAGTATGCTCTAGGAGGGGAACCCATGGCATTTTTTATTTAAAATTTGGCGTTGGGGACCCAGGTAGATGTTTTCTATTGATTTTATTATTGCGCCCTTAATAGATATTACTGCTATCTGTTATTTGGTATTTAAGTGTGTACACAGGATGTTCCTGTCTTATTGTTTCATGTTTCATCTCACTTTCTTTTTTGAAAACTCAATAAAAATAGAAAAGAAAATTTAGCGTGGAGTTCCCCCTCATGATTCATACTAAACAACAGTGCCTGGTATTGGCGGGGATTCAAGTCGGATCCACGTTCAATATTGTGCCGCAGCTAATCGCACTATACAAATGCAGCTGAACGCTGTGCCTGGAGTCTTTAATTCCACAGAACATAAACATGCTTTTAACTGCAGTCCATGTGAAAGGGGCCTTAAAACGTCTGTTACTCTAGGTCAGGGGTCTCCAAACTGCGGCCCGAGGGCCAGATGTGGCCCTTTACTAGCCTCTATCTGGTCCTTGGGGCACTATTCCTCCCTCTGACACCATCAAGGGGAACAATTTCTTCCACTGGTACCAATGACGGCATTCTATTCCTCCTACTAATAGGAGCACTACTACTGCTCCTACTGAGCACCAACCTTGAGGCCATATTTTTTGTCACTGATGCCTGGGCCCGGGACATTTTCTGCTCCCGCTGGCCACAATCCGGCCCTCCTAAAGTCCTAAGGACAACAAACGGGCCCTTTGTTTGAAAAATTTGAAGACCCCTGCTCTAGATAACTACTTGTGTCTTCACACTACTCCATTCCACACCAATGCCAATCAATACCCACTCCGCCGATTACTTGCATTACACCCCTTTCATTAACTTCAGACCAGGTAGGGACCCTTTACTTAGAAAAGTGCAAAGGCCAATTACAGGAAAAAAATGCAAGATGCCCCTAACAGCCACGTTAATAATGTCCTGTGTGTATGAGGTCTGATAGAGACAACATTGATTCACAATCACATAGGAGAACGAATGAAACAAAATCATGTGTTCCCTTAGGTAACTGAAATATAACCAATCAATCAAGTAGCCAGCCCAACAGTTGGACAGATTGTTGGGTTGGAGTGTGCAGTCGGTCAGGCCGCATACACACAATCTAAATTTCCGACAACAAATGTTCGGTGGGACCTTTCGGTCGCATATTCCGACCGCGTGTAGGCTCCATCGGACATTTGCTGTCGGAATTTCTGGTTCTCAATTTTTCCGACACTAAAAGTTCTTGTCGGAAATAGTTTTTTGGCCTTGTCGTTCTACAACCAGTGTCATTACACACTTGGTATCTATGAGTGCAGAATTCCTATTGGTATTCATATGTCCCCAGGACCCATGCTGAGTTTTTGCCTTCTGGCCTTCCCAACGTCCTAGGACAGCATTCACATGCAAGAAGCTCAGGATGGAAATGCCTATTGTGCTCTATGGTAAGATCTAGTCAAACACGTTATTTCATAGAACACTGGGAGCTCCTTAGGATGTAAACACTCATCAGTCCTGGGTGGGCGAGGCAGTAATGACACCACCTTACACCAGTCTGTGATATGTACGTTATGTTGGGAACTGGAGGAGGGGGAGGCAGCAGAACAGCATTTCTGCAGTAAAAATGCACTCATCTTTTCAATGGCGTACGCTATGGGACTCAGAGCTTCCTGAATTACATTTTCATAAAGACATGACTTAAAAGCTATGCATCCTCCAGCACTCCCAGGGTACCCAAGAAGGTCATCATTCTGTATGGTTGGACCTGCCACATGCAGATGATTTCTCAGGATGCTCAGATCATCAGAAGACAACACACCACTCCTGGGAACACCAAAGTCATTACAGAACAGAAAACAGCACTAATAGGTGCTAATTAAGTAAAGACTGAACTCAGTACACTGCAGTTATTATGGGGTTGATGTGAACTACACTATAATATAGAGCAGTGGTCTCCAAACTGCGGCCATGGGGGCAGATGTGGCCCTTTGCTTGCTTTTATCTGGCCTCTGAAACATTATTCCTGCCCTGCCACCAACAATGGGGCATAATTCCTGCCACTGACACCAGCAATGGGGCATAATTCCTGCCACTGACACCAGCAATGGGGCATTATTCCTGCCACTGCCACCAACAATGGGGCATAAATCCTGCCACTGGCACCAGCAATGGGGCATAATTCCTGCCACTGGCACCAGCAATGGGGCACAATTCCTGCCACTGGCACCAGCAATGGGGCATAATTGCTGCCACTGCCACCAACAGTGGAGCATAATTCCTGCCACTGACACCAACTGTGGGGCATAATTCGTGCCACTGCCACCAGCAATGGGGCATCATTCCTGCCACTGCCACTAGAAATGGGGCACTATTCCTGCCACTGACACCAACAATGGGGCATAATTTCTGCCACTGCCACCAACAATTGGACATAATTCCTGCCACTGACACCAACAATGGGGCATAATTCCTGCCACTGACACCAGCAATGGGGCATAATTCCTGCCACTGACACCAGCAATGGGGCATAATTCCTGCCACTGACACCAACAATGGTGCATTATCCCAGCCACTGACACCAGCAACGGAGCACTATTTCTGCCACTGACACCAACAATGGAGCATACTTTCTGCCACTGACACCAACAATAGAGCATTAATTCCACCACTGCCACCAGCAATGGGACATAATTCCTGCCACTGGCACCAACAATGGGGCATAATTCTTTCCACTGAGAAGAAAATGGGGCACTATTCCTCCCACTGACACCAACTATTTCTTCCTTGTATACCAAAGATCAGGCATTGTTTACTCAGACTGGGCACAGTGTGGCCCCCTAAAGTCCAAAGGACAGTAAACTGGCCCTTTCTTTAGAAAGTCTGGAGACCCCTAATATAGAGGATGCATGTATGTACATATTAGGTAGCCAGGGTAGGGACTAGAAGAATGCAGCAAAGGAAGCATATAAAAAAAGGGAAATATAGCATATGATTGCCTTTATAATGCCTATGGGCCAGATTTTCAAAAGAATTACGCCGGTGAATCTACAGATACACCGGCGTAATTTGAATATCCCGCCGGCGTATCGTTGTTTTGTATTAAGTCACTTACACGGATCCTAAATGCAATAATACGCCGGCCGCTAGGTGGCGTTTACGTCGATTTCTGCGCAGAATATGCAAATGAGCCGATACGCCGATTCCCAAAAGTTTTTGCGCGGCGTCAACGTAGTTTGCGAAGGCGTAAGGTTACCCCTGCTATGTGAGGGGTAACATTGCGTAAGTCCGGCGTAAGCCATGTTAAGTATGGACGTCGGGACAGCGTCGTGTTTTTCCGTAGTTTACGTCGTTTGCATAACTCGTCGCGAATAGGCCTATACATTAATTACGTTGCCGTCGTAATCGCTGTATTTGCAGCGTACGACGAAGCATACGCATGGGCCTACGTTTAAGGCCGGCGCATGCGCAGTTCATTCGGCACGGGGGCGCGCTTAATTTAAAATACAGCACGCCCCCTCCTTCCCTATTTGAATTACGCGGCTTTACGCCGTCCCCTTTACGCTACGCTGACGCAAATTACGGAGCAAGTCCTCTGAGAATACAGCACTTGCCCGTAAAAACTGCATAGGTGTAGCGTAAATGGGATACGCCGCAAATACGCAATTTTTTGAGAATCTGGCCCTATATGTATTCTCTAACGACATGCTGGCATTATTGCTACTGTGTTTCCCCAAAAATAAGACCTAGCGCTATTTTCCAGGAGTGCTGCAATATAAGCCCTACCCCGAAAATAAGCCCTGGTTCGAGGTGATTGTGTGCTTTTCAAGGAAACGCTGTATAATCCTAGCGGTGTCAGATCTTGGCCCCCCTCCCTCCACAGAGCTTTGGCGGGTCACGAAAGGTAAAGTGCAAAGCCTCTGCTATCAATATGTCATACTGTGTTCGGTATGCAGCATGAATACTCCTGTCTCCACAAGGTGTTCACAGATTATTTTTCTTCACATGCTGGTGTGTTCTCTTCCCTGCTTCGAACCTTGCAGAGGGAGGGGGCCGGGGTCCCTTGCTGGTGGCTGGGAGAGGTGGAGGAGAGCTGAGGTGTTTGGCACTGTTGTATTGCAGAGGCACACACATTCTGTATTGTGTGCTACTGTAAAATAAAAGATTTGGGCATTTTAAGTTTGTTCAAACTGGGGATTCCTGACAGGCAGGGAGAGAGAGAATATGTTAAGACCTACCCTGAAAATAAGCCCTACTTGGTCTTTTGTTGACAAAATTAATATAAGACCCGGGCTTATTTTTGGGGAAACACGGTATTACACTGTATACCTTATTGTTTTTCTTGTTTTTTTCCCCTGAATATTTTAATAAAACTCAAAGTAAAAAATAGGTAAATGTAAATAACGCAAAAATCCACAAAAATGCACAACCAAGACTTGTTTTAGAGGATCCTCTCTACTTTTTTATACTGCGTTGTGACATGACGCTATCAAGACATCGCTTGTATATCAAGGCAAAATGTATTAAAACATTTTGCTTGTCTTGCAAAACGCTTTCAAACAAAGTTACTCTCAAAATAAGGTTTTACTGTATTAAAATCATATATAACACCATACCCAATGTTTACAAAGTAGAGCTCACAAGTATTTTCCCATTTCAACGTGTACATGTCATCTCAATGTGTTTCAAATGCTTTAGACATCTTCATCAGTTGTTCCCTCCTGGAATTGAGAATCCTTACTCCAGCAAATCGTACAGGAATTTTTTATGATTTTATACTGTTGGGTTCTTCTTAAAGGGTACTGAGGCGTTTTATTGAGTTTGGTTCTCAATATCTGCTTCTATGTTAGTTATAGCATTCATGTTCAAATGTTACATTTGTAGATACTGTGCTCCTGAGGAAGACGTCTAAAGAATTCGAAATGCGTTGTGTTGACATGTGGGTGTTGAAATGAAAAAAGACCTGTGAACTCTACTACTATGTAAATACTGGATATGATGCTATACTATATATGAATTATATATCTAAATAATACATTTTGTGTTTTTTTGTTTTTTTTGTGGTGCCATTTACTATATGCTCAGAGACAAATCCATTGATAAAAAAACTTTTTTGCTCTATATGCCTTTTCGAATGTGGGCATATAGGACAGAGAACATTTATCCAGTTTGTATGTACTAAGATTGTTGCATAGCTATACTAAAAACATTTATATCATAAAACAACCTTTGTCAGCCCCTTTACTACGTGACTAGCTCAATAAAAAAAAAAAAGAAAAGAAATCTCACCTTGCTTTGTGACAGTGACCAAGGCTGAATAAGTGGACGAGAAGGACCAATTTCCATTTGGAATGCTGCAAAACACACAGAAGTGCAATATATAAAAAAAATAAAAAAAAATAATAGGCAGTAGGTTATACACATTCATTGCCCATGGGCCACCCTTTTTATTACCTTTCAAAACACGGCTACAAACCAGACTTCCTGTATTTTGTAAATGAACCTGTGGAACAGTGTTAAAAAAAAGAAATCACAAACCTAATAATGTAAAAACCTCTGCCCAATAAAAAAAAAAAAAGATGCTGCATTGATTATATATACAGTAATCAATTTAAATCACTGAGCAACTCTCTGGCACTTTTTCCTGCAGTATCTCCCCTTAACCACAAGATGTCCTCAGTCTTGCAGGTTAAAGGATACAACTCGGAAGACTGAGGACATACTATGAGTGCAGGGCATCATGGACCCACCTTCTGAGTGCAAGGATGCAGAGAGTAAGGCATCGTACACACGACCGTTTTTTATCGACAGAATCCATCAAGAAACTTGGTGGCAGAGCTTTTTTGCAGAGAAAAACGGTTGTGTGTATGCTTTTCATGGAGAAAACTGACGTGGAACTCGACGAGGAAAAAACAAGTTCTCTTTTTCCTCATGGGGAGTCTCAATTTCCTCATCGGGTTTCTCGTCGGGCAGGTTTTTGATGAGAAACATGTTCGTGTGTATGCTTAGAAACCCGCGCATGCTCAGAATAAAGTATGAGACGGGAGCGCACCTTCGGTAAAAGTAGCGTTCGTAATGGAGATAGCACATTTGTCACACTGTAACGGACTGAAAAGTGCAAATCGTCTCTCACAAAACTTTTACTTAACACGCAGTAACATGAGATTAGCAAAAGCAGCCCCAAGGGTGGCGCCAGTGGAATCGAACTTCCCCTGCCGTCTATGTGTTGTACGTCGCCGCGTTTGTGAACAAGGAGATTTGTTCTTGACAGTGTGTACGCAAAGAGAGCTTGTCAAGATTCTCAACAAGACTAACAAGGAACTCGTCGAGGAAAACGAGTTTCCCACAGTGACGATTTCATCGCTGACGTCAGTGCTGTTGTCAGCATTATTGATTACCGTTCACTGCCAGGAAAAGACCAGCGTGAAGATTTAGGAAAAAAAGGGAAACATAAAAAAAAAAGCTAAGCTTTTCAGGCTCTCAGTGTTATACAGATCTTTTATGACACCCACGGATCCGCCCACATGCCAGGACTGACACCTGACTCAGCTTATCAGAGAGCTGCTGAGAGCCTGAGCCACAGCCAGGGGCGGACTGACCATTGAGGAACTCGGGCACTGCCCGAGGGCCCCATGCCACTAGGGGGCCCCATCAGGGTTGCCAGGCTCATTAAAACCAGGGACAGTTTGTAAAAATCTGTGTTTTTTTTTACATCTGTCCCTGATATGTCCAAAACCTACATGCTTTTGATGTGAAAATCTCGAGATTTTAGCTGCCCCGCCTCTGTACTGCCACCTGGCTTGGTGGCCATCTGTAAGCCCGGGGGCCCCATAATCTTCTATTGCCCGGGGGCCCCATGAGTTGTCAGTCCACCCCTGGCCACAGCCCAGCGATCCAGTGAGCACGGAGGGGCAGAGAGCCAGTGACTGACGGGGCTCTAAGAACCGAGCTATCGGCGGTGTTTGATCACTCGGTTCTCAGCCTAGAGCTTTCAGGGGACAGATGCAGCATTGGACCAATGCTGCATCCACTTAGGTAAGTATGATTAAAAAATACATATATATATATATATATATATATATATATATATATATATATATATATATATATTCCCATACTTATCTTTTAATTAATGTTGCCAGCTCATATAGACAGTAACTATAAAGGTTCAGTGTGGCTGTCACTGATCGTCTGTTCCCTGTGTTAGAGAACGACGATCAGGGACGTCACATGCACAACCACGCCCCCCCACAGTAAGAACACTCTCTTAGGGCACATTTAACCCCTACAGCGCCCCCTCCTGGTTAACCCCTTCACTGCCAGTGTAATTTTTACAGTAACAGGGAATTTTTATAGCACTGATCGCTGTAAAAATGACAATGGTTCCAAAATAATGTCAAAAGTGTCCGACGTGTCCGCCATAATGTCGCAGTCACGATAAAAATCGCTGATTCCCGCCATTACTAGAAAAAAAAACTATTAATAAAAATGCAATAAAATTATCCCCTATTGAGTAGACGCAATAAATTGTGCGCAAACCAATCAAAAATCGCTTATTGTGATTTAAAAAAAAAAAAAATGTAGAAGAATACGTATCGGCCTAAACTGAACTGTTTATAGCGCAAAAAAAAAAAAACTGCCGAGGTGATCAAATACCACCAAAAGAAAGCTCTATTTGTGGGGAAAAATGGACGCCAATTTTGTTTGGGAGCCACGTTGCACGACCGCGCAATTGTCAATTAAAACGACGCAGTGCTGAATTGCAAAAAGGGGCCAGGTCCTTTACCTGCATAATGGTCCGGGTCTTAAGTGGTTAATTGCTGATCCAGTTCAAAAGACAGTAAAAAAAAAAAGAAAAAAAAAAAAGAATCGTGTGGCTGTCGGTATTCACTCACATAAGTAAAAACAATGTGCTCCAAAGTAAACGATTGCTCATAGACTATGTCAGGTGTGTAACTAAAAATCACTTGTATAGTGAAGGGTCGGTACTGAACTGGTATAGGTGCTTCTGATTTTCCAAATAATATGGTTCAGGCATTTTGCTGCTACGGCACGACCCCAACCCCTGGGTTACCCAGCCTGGCTGGATCCTCCAAGTTCAATGCGAGTTGGTAGTTAGTTTAATGCATGAGTAAATCTATAATACACAGTGACAATACATACATAAGCAATCGTTTTGTTGAACCCCACCTTGTAGTTTTGCGCCTTCTCCACCACCAAAGTCGACTGTTCTGCCCCTTCTCCATACTTGTTTGCAGTCAGAGTTGTGTCCTGGCCAGGGAATGAAATAGAGGTCTCGGGGGGATTTACACATAGGCTGTAGGGAATGTGCTGACATAACAATTCTGCTGGGAATAGAGGAATACTATTATCCTCCAGCAGTGCCAGCGACACACAAGAGTGAATATCTCTTTTTCATTGTAAAGATACAAAAAAAAAAAAATAATGCGATGGCCAGGGCTGATAAAATTGTGCTGTGTCTGGACAATTCTCCCCCACTCTTTATTTCAAAGGCACCTGAAGCTGTCAATGCAGATCTGCCCACACTACCACCTGTAGGTGAAACCTGGTAAACAGGAAGCCATAGTGCGGTGATGGCGAGCCTTGGCACCCCAGTTGTTTTGGAACTACATTTCCCATGGTTCTTGACTACACTGCAGAGTGCATGAGTATCATGGGAAATATAGTTCCAAAAAATCTGGGGTGCCAAGGTTCTTCATCACTGCTATAGTGCATTTGCAGTGAAATTTGACATAGTACACTATATTACCAAAAGTATTGGAACGCCTGCCTTAAAACGCACATGAACTTTAATGGCATCTCAGTCTTTGTCTGTAGGGTTCAATATTGAGTTGGCCCACCCTTTGCACCTATAACGGCTTCAACTCTTCTGGGAAGGCCGTCCACAAGGTTTAGGAGTGTCTATGGGAATGTTTGATCATTCTTTCAGAAGCGCATTTGTGAGGTCAGGCACTGATGTTGGAGAAAAGGCCTGTCTTGCAGTCTCCCGTCTAATTCATCCCAAAGGTGTTCTATCAGGTTGAGGTCAGGACTCTGTGAGGGCCAGTCAAGTTCCTTCACCCCAAACTGGCTCATCCATGTTTTTATGGACCTTGTTTTGTGCACTGGTCTTAATCATTTGGTGGAGGGGTGATTATGGTGTGGGGTTGTTTTTCAGGGGTTGGGCTTGGCCCCATAGTTCTAGTGAATGGAACTCTTAAGGCGTCAGCATACCAAGACATTTTGGACAATTTCATGCTCCTAATTTTGTGGGAACAGTTTGGGGATTACCCCTTCCTGTTCCAACATGACTGCGCACCAGTGTACAAAGCAAGGTCCATACAGACATGGATGGGTGAGTTTGGGATAAGGGAACTTGACTGGCCTGCAACCTGACCTGCAGTCCTAACCTCAACCTGATAAAACACCATTGAGATGAATTAGAGTGGAGACTGCGAGCCAGGCCTTCTCATTCAACATCAGTGCCTGACCTCACAAATGCGTTTCTGGAAGAATGGTCAAACATTCCCATAGACACTCCTAAACTTTGTGGACAATCTTCCCAGAAGAGATGAAGTTGTTATAGCTGCAAAGGGAGGGCCAACTCAATATTAAACCCTACAGACTAAGACTTGGATGCCATTAAAATTCATGTGCGTGTAAAGGCAAGCGTCCCAATACTTTTGGTAATATACTGTAAATTTAGAGAACGTGTTATAAATGTACCTGAATAGAAAATGTGATTTTAAAATATTATCCTTACCATATTTTTTCCATGTAAAATATCTGTATTTAGAATTATGCTCTGGGCTTTCAGGAGGCCAGATGCTGATCTGGTGAACCTACGATACATGCTGGGCCCCAACAGGTGACAGTCTGATCATAACATGCATTGTCTTCCACAGCTGTGTCATCACTGGCTACTAACCTCCTGTAAAGGAAAACAAACAAGAGAAATAAGAGGAAAGATGAGAGAGAGAACATGGGGCCCAACAACAACACAAAGGGAAAAGTGCCAAGACCTAGGGGCTTCATCCCCATAGCAGCTAATGAGAAATCACTTTACTGACAAGCTAGTAAAACATGGATTTAGTTTGGCTTCTATGGGTGCTGCACTCTGCTCCTTGCATTGTTTATTGAATAAGAATAAAAGAGAAAGAAATATAGAAGGAGCAAAAAAGAGGATGGGGAGAAGCAGTGTAAGGAGTGGGGCAGACATCAGAATGTAATTAGAGAGTTAGGCCTCGTACACACGAGGGGATATGTCCGCTGAAAACGGTCCGATGGACCGTTTCAGCAGACATCTCCGCTCGTGTGTATGGGCTAGCGGACAGATTTCTCCACCCGACAGATTTCAAAGCATGCTTTGAAATCTATCCGGTGGAATCTGTCCGCCCGACATGTCTGCTGGTTAGTACACTTACCAGCAGACATGTCGGCCCCCACCGCCGCCGCGCCGCTGCCGAATGGATTCGGCGCATGCGCGGAAGTGTTTTACTTCCTGGTGCGGTGACGTGGCGGTGACGCGGCGGCGTCAACGTCACCGCCGCGTCACCGCGCCGTCCGGCGGCGGGGAATTTGATCCGATGGTGTGTACACGCCATCGGATCAAACTCCCGATCGGACATATCCGATGGAAATGGTCCGCGGACCGTTTTCATCGGATATGTCCGATCGTCTGTACGCCGCCTTAGAAGTAAAAGAGAGAATTGAGAGGAAGGTTAAAAAGAAGAGGGAAGGCAAGGGAGCAAGAAGAGAAAAGCAGGGACAGGGAAGACAGAGAAGATAGGAAGAGAAGTGAGAGAGAAAAAAAAGAGAGACAGCAAAGGGGTTGATTTACTAAAACTGGAGAGTGCAAAATCTGATGCATGATAGCCAATCAGCTTCTAACTTCAGCTTGGTCAATTAAAGCAGAGTTCCAAAAGTAGAACTTCCGCTCATTTGTCTCTTCTACCCAGGGCTTTTTTTCCAGGGGAAACTTGGGGGAACTCAGTTCCTCCACCTCTGGCTCAGACCCTTTGGTGCCCGCTCACCACAATCACTTGTAAACACAGAAGTCCGGTTTCTGTGTTTACAAGCGACAGCTCTGCACTCTGTGTGTCACCCCCCTGAACCCTGCACTCTGTATGTAATGCAATCCTGGTATTTAATGCACCTTTAAGACCCTTCTACTGTTTGTGAAATCTGAACGGGGTCATGGTTGAGTTCCTGCACCTATTTTCTGTGAAAAAAATTTCTGCTTCTACCCCTCTGGTGCCACAATTGGCACCTTTCGGGTGAGAGGAGGGAGCCCCGTGCCGCGGCCCATGACGTCAACGCGGGGCTCCCTTCTTCTCCCCCTGTCGTCGGGCCAGTAGGAGAGAGGAGCAGGGCCTTGCGCATGCGCCGTAGGGTTTGTGGCGTGAAACATCAGCTGCGGTGCTGACATCACTGGACTCCAGAACAGGTAGGGGTCCTATTATTAAAAGACAGCATCTGCAGTATTTGTAGCTGCTAGCTTTTCATTTTTTTTTGGTGGACTTGCGCTTTAAGTGTTGACAAAAAAAAAAAACTGAAAGCTGATAAGTTAATATGCAGTATTAGTAAATCAACCCCAAAGTGCGATAGAGGAAAAGCAAGAGAAGGGGAGGAAAGGAATAAAAATAGAAAGGTAAGGAAAGTGAGAAAGAAAAGAGAGAGGAGATGAAGGGAAGTAGAGAGAGAAAAAAGTTAAAGGGGAGAGGAAGGGAAGAAAAGAGAGAATAAAAAAAGACAGAAGACAGGAAGGTAAAGAGAGGGATAAAGAAGGAAGAGAGAGAGAGAGAAAAAAAAGGAAAAGAGAAGGAAGGAAAGAGAAAGAAGAGAGAGAGAGAGAGAATGGTAAGTAGAAGGGAAAGGAAAAGAGAGAGGAGAGGAAGAGAAGGAAAGAGAGAAGGAAAGAAGAGAGGAGAAGAAGGGAATCAAAGAGAGAGGAGAGGAAGGAAAGGAGAGAGGAGAGGAAGGGAAGGAAAGAGAGAAGGAAAGAAGAGAGGAGAAGAAGGGAATCAAAGAGAGAGGAGAGGAAGGAAAGGAGAGAGGAGAGGAAGGGAAGGAAAGAGAGAAGGAAAGGAAAGAGGAGAGGAAGGAAAGGAGAGAGGAGAGGAAGGAAAGGATAAAGGAGAGGAAGGAAAGGAGAGAGGAGAGGAAGGGAAGAAAAGAGAGAAGGAAAGGAAAGAGGAGAGGAGAGGAAGGAAAGGAAAGAGAGAAGGAAAGGAAAGAGAGAAGGAAAGGAAAGGAAAGAGAGAAGGAAAGGGAAGAGAAGAGGAAGGAAAGGAGAGAGGAGAGGAAGGAAAGGAGAGAGGAGAGGAAGGGAAGGAAAGAAAGAAGGAAAGGAAATAGGAGAGGAAGGAAAGGAGAGAGGAGAGGAAGGAAAGGAGAGAGGAGAGGAAGGAAAGGAGAGAGGAGAGGAAGGAAAGGAGAGGAAGGAAAGGAGAGAGGAGAGGAAGGAAAGGAGAGAGGAGAGGAAGGGAAGGAAAGAAAGAAAGAAGGAAAGGAAAGAGGAGAGGAAGGAAAGGAGAGAGGAGAGGAAGGAAAGGAGAGAGGAGAGGAAGGAAAGGAGAGAGGAGAGGAAGAAAAGGAGAGAGGAGAGGAAGAAAAGGAGAGAGGAGATGAAGGAAAGGATAGAGGAGAGGAAGGAAAGGAGAGAGGCGAGGAAAGGAAGGAAAGAGAGGCAGAAAGGAGAGAGAGAGAGGAGAGGAAGGGGAAGAAGGAGACAGAAAGGAGAGAGAGAAGTGAGGAAGGGAAAGAGATAAGGGAAAAGAAGAGGAGGGAGAGATAGAAAAAAGAAAATAGAAAGAGGAAAATAAGAGATAGAGAAAAAAGAAAATATACATAGAGAGAGAGAGGGAAAGAGAGAAAGGAAAGGAGGGCAGAAAGAAGAGCAGAGCAGAAAGAAAGAGAGAGTGGAGAGAAGGGGATAAAAAGAGAGAAAGAAAAGAGAGAGAGATCAAAAGAGGAAGGGAAAGAAGGGAGAAAGAAGGGCAGAGGGGGAGGGAGAGGATAGAAAGGGATGGAAAGAGTGAGAGATAGAGAGAGGGGCAGTGGAGATAGAGGGAAAAAGGAGGAGAAGGAAAGAAAAGAGAGAGAGGAAAAAAGGAGAGAGAGAGAAGAAGAGAAAGGAGAGAGAGAGAAAGGAGAGGGAAGAAAAGGAGAAGTAGAGAGAGGAAAGAAGATGAAGGGAAGGGAGAGAAAAAAAGAGAGGGGAGAAAGAGGGAAGAGGGAGGAAATGCTCCTAGCCAGAGGCGGCTCTCTAATTAGGCGCCTAAGGCCTTGCACTCACAGGGGTCTTGCGGCCGCCTAATTTGCCATCGGCTGAATATGTCTGATGGGTGAGTAGGGAGCCCTGGAAGTGATGCCGATTACCTGTGTGCTAGATCCGTGCATTTTCTGCAGCCATATTTTATTTTTCCCATTATGGGCGTGATTGGGGCCTCATGTCTAAGTTTTGCCTAAGGCCTCACACAGCCTAGAGCCGCCTCTGCTCCTAGCAGCAACTTTTTGAGCAAATTAGTAGCTTTTGGAAGCAAATCGTGTTTTCCTCTGTGTCCATGCACACTGATTTAGGCTAGAAGTGTTGTTGAAATTCTCAGGTCTATTTCTTTGAAACAACTAAAGCATCCAGTAAATACTGACTTGGGTATTATAACAATCTAGTGTGACCCACCACTGCATCTCATAAATGCAATGTATGTTAAAGCAAGTCAGCAGAACAATTCATGTCATTTGTTAGAGTCCAGGAACACAGCTATGGGGTTGTCAGTCTGATAAACTGTTTACTGTCACAGGAAATGACTGTATACACCTCATTGAGCCCATTCATACATAATAGTTCATGAATAGTGAAATGTTAAAGGGAAGAATGGAAGCGCAGTGCCCTCTAGTGTTCACATTGTCATACTAACAGTATTCAAGAAAATATACCCAGAAAAGGAGAATTTACTCTTCTAAATGGTGACTAACTCCCCCCACACTTGTATGTGTGGATGTTTTTTCTTAAGTTATTGACCAAGATGTGACGTGACTACGTCACAAAATGTATTCACTTTCACCTCGAGCAAATTTTAGGAAATTTGGGTTCCTGAACTTGGTTAAAGAGAACCAGTCTCAACTTGGCTTATGCAGGAAACTGAACATTCTGAATCCTTATGACTTAGGCAGGCCATACACGGGTTGAATTTCGAAATATTTTTTTTTAGAAAATCTTATCTGAGAATTTCCGTTCGTATTTCGCACCATTAGGGAGCTGCAGTAACAGCCAATTTTCGTGGGGCCGTTGAATTTTAATAATCGGACATGTTGGATTTTTTTTTTTTAAATAACAATTTTTTAATGATGGGAGAATCATGTGAGAAATGTAATCGAAAAAGAAATGTGCATGTGCAAAAAAAAAAAAAAATCCTGGAAAGAAGATTCCCAGCCACGAAAATTCTTGTCTGTAGGAACACGAGGTGAAATTGAAGATTTGGCTGGTCGAACTTCGAAATCAATGGCGGCATCATCGGATCACAAAACGCACACATTTTCTGATTTTCAAAAGAAAATTCTTTCAAAATTTGGCCTTACTGTGCTCTCATTAGAAAAAACATCGGGCACTATGTTTTTTCTAATGAGAGCACAGTAAGGCAGAATTTTGAAAGAATTTTCTTTTGAAAATCAGAAAATGTGTGCGTTTTGTGATCCGATGACGCCACCAGGAAATAATAAAGGTTTGTGGGTTATTGTACTTTTTAGGTTCATATGTTTTTAAATGTATACACATTTAAATAAATTCACAAATGCAGACACTTTTCTAACACATAAATGTTTATACATATGAACCTAAAAAGTAGAATAACCCACAGACCTTTATTGTTTCCTGGTGGCGTCATCGGATCACAAAATGCACACATTTTCTGAGTTTCGAAAAAAAATTCTTTCAAAATTCGGCCTTACTGTGCTCTCAGTAGAAAAAACATTGGGCACTATGTTTTTTCTAATGAGAGCACAGTAAGGCCGAATTTTGAAAAAAATAACCCAAAAACCTTTATTATTTCCTTTTAAACCTGAGTATTTAGATTCTGGCATAGACCAATTGTTACAGGTTCTCTTAGCTCATTTGGCTGGGCTTCTCCTTTCGGTTACAGGAGTGCAACTGCACTCCTGTGACCCCTGTTTTTAGCAGAGGTCGGTCTGAAGTCCGCTCTCTGATGACGTCACCAAGATCAGTCCAGGCACTGCACTTATATTTTATTAATTAATAAAGAAACAATCCAGTCTATAACACAGAACCGGATAACAAAAACGTACGTTTTACGCTCGCTAAGAGGTGATGGCGAGAGATTGGAGGAACAGCCTTATTGTCTTGTAGATCCTTAAACTGGACCTGACTCACTTACTCTAGAGAATTCTCCCAGAATGCACTGGTTCCTAACAACTTTATTAACACAGTCTAAGAGAATACAATATGTAACTATGCAAAACAGAAAGCTATACCAGAAAGGGAACAGTAGGTGGCGCCTGTGCTCTGCATATAACTAGCTTGGTGTAAATCAAGAAACCCAACATGTTATAACCAGTAAACTAAATAGAAGCCGGGTGGGCAGAACAGCCTTCACCATATCCATATCAGTTTGGCATTAAAGGGGTTTGTAAAGGTAAAAAAAAATAAAAAATCCACTAAATAGCTTCCTTTACCTTAGTGCAGTCCTCCTTCACTTACCTCATTCTTCAATTTTGCTTTTAAATGTCCTTATTTCTTCTGAGAAATCCTCACTTCCTGTTCTTCTGTCTGTAACTACACACAGTAATGCGAGGCTTTCTTCCTGGTGTGGAGAAAGACTCTTGAGGGGGTGAGCAGGAGTGTCAGAACACCCACTAACACACAGCTCCTTTCTCTATCTGCAAAGTAGAGTGTGTCTTGACTTGCCTGCTCGCCCCCTCCCCCCTCAAGAGGCTTTCTCAACACCAGGAAGACAGCCTCGCATTACTATGTGGAGTTACAGACAGAAGAACAGGAAGTGAGGATTTCTCAGAAGAAATAAGGACATTTAAAAGCAAAATGGAAGGATGAGGTAAGTGAAGGAGGACTGCACTAAGGTAAAGGAAGCTATTCAGGGAATTTTGTTTTTTACCTTTACAACCCATGTAAGCCGATTGGAGCTGTTGTCTGATCCATATATTCCTATGGAAAGTTCACCATTAAATAAGTGACACCCCTACTGAGCGAAAAGCTAAAGCTTTCAAGAGATCCCTGAAAAAGTATTTTGTGACAAATAATCCTTTGAGACGAAACATGTTGGATGGAGGGGCCGAGCATGAGTTTTTTTTACATAGATCTTTTTCAAGGGATCCCATGAAAAGGCCCTTTGTGCCTTTTTTAAGTCCATTATGACTTTTTCAAGGGATCCCTTGAAATAGTCCTTTGTGATGAAATGCGTCGCTATACGGAATTTAGCATGCATTTTATTACACTAATTTATCAGCAGCAAGGTATTCTCAGGGCCGCCATCAGGGGGGTACAGGCAGTAAACCTGTAAGGGGCCCGGATGGCAACCCCCCTTTTTTTTATAAAACTATTATTTTTCTTAAATTTTTTTTATTTATTTATTTTATTTTTTTGTAAGAGTCCTGGAGTTTTTTTACATGTTTTTTATATTTTTTGTAAGGGGCCCGGATGTCCGCAGGGGCCCGGATAGCAACCCCCTTTTTTTGTAAGGGGCTCGGAGGTCCCCAAGGATCCCGGATGGCAACCCCCCCTTTTTTTATAAAACTATTTTTTTTTCTTACATTTCTTTTATTTATTTATTTTATTTCATTTTTTTGTAAGGGTCCTGGAGTTCCCCAGGGCCCCGGATGGCAACCCCACTTTTTTTTATACACATTTTTTTAATTTATTTTTTATATTTTTTTTAAGGGGCCCGGATGTCCCCAAGGCCCCCGGATGGCAAACATCCCCCCCCCCCCTTTTTTTATAAAACATTTTTTTTTCTTACATTTTTTTTATTTTATTTTTTTGTAAGGGGCCCAAAGGTCCCCAGGGCCACGGATGGCACTCCACCTTTTTATTTTTTTTTATTAAAAAAAAACTATTTATTTTTTGTACGGGCCCCGGGTGGCAACCCAACTTTTTTTTATATAAAAAAATGTTTTACTTTTTTTTATTTTTTTGTAAGGGGCCCAGAGGTCCCCAGGGCCCCCTCCTCCTTTATAAAAAAAAAATTTACCTATATTTTTTATTTCTTTTTTTATTTTTATTAAAGGGCCCAGAGGTCACCAAGGCCCTGGATGGCTACCCCACTTTTTTTTATAATTTTCTTTTATATATTTTTTTGTAAGGGGCCCAGAGGTCCCCAGGTCAACCCCCCCCCCCAAATTCGTAGGGCACCCCCCGCTTCTCAATTCACGCCCCCCCCCCCCCGCTTCTCACTTCTCTCAATTACTTCTCAATTTGCGGCAGCTTCTCAATTTGCAGCGCCCCCCTCGGTTCTCTGCTCTGCTCCAGGGGGCCAATGCCTGAAGCTGTGTACGCCCGGGGCCCCAAAATTCCTGATGGGTATTCTAATACACAATGCATATGCTGTCATGATCTGGTGCAGTTTTTCCCCAACATTCGGTGTGAGTGCAATCTTTGTTTTTTGTTTTTTTGTTTTTTTATATTGTGATTTTAGCAGTATAACACTAGGTGGCGCTCTAGCCATTTTTATATTACCTGGGAGGATTGGCAGAGTTTGTAGCACTAGAAGAGGCCATAGTGGACAAACATTGAAAGAATGGAGGGGAGGATTGTTTGAACCATTAGCATTTGACCTGAATATTTACTAAGGTCATACTACCTTGGAGAGTTTATTTATGAGCGCAAGTATTGGGCACAGTGCTGGTGTAAAGCAATTACATACTCAGAGGTGTTGGGGGAATAAAAGATACAAAGTAGATACACAGTCACATAAAATCCTCAGAGAGAATTTTGATACATTGTGGTTACTTTTTTTACTTTTATTTTTTTTTTACTTTTTTTTTTTTTAACTTTTTTTTTTCAGATTTATTTGGATTTGCTTGTTTATAATTGTAAAGTTTTAATTTGATTTATTTTTATTATTTTAATTAATTTATGGTATTGCGCTCAGTAAGTGTCCAAAACCTGTGCTCATAAATAAACTCACCATGGTAGTAAAAAGTTTTTTGTTTTTTTTTGCTCTTCAATGGTTTTACACTTACAGATTTTCTGTATCGAATATCACAGAGTATGTACGTATGCTGGCTAAGTTCAGACAGGCAGTAAGGGCACATAGAGATCAGATTGTTGATCCATATTTTTACCACCCTCTGACTTTTTACCTAAAAATTTATATGGCAAGATATGTGGCAGGCTCTCCTGGATTGTTCTACTCTGACAATGCATCAACTTAAAGGAGTTGTAAAGAAAAAACATGTTTTGCTTAAAATGAATGTCTGCAAGGTAGACAGACAGAATAGTGTAATGATTTTGATAAAAAAACTAGTAAATACCTATTAAATTCCTTCATCTATATCACCTCCGGTGTTCTAGTTTCTGTTCTCTCATTCACTTCCTGGTTTGCGGCGCTCGTTCATGTAAGAACTACATTTCCCAGTGTATGCATTGCGGCACGCCTAGTAATTCGCACCTCCTTGAAGTCTCTAACACGTAGAGAGCGTCCTGCCGCACAGACGTAGTTCCCAGGAGGGGGAAAGCACGTTACTGACCACCGCAGTAAAGCCTCCCTTCACGGTGGTCAGTAACAATCAGACAAGCAGGAAGTGAACAGAACAGAGAAGAAATAGAGCAACTTCTGAGCAAAAACGAACAATGAGGAAGTGAAAAAGGGAATGTCTGCAGGTAAAGGATGCTTATTATGAAAAAATAAATAAAAATTCCTTTACAACCCCTTTAATACATTACTTATAGAATTGTGCCTGATTGACCTCCCAACAACTTACTAGCCCATCGCCTCAGTGTGAAAGCCCCCCCCCCCCTCCCGTTTTTTAGGCACTTTACAGGCACAATTTTTAGCCCAAAACGCTTGAAAAATGCCTCAGTGTAAAAGAGGTCTAGTCTGGACGCAGCCTGTCTGCGTTCAAGGGGGTAGGTCCACATGCACAATGTGTGTGTTTAGGCAAGTACTAGGGTATACCCACACAGGGCTGGGACTGGCTTTATTGCAGGGATGGGGGGCACTCTGACCCTAACCCTAAGGGAAAGGGGGGCGCAGGCAGTTTGGCATCTTTGCCCTGGGCGCTTGATGACCTTGTCCCGGCACTGTAACCACATATAGCTGTTTAAGGCTGCTTTCACACGGAGGCGTCAGCAGTAAAGCGCCAATATTTTTTGCGATGCATTACCGTTGTTTTTGTGGCACTATTCTGCCGCTATTGGGGTGCCTTTAAGCCCTGCTACGGGCAAAAAAGGGTTAAAAACTCCAGCGCTGCCCATTGATGGGCAGTGGCGGTTTAGAAGCGGTGTCTCAAAGACAAGGCTAGCTAGCAGACTTTTTTTTACCACCCTGCCAGCGCTTCGCCCCACTTTCTCAGGCTTTCACATTGGAGTGAGACGAGAGGCTCTTTCAGGGCGCTTTGCAGGCGCAATTTTTAGCGCTATAGCGCCTGCAAAGCGCCTCAGTGTAAAAGCAGCCAATATGCAGCAGCTATGGCTCTCCGATAGGGAAATACGTCCAATGTTTAGGTCATACTGGCCCAGACAGCCCCAGAATTCCTCTTGTGTCTATATAACAGGGACACAGATTGCAAAAAATGTCTGGCTTTCTATAAACTTTATTGTTTTTAGGCAACATAACACCTACAAATGTTATTAAACTAAAATAATAAAACTGTACCTTTCCTTTCTCACTCCACACTGTCAAAAGCCCAGCATTATTAATAATGGAGATAGACAGGAGCCATGACATCAGCACACAACCAGCCCACAACACATTTCCCCGCCTCGGGCCTTCCCCCACTGCTCAATCCCCGGACTTGCGTAATCGCGGCTGCCGAGCTTTGTGAGCGGCTTCGGCGTGCACAACGTTCCGGGGTGCCGGAGGAAAAAGGCAGTGAGTGGCGGCTACGGGGAGGCCAAGACCCTAAGGAGTCAGTGATTGTATGTAACCCTTTTATTTAACGCTACAGGAGTGTGTATTAATAATAAAGCATGATATTATGCAATGTAGAGGAGATGTTGTGTATGAACATTCATTGCACCTCAATTTTTTGTGGAGGCCACAAACCAACGACTGATTTTATATTTATATATAGCTATTTATATATATATATATATATATATATATATATATATACATAGCTCTATATCTATCTATCTATCTAGATATATATGGGACAAACAAAGCTGACCGGTGGGGAATTGTCATTAATGTGAGGCTGGCCGCAGACACCGAATGACAAACGATCGCTGGAAAACTGCGTTCATCTTCATTTATTAATCCATTCAGCAAAGTACAGCGCCAAGCTGCACGTGTGACGCACGTCTGTGAACGTACAGGCGTTTTACCGCACTGCATAACCCAAAAGAAGAGCAGGTATGTTTCTTTTTCTTTCAACCGATGAAGGGTTGGCTCATATATTACTGTTGATGCGCCGTGCATTTTTTTGCACGTTAGGGTTCATTCACATGTGAGCTGAGCTGCAATTTTACCTCCCGCCTGAACACTAACATACAGAGTCACTTTTGTCAGGAAGTGCCGCCACTGAATGCAAATTTTGCAGTTCTATGGGCAACACCAGGACAGTACCTCAGCTTCATGCAGTTGCGCTTTGGTAGTACAGCAATTATATTTAAATCAGGCAGTGAGAAGGCGATATATATTGCCGCCTATTGAACGCCTCTAAAAAGTGGTCTTAGTGTGGATCACTTTTCCAAAGAAGCGGCAGTGCCTGCCACACACGTGGGCAAGCCCTTAGGGCAGCTGATGCAGAATGAATGGACCGTCACACAGCTCGCCGGTCCTGATATTAAACCTACAACTTTTTTTTGACAGCGCAATGCACCGCAGTCCTATAGTGCATTACCTCGCCGCGTATGACACACCTCCACCATCAAGGTTGGGGTGCCAATCATAATGAAAGGTGCAGTATCGCAAGTGGCATGCGGTGCCAGCTGTTGCTGTAAGATGCACAGGAATGTTCGCATTGCCACAACGGGACAGTGTGACAGGGTCTAAGGGCCACCAGCCTGTACACGTTAGGCTCTGTATTAGGTAGGGTTGCCACCTTTTCTTCAGGCCAAACCCGAACACTTCAGCCTTCATATTTCTAATCATCTGAAGTTAATCACAAGAGTTACCCCTTTTACATCTGAATCCCCAGAGTTACCCCTTTTTACATCTGAATCCCCAGAGTTACACCTTTTTACATCTGAATCCCCAGAGTTACCCCTTTTTACATCTGAATCTCCAGAGTTACCCCTTTTTACATCTGAATCCCCAGAGTTACCCCTTTTTACATCTGAATCCCCAGAGTTACCCCTTTTTACATCTGAATCCCCAGAGTTACCCCTTTTTACATCTGAATCCCCAGAGTTACCCCTTTTTACATCTGAATCCCCAGAGTTACCCCTTTTTACATCTGAATCCCCAGAGTTACCCCTTTTTACATCTGAATCCCCAGAGTTACCCCTTTTTACATCTGAATCCCCAGAGTTACCCCTTTTTACATCTGAATCCCCAGAGTTACCCCTTTTTACATCTGAATCCCCAGAGTTACCCCTTTTTACATCTGAATCCCCAGAGTTACCCCTTTTTACATCTGAATCCCCAGAGTTACCCCTTTTTACATCTGAATCCCCAGAGTTACCCCTTTTTACATCTGAATCCCCAGAGTTACCCCTTTTTTTTTTTTTAATTGGAAAAAACAACTTTATTGAAGAGTACATGCATGGTACATAAATCGATATAAACCATTGTGACCAAAAGAAAAGTAATACATACATAAAACACATTGGATTACCTGAGTGACATAAAGGTATAGACCGAGCGGAGGTGGAGCCATCGCACATAAAAAAAAAATTAAAAATAAAAAAAGGGGGTACAAAAAGGGGAAAGGGAAGGGGGGGGGAGTTAAGCACATCATGCACACGTCTCGCCATCCGCCAACCATCTGCCCCAGACCTTCTCATACTTAAGCGGACACCCTCTATGGACATAAATCAGTTTCTTATATGGGAGTGCATCATTGACTACTTTTTTCCAGCACTGAATTGTGGGGGGTAGGGCCTGCATCCAAACACGGGCCACCACCTTTCTCGCCAAGAAGAGCGTCTCATGTAGAAAGGTACGCAGGTGTTTATCAGCATCTAATTCCGGCAGCAGACCGAGTAGGCACATCTTTGGGTCTAGAGTAGCAGGAGAGCCCATCTCGTCGTGCAGGAAGCGTATCACTTGCATCCAGTATGCTTGGATAACTGGGCAGGACCATAGAAGGTGATAGAAGGAGGCTGGGGTGTGGTCGCAGAGGCGACACCCTGGATTGTACATGGGTTTAAAACGCGCTATCCTCTGAGGGGTCAGGTATGTCCTGTGTATGATATACAGCTGTGTGAGGTGGTCTGACAGCCTGGGGGAGACTTTTTTAGTGCCCCCCAAAATCTCATCCCAATCCTCATCCTCAACCAGTCCAACGTCCACCTCCCACCTAGTCTTGGCAGCATAAGCCAAAGCTGTTGTACCAGGGAGGCGGATGGCGGAGTATAGAGTGGAAATTAGTTTGGCTGGTGCGGTGTCAGTGACTATGTCTACTATAGAGGGAACAGCCAGAGACGGGTTGGAGCCGGTGAACTGGGTTTGTATAGCATGGCGCAGCTGCAAGTACCTAAAGAGAAGGTGATTTGGGAGAGAAAACTCATCTTTCAGCGTTTGGAATGTTTTAAGCCCCGTAGGGGTCATAATCTGGTGTATGTACAGGATCCCATGGCGTGTCCACACCGCGGGGTCCGGAACGGTCAATAATTCAGGAAGGCATGTGTTGAACCAGAGAGGGGTATGAGAATGGACCTGTGGGGTCCCGAGTTTCTGTAATGCTGTCTGCCATACCCTTCGGTGGTGCGCCAGCATGCCTGCTTTGTGATGAGGGGGACGTCCTGTCAAAGGGGTTCTGAGGACCGACTGAAGTGGAGAGTGGGCAGGATCGTCAGGGTGCTCACAGAGCAATAGCTGGTACCGTGATCGCTCTGTTTTATTGAAATGATAAAAATGGGACAGCTGGGAGGCAAGGTAATAATCCTGAAAATCTGGGAAAGCGACTCCTCCCAATGTCACAGGGTTTTTCAGAATTCTCCAAGATAATTTGTGTCTGTTGTGACCCCATATAAACGAGTTAAGAATAGATTCAATTATCCTGAAGAATTTTTGAGGTATATACAGGGGAGCATGCCATACCAAGTAGAGAATCTTTGGGAGGAGTATCATTTTGACTAGGCTGACGCGTCCCATTACACCCAGGGGTAGTCTGGCCCATGTCTGTGTCTTGGTCTTGATCAGGGTATATAGGGGTTCAATGTTTAATAGTGTGTAGTCCGTGAGGGATCTGGTGACCTGCACTCCAAGGTACTTGATCAAGGAGACCCTTGGGAGGGCCAGAGGGGGGGATGTGAACGAGGGGGGGAAATGGTCGATCGGAAGGATCTGGGATTTAGACCAATTAATACTTAGACCCGAGTGGCCACCCATACGTTCTATGGCTTGGAGGGCTGCAACAAGAGAGGGACCCGAGTCTGCTAAGTACAAGAGTGTGTCGTCAGCGTACATCCCAATCTTTTCCTCCATATTCCCTATCTTGAGGCCTCGAATACCGGTGTCTGCGCGAATCAGGATGGCCAGTGGTTCCACAGCCAAGGCGTACAACAGAGGGGAAAGGGGACAGCCTTGTCGGGTCCCCCTCTCCAGCGGGAATTGGTCAGAGAGCCAACCGTTCACAAACACCTTGGCTTTTGGGGACTGATATAGGAGTTGGACCCAGCGGATAAAGTTGGGGCCAAATCCAAATCCCAAAAGGCACTCCCACAGGTAATTCCACTCCACGGAGTCAAAGGCCTTGGCGGCATCTAGAGCCACCACGACCCTCGAGCCGATTTCATGATGGGACCCCTGAATGTTCATGAATAGGCGGCGAATATTCATGGCAGTATTCTTACCTGGCATGAAGCCTGTCTGATCAGGATGGATCAACGATAGAATGACCTGGTTGAGGCGGGAGGCTAGGATCTTGGCTAGTATTTTGATGTCTACCTGTAGTAGGGAAATGGGTCTATACGATTCTGGATGTTTGGGGTCCTTACCAGGCTTAGGGATCACCACAATTTGGGCCTCTCTCATAGATGGGGGTAGAACTCCTGAGTCAAATATGGATTTATACAGATCATGGAGTTTAGGGGTTAAAATTTCAGAGTAGGTGGCGTAGAACTCAAGTGGTAAGCCGTCCGACCCTGGGGCCTTAGATGTGGCTAGACAGGAGATGGCCTCGGAGATGTCCTTCTTAGTGATAGGGGCCTCCAAGAGGTCAAGTTGGTCATCAGTCAATCGAGGGAACCTAACACTCGCCAAATAGTCCCTGGTGTCTTGAGGAGTGTGGGTGACTCGGGAAGTGTAGAGCGCACAGTAGAATCTCCCAAATTCCTCCGCCACTCGTTGTGGATCAGTAACATCGTTCCCCTGCTGGTCGGTCAACGACACCACCACTGGGGGGCGCGAGTCTAGGTGGGCAAGATACGCAAGCAATTTGCCCGATCGTTCCCCATATTCAAACACCCTTTGCCTACAGAAAAATATGCGTTGTTTGGCCTTCTCAATATGCAATTGGGAAACCTGCCGCGCCTGAACTTTAAGTGTATTAGCGGTGCTGGGCGAGGGGTCCCGACGGAACGTCTCCTCCAGCTCCCGTAGGTGGTCAGTAGCCTGCTGGACAATGAGTTTCGACGATCGTTTAAGTCTGTTGATACGTGTGGAAAGCAGAGAGCGGGCGTGAAGCTTGAACATTTCCCACACCATATCGTATGCGGCCGAATCCCCGTTGGCTGCAAAATAGTACTGCAACTCCGCCGGGATGTCATCCTGGTCCCGCAGAGCGGTCAGCCAAAATGGGTTTAGCCGCCAAGAAGGAGCAGGGGAGGCCCTCAAGAGCCGGAGCATGATCCAGTAGGGGGCGTGATCCGAGAGTACTCTCGGAGCAAAACCCACCTCTTCCAGTTTAGGCGTCAAGGACTTTGAAATAATGATGAAGTCAATGCGTGACATGGTGTTGTGGCTGGCCGAAAAGCACGAGAAAGCCTGTGTGTGCGGGTGTTTGTGGCGCCATGTATCAACAAGGGCAAAGTCGGTCAGTATGCGGTGTAGTCTGGTGTGGGTCGGCGGGTCGAGAGGGGGGTCCAGTATACCCATTCGGTCTAGAGCAGGAGTGAGGGTCATATTAAAATCCCCCATCCACACTGCCGGTATTGAGGGATATTGTGCCATAAAGGCAAGGCCCTCCTTGATTACAGCTGAGTTGTATGGGGGGGGGATATAGCAGGCTAGTAACAGGATAGGGGATCCGTTAATAGTGGCGTGCATAAATACATATCTGCCCTGCTGGTCTGTCTGGAGCAGCACTAGATTGAACGGCACCCGTTTAGCAACAAGGACCGATACTCCTCTGGAATATGAGGTATGGGTGGCGTGATAGGCCCACCCTACCCAGGGCTTTTTAAGAGAGGATTGCAAGTGGCCTGTGACATGGGTCTCGACTAGTGTAATAATGTCAGCACGCTGAGACTTGAGGAACGTCAAAACGGCTGTGCGCTTGATCTTATTGCGCAGACCCCTAACATTCCACGTAAGAAGCTTCAGGGAACTCATGGCGGGTATAGGGTACATATGACAGACCGTAATTGAACCAGCAGAGCAGAGATAGACACATCAGATAGCATAAAACATACCAGCAGCCAATATCGATAATGTATGCATGACAATAACAAAGTACCTTCAATAGAAATAAACAGTTGTAAACATGGTGGTGAAAAAACTACCACAACATTACCCCTCCCACCCAGTCCAGTGCCACCCCAACACGGCATGGACATAGCATCCCAAAACCAGGTATCAACGGGGGACATCCAATGTGGTAAACCCATTGGAGGCAAGGGACTTAATTTCAAAGAGGCATAGATACCTGTGGTAAAAAGAAAAAAAAGGGGGAAGAAAAAATTATCAAACAAACGGGGGGTGAAAAAGTCCATAGAGATCCTAGGGGGGCGACTTCTTCTCTGAGAAGTGCGTGGGGTGTAGAAGCTACAAGTGTGTAGCGTGAGCACGACAGTGCAAGGGGAACCCGTCTGCCATCAGGGTGGTAGGTAAAGCAATGCAGAAAGTTTCAGTAATGTTCAGTATACTGTTCTCCACAAGCAGCCCGCAAGAGAGGGGATAGCGGGGGATCACATGTCAGTGAGGTCACCCGGAGGCGGCAGGCTTGTTGCTAGGTCCAGTTAGGCCCAAAAGAATCTCCAGGTCCGACCCCCCCACCCGGGCAGAGGGTACACCCAATCAGTGCACCCGCTGGAGGGACAAACATCGAAACAGGATCAGGCAGCAGTGTGGGCACATGGGAGAATAGGGGGTGGAAAAATTAAGTACTCACAGCTTGCAAGCAGCGCAGTATAGTCAGTCTCGTCGTTCCCTCTGGTCAATCCAGGTAGATGCCAACTCGGGGTCCTCGAAGAAGTGAGTTCGGCCGTCACATTCCACACGGAGCTTTGCAGGGTACAGCATGGCGTATTTAAGGTGTAGAACACGGAGACGCCGCTTAACATCCTGAAACCTGGACCGCTGCCGTTGCACCTCATTAGAAAAGTCCGGAAATACGGCCACATGTGTGTTGACGTGGGGAATATTTCCCTTCTCTCTGGTCAGGCGGAGGATCTTGTCGCGATCTTTGAAGTTGAGAAATTTCGCTATCAGGGTACGCGGCGGGGCTCCCTGGGGAGGAGGGCGGGCAGGGATCCGATGGGCTCGCTCCACCGCAAACATCACAGAGAAGGCATCCCGGCCAAAGGTGGAAGTCAGGAGATTTTCAAGGAAGCCTGCCGGGTCGGTGCCCTCAGCGGCCTCAGGAAGGCCGATAAAGCGGAGATTACATCTTCGGAGGCGGTTTTCCATGTCGTCCTGTTTCGCGCTAATCTGTTGCAGCTGGCGACGCACCTCATCCGTGGTGTGTTGCAGGGGGTGCAAGATGTCTTCTGCTCTGCTAATACGGGTCTCCGTCTCCGCCACACGGTCCCGTAGGGTAGAGAGGTCCTGCCGGATAAGGGACACATCAATTTTGACCTCCTCAATTTTGGCAGTAAGCGTACTCTGGCACATGGCGATGGCGTCAAGGACTCTATTAGTGGCCGCATCGGAATGTTCCGCTCCCGAGGAGGTGCCAACGCCATCCCGGTCTGCTGCTCCTCCTCAAGCCGTCGGTACTTGGCCAGCTTGTCGACGGCCTCAGAACCCTTTTTCCCCGGGGACATGTTACAGGAGCGGTCGGGGGGATATCAGGGTACACCAAGATGACCAGTGCGGGCTAGGCCGAATCCTCTATCTCCCCACCACCGTGGTTCAGGGACGTCACCACGGCATCAATGGGCAATGGCTGACTAGGTACAGTGTCCAGTGGCTACAAAGGGGAGGGGCAAAGTTCGGGGTGACCAGCGGGACCCACAGATCCTGTATAGGGTTTTGCCAGGGGAAGTGAAATGGCTGACACTCCGTGGGAACCGGTCCAAGACCACGGGCCGGCTCGGGAGCAGCCGCAGAGTGAGGAGGTGATGGAGGAGGGACTGTGGGCAATAGGAGGGCTGCTCCAGAGGGAAATCGGGCTCAAGGCAGGCTGGAAGCAAGGACAAGTCTGCTGGTGACTTCGGGTGCAGCAAGATGGCCGCCGTTAGTGGAGCTGGGCCGGAGCCGCGGACTGACCTGGGGAGAACTGCAGGACCTGTAGCAGGCACAGCGGTGGCGTCTAGTGGCCGTCCGGAGATGTTAGCCAGAGGGACCGAGTGCTGTGTAGTCAGGGAGGCCGAGGAATCGTGCTGGAGCTGCCGCCGGGTGGAGCAAGATGGCCGCCACTTCCAGGACTAGGCCGAAGCCGCGGTCTTTCCTAGAGCAGCTGCCCGGACGAGGAGGACGGCGGCGGCCGCGGGCGGCGTCGAACAGGCTGAGAGGCTCCAGGGACCAGGGGGGAAGCAGGGTGAGCCCCCAGAGAGAGAGGATGGTACACAGGGAGCAGGATTGAGGCAGGATGGCATAAACAGGAGGATGGGCAGACGGAGCTCACACTGCAGACGTCCTACACCATGGCTTTCCAGGCCACGCCCCTAGAGTTACCCCTTTTTACATCCGAATCCCCAGAGAAACCTTTTCACTGTAAGGGAACACTCTGGGGACTCTGATGTAAGGAAGAACTCTGGGGACTCTGATGTAAGGGAGAACTCTGGGGACTCTGATGTAAGGGAGAACTCTGGGGACTCTGATGTAAGGGAGAACTCTGGGGACTCTGATGTAAGGGAGAACTCTGGGGACTCTGATGTAAGGGAGAACTCTGGGGACTCTGATGTAAGGGAGAACTCTGGGGACTCTGATGTAAGGGAGAACTCTGGGGACTCTAACATACGGGATGCTCTGGTGTACGGCAATGACTCTGATGTAAGGGAGCCTCTGGTGCAAATGGGGAGCTCTGATGTAATGAGTGCTCTAAGAACCCTGATTTACCTTGGCCTACTTACTTAGAGGCAGGAGAGAGAAGGGGGAGGGGGAGACTTAGTCCAGTGTGAATAATGTGTCCGGGTCTCAATCAGTGTGAAACCCGGACGCATGATTCCAAACCCGAACTGTCCGGGTGAATCCCGAACAGGTGGCAACCCTAGTATTAGGCCATATTCATGTCATTAGCACACATCCCAAATTTCGGCTACAAGAATCTGCGGAGTCCTGCGGCTGGAACAACATGGGTGTGAAGAGCTGCGGCCGCTCAGTCCACGTAATGCAGTAACGGGCTGACAGGGGCAATAAGACTGCATCCAACCAGGATCATCTGTGCCTAATCGCAGGTATTAGCTGACTGAGCAAAGAGCTGGATGGATAGGAAGCATAGAGATGACTGGTCACCAGTCATCTCTATGACCGTCGGAGGCCCGGGCGCGATGAGATGACGTCACGCCCGGGTACCTGGAAGTAAACAAAGCCGCAATTGCGGCTAGTAAGCATGAGATCTCGCACGATCTCATGCTTTCCAGCCTGGAGGAGAGATGTGAGGTCTTATTGACCCCACATCTCTCCTTAAAGAGGACCTGTCACACACTATTCCTATTACAAGGGATTCTTACATTCCTTACGTGTGCGTTCGCTTCTGAGCACGAGCTGCCGAGGACAGGGGCGTTCAAAAAAAAAAAATTTATTTATTTTTTATTTTACTTATTTATTTATTGTTTACATTTTTTTTTTATAAAAGTGATCAAAAAAAATGTAAAAAATAAATAAATAAGTAAAAGAAAAAAAAAATATATATATATATATATATATATATTTTTAAACGCCCCTGTCCCCGGTAGAAGTGAAGTGAAGTGAACGCACACGTAAGACCCGCCCACGTATGTAAACGTCGTTCAAGCCACATATGTGAGGTATCACCACGTGCGTTAGAGCGTGTACAACAATTCTAGCACTAGACCTCCTCTGTAACTCTAAACTGGTAATCTGTAAACATTTTTAAAGCGTCGCCTATGGTGATTTTTAAGTAACGAAGTTTGGCGCCATTCCATGAATGTGCGCAATTTTAAAGCGTGACATGTTAGGTATCTATTTACTCGGCGTAACGTCATCTTTTATATTTTACAAAAAAAAGGGCTAACTTTACTGTTTTGTTATTTTTTTTAAATTAATGAAACAATTTTTTTCCCCCAAAAAAAGGCATCTGAAAAATGATTGCGCAAATACAGTGCAAGATAAAATGTTTCAATGACCGCCATTTTTTTCCCTAGGGTGTCTGCTTAAAAAAACATATATAATGTTTGGGGGTTCTGCAAAATAATGATGAAATGAAGTGCCAGAATAGGCCCGGTATGGAGGTGGGTATAAAAGCCCGGTATTGAAGGGGTTAATAATGCATGTAACTACTTTTAGTTGACAAATACCTGCATTCATTGATATATTTTTTGCATTTACCTGACGCTTGGTAAAGTAAACCAGTCATAAGGAAAACATGGTGTTGTGACTTCTAACCTCATTCTGAGAATGCTAATTGCCTGGCTGTCATACACATGTTTTGCCTCCTACATTTTCACTGACCTGGATCACGTATATAAGAGATAAGGGGTTCTGCATGCTCTGATTTTCATCTCTAGGGGATGAAAAACGAGTGAGATGTGGCATGGAGTGGAGATTTAATGGGCACCTGTACTTGCAGACAAAGCCTACTGTAAATACTTAGAGCAAATAATTCCCCTGCACCCAGCCCTGCCAGGTAGCAAATGGGACCTAATTAAATCCTGCTTATTAAAAGAGTGCACCGGATCTGCCCTGGGAGCTCCGAACAGAGGTGTAGTCTTAGCAGGTGGCACCATGACCGAAGGGCATGCTCAGGATGAGGGCCAAGAGGGATCTGGTTGCACAGCAGGTCTAGAGCCACCACTGCGAAGCAGATACAGATTTTTTTTACAGCACTTGTAAATGACATTCATAGTGTCATCTTGTATAAATGTCACCCAGTTCTATTAGTGTCAATGTCTAGGTCACTTAGTATATCAACTATGTCACTGTCATCAGGTCACATTGGACACCCGCCAACTCCTTATCATGTTCCTCCTTGTTTGGCCAACCTGCAGCTATTGATGAACCACAAGTCCCAGTATACCCGCAGTAGTAGAATGTGCCTGAGCATACAGAATAACTATTTCTACTGCTAATCGCATTCTATCCAAGTAAATACCTGCAGATCAGAGGTCACCTTTTATCAGGATAGAACGTTTCTCTGGCACAGCAATAACTGGCAGTACTTTTGTCCTCTACAGAAAGCACAGGGATTTCACGCCGCCTCTGAGACTGTGGGGGTCGTACTCTGGACATATGGGGACAGATCAAGATGAGAGTGGATATCGGAGACAGTTCAATGCTGCGGTGTCGGTTATTCAGAGCTTGCCAAAAAGTGGTATGTATAACCTTCCTAGTTCTGTAATAATAAATATTACATGCAATCTCTTATCTAATATCAAGAGACAGAGCATAGCCACTGAGAATTGTTTGTTCTGAGGGGAGTGGAGATGGGTTTGAGACCCTGTCTGGGTATGTAAGGTCTCCAGGATTTGTGGTGGAGGATGGGAGTGGGTACTTACCCTATCCAGGCCCCTTAACACCTTGGTAGGGGCTATAATGCTGCCCAGAGTATCCCTGTTGAGATTATTTCCTCTCCCTTCCTGTTTGGTCACTGGCACAGGAAGTGAAGGTGAATCAAACAGGGGCACAGCTATAAAAGCCCTTTTATTAAAGTAGAGTGAGAGACATAGAACCACCTTAAAGCGGGGGTTCACCCTAAAAAAAAAAATCTAACATTACATTGAGCCGAGTTGTAATAATGAAATTATGTTGACCTTTTTATTTCTTGCCGTACATAGCGTTTTATATATATTTTCACCGCGGCTTCCGGGTAGGGAATCCCGCAGGACTGGGCATTCTTTTCCCAGTTCGAAAGAAGCTGAGCGTCGGGTCGGCTCTATACGGCGCCTGCACACCGAGGTTCGGCTTCTTTCGGCAAGTCGTGACGCGCTGTATGCGCCGGTGGGAAGCATGTCAATCAATTAGCATGTGAATAGGAACGCCCAGTCCTGTACGATTACCTACCCCGGAAGCCGCGGTAAAAATATAGATAAAACGCTATGTACGGCAAAAAAAAAAAAGATCAGCATAATTTCATTATCACAACTCGGCTCAATGTAATGTTAGAATTTTTTTTTTAGGGCTCACCCCCACTTTAAAGGGGTTGTAAAGATTTGTTTTTTATTTTCTAAATAGGGTCCTTTAAAGCTGAGCTCCACTCTAAAGTGGAACTTTCGCTCATCGGAACCTACCCCCTCCGGTGTCACATTTGGCACCTTTCAGGGGAAAGGGGGGTGCAGATACCTGTCTAAAGACAGGTATTTGCACCCACTTCCGGCCACACAGACTGTGGGCAGAACGTCAGATCCCGTCCCCCCCCGTTTTGTTCTGGGAACACTCGTCTCCCAGAACACAGCGGGGACCAGTGAGCACGGCACAGCACGACTCACACATGCGCTGTAGGGAACCGGGCAGTGAAGCTGCAATGCTTCACTTCCTGGTTCCCTCACCGTGGATGGCGGTGGGGGCAGCAGAGTGACGAGCGATTGCTCGTCTTCTGCTGCCGACGTCGCTGGACTCCAGGACAGGGGGGTGTCCTAATATTAAAAGTCAGCAGCTGCAGTATTTGTAGCTGCTGGCTTTTAATATTTTTTGTATGGTGGAGCACTGCTTTAAGCTAGTGCATTGTTGGTTCCCTTACATTTTCCTTCGATTTCCCCTAAATGTTTTTTTTCTTTATCTGAATTTTGTCTGAATTTCTCACTTCCTGTTCCTCCTCAGTAAGCTTGCCCCCATCATCCGAGACGTTCTGGCTGGGGGTTAGTCAGCGTGCTCGCCCCCTCCCTTGGGACTACATCCCTGCGGGGAGACGCTATGAACACAGCCTCTCCCCGCAGGGATGTAGTCTCAAGGAAGAAGGAGCACGCCAGCCAGATGATGGGGCAAGCTTACTAAGGAGAAACAATAAGTGAGAAGTTAAAACAAAATTAAAAAAGAGAAAATAAAGAACGAACCTTTACAACCCCTTTTAACTATTGATTTTAGGTGCACAAAACCAGTTTGATGGGTTTGGTGTGGAGGTACTTATGTGGTTTTCACAGAGCCAGCCTGACCTCAACCTTTTGGCATGAACTAGAACGCCAACCGCAAGCCATATCTTGTCATCCAAGATCTGTATATGACCTCACAAATGCTCTTTTTGACTGAATGGACACAAAGTTCCACATATACACTCCGGAATCTGTCAGAAAGTCTTCCCAGAAGACTGGAACACAGGGGGCTACAACGCCTTATTAATGTCTATGGTTTTATCAGGGGCGTACTTGCAGGGGATGCAGGGGTAGCAATTGCGACCCAGGACCATGCTCCAGGGGGCCCTGTACACTGGCATAGGAGGGACAGTGGGGGCAGCTTATAGAGGAACCGATCCGCCTTTGAGGGGCTGCAGGAGGAAAACCGAGGGGATCCGTTCCTCTACATGTCGCCCCGCCACTAGGGTGACCACATTTCCAAACTACCATTCAGGGACACCCCCCTTCCCAAAAATCAGCTTGTGCTGTAAAAAATCACAGCACAGTGATTGGACATAAGAGGCGGGATTTACAATTTCTCCAATCATAAGCAGGGGGTGGGAATTGTGCTCGTCCAGGCATTCCCGGCCAGGACAAGTACTGTCAGTGAGTAAAGCAGTGATGTGGCGCCCTTTTTTGGGGGCATTAGATTGGCCCAGGTGGGTAGCTGTGTCAGTTTCATTCCGGGACACTGTATTGTCCCGGAATGCAGTTGCCCGGGACAGACCTGCAAAATGCGGGACTGTCCTGGGCAATCCGCGACACGTGGTCACCCTACCCGCCACTTCTCCTATCCACCTCCTGCTGTGATCAGGCTTATGTGTCCTCCCCGGCCACCCTTCCCCTTTCTTGTCGGCTGCTGCAGGGGATGCCTTCAAGATGGAGAGCAGGAAATAGGGCAGTAAATGTGTTATGGCAATAGAGCTCTGCCACCGTGGGGGGGGGGGGGGGCCCTTTATAATTTCATGAACCAGGACCCTGAAGGTTCTAGTTACGCCTCTGTGTTTCCTTAGGATTGTACAGGATTTATATAGAACAGTTTGTGCAGCGCTTTATAATATAAGGGAGAGAGTAGTTATAATACAAGAGGTTAGGATGGCCCTGGCCGTAAGAGCTTACAATCTAATAGGCATGGGAATTGGACTAGCTAATATACAGTAGATGTGAAGCTTTTGGCTATAAAGCAATCAGACCCTTTTAATCTCTCTTTCTCTAGGCTCCTATCGCCCTTCCTATGAGGAGATGCTTCTCTTTTACAGCTACTACAAACAAGCCACGGTTGGAACCTGCAATATCGGCCGCCCTGGTTTCTGGGATCCCATTGGAAGATATAAGTGGTATGATCACTGCTGTATAGTTGATAAATACAGTGAGTCCCAACATACTGCAGCCAGAGACAGCCAAGCAACTAGTATTTTTTGAGGAAGGTCAGCAATGACAGCCCATGTTGCCCACCATTAGGTTTACTACAAGTAAGTGCTAGGTGTTCAGTGCACTTAGTTCTTGTCTTTTTAGAGCTGCCATCCAAGCCTTCCATGAGGTCCTTTCGCACATAAGGGAAAATAAGTGGTACATGACAGCAGCGCCCCACATTGCCAGGAGCACTGCTGTTCCTGATGACATGCAGCGCAAAGCAGATGTTTGGCTTAGTAAACCCTTTAACCTTGACCCTGGGTGCAGTCAGCTTTTTTTTATGGCCTTTGATTTCTAATTATCATAGATCTTTAATAGCTGGGCATGAAAATGAAGGTGAGTGTGTGAATTTGTCTTATTATATACCCTTTTTGATGTTTGCAGGGATGCCTGGAACAAGCTGGGTCAGATGAGCCAGGAAGATGCCATGTGTGCTTATATCAGAGAAATGAAGAAAGTAGCCCAAAAGGTAATACACATACCTGCTAATTTCATTACAATAGAACAGAAAGTTTTTTTCTTTCCCTAAATAGCTTCCTTTACCTTAGTGCAGTCCCCCTTCACTTACCTCATCCTTCCATTTTGCTTTTAAATGTCCTTATTTCTTCTGAGAAATCCTCACTTCCTGTTCTTCTGTCTGTAACTACACACCGTAATGCAAGGCTTTCTCCCTGGTGTGGAGTGTCGTGCTCGCTCCCTCCTTTGGACTACAGGAGAGTCAGGATGCTCTACATTGCAGATAGAGAAAGGAGCTGTGTGTTAGTGGGCGTCCTGACTTTCCTGTAGTCCAAGGAATGGGGGTGAGCACGACACTCCACACCAGGGAGAAAGCCTTGCAATACTGTGTGGAGTTACAGACCGAAGAACAGAAAGTGAGGATTTCTCAGAAGAAATAAGGACATTTAAAAGCAAAATGGAAGGATGAGGTAAGTGAAGCAGGACTGCACTAAGGTAAAGGAAGCTATTTAGGGGAAAAAAAAAACTTAAAGCTGACCTTCACCCTAAGTGTCGGTGACAAGTCGTGCTCCATTTAGTGCAATGGAACCATTCTAATCGGAGCCACTCCAGTCGCTCTGACTTCGGAGCGGCCTTCATTGACTTCTATTAAAGAAGTCTTTTGCGGGTGGCTTCAGAGTCAGGCGACTTTGAAGCCGCCCCAGTGTGAACCGAGCCTAAGGGCTCTTTCACATGGGTGGACACGCTGGGAATCTGTCCACTCATCCCAGCTGAGCAGGCAGATGACAGGTCCGCTCTGTGTCTGCAGAGCAGACACAGACACAGCCCACTTAGCTCTATGGGCGGTCAGATGTAAACAGGCTGCCTGTATGTTTTTCATCCAACTGTCATCTGATCCAATCCACCAGAAGAATGGGGAACAGATCCTTCATCCGTCTGTTTTTAGCAGATAGGATCAGATGTCGGCAAGTGTAAACGCACACATGTCTGTTTACATCTGACCCTCCATAGAGGGCAATGGATGGTCCAAAGGGGTCTGTCAGTTTTTTAGGTGGACCCGATCAGTCTGTCCGTGTGAAAGGGGCCTTCAGGCCATGTGATTTTTCCACCCTGCCTTTTTCTCCCTTTCTTTCAAATTGCCAATTTTCCTGCCTAGTCTACGCCTGTGCGTATGCAGATATGTGGTCTCAAGTCCCGAGAGAGTCCTGCAGCCCCTCTGTGCAAGCACACACGCAGGAATTCCTACACACACGCAACGACTGCTAGCAGGGAGGTGTGAAACCTTAACCATGTCTGTGGTTGCATTAAAAATAACCTGTGTGTGCAGATGTGCCAACGGGCTCTGACAGGACCTGACTGGCCATTTGCTTGCTTAAGCTGGCCACACACAACCTGAATTTCAGCCAATTCCTGCTGAATCAGCTGAAATTCAGGCCGCAAGAGCACTTATCAGCACCAACCCCACGAATCAAAGATAGTTGATTTAAAAATCACCAGAATTATTGACCAAACAGTGACTGCATCGATCCAGATGCAGTCCCTGCTTGGGTAGTCAGGCATCCGCTGCTTGAATACAATTGCTGGCAGTGGCGATTTCTCCATCTACGCTGTTTAGCATAGATGAGCCAATCGGTTGATTTTCTGTTGTTCAGCTGTGTATGGCTGGCATTGGTAATGTACAGGAAATGAAATATGAACAAAGCATATCCCTCCATAGTGTGTACTTGTCTCAATCCAAAGTTATATTCACTAAAAAGGGGCGGGTGATCGGGGGTGAACATACAAGGTGGAGTTTCCCTTTAACACTGAAAACGTGAGTCATCATTACTATCTTTTATTTCAGATTATCGACACGGTCCCTCTGGAAGATACATCACCTGAGCTGTTTGAGCCTTTCCGTCCCCTGTATGAAGTTATTCCAGATATGCCCCGCCCTCCAGATTACTTTTTCAAGACTATCATTGGTGAGTGGTCCTCCATAACGCTATCTACACAATCTTGTATTCTCCAGTAAGAGATGCAACTGTGCTAAAGTCAGATAATTCCCTTAGTTGTACACAACCCCCTGCAGAATAAGCACACACTGCTCTCTATATGGTAGTAGCAGTGTACTTTCTGTAGCCTGTGCTATGTAACCTCTTTTCTCTCTCAGCTTCCTGGATGGACAGTCACATTAAAACTATCAAGGTGGGTTTAAATCTGATTGGTAGCTGTGATGATCCAGTATGAATCCTTGCCTTATTTTCCCATTGCCTTGTTACTATGGTCAACATCCTTGGCTTTTCTGGCTGTACTTTTCATGAATCTTTCTCATTTCTTGCCATAGGCAAATTAATGAAATAGAATGTACTACTATCATGTAAATGGAAAGAGTGCTGATGGAATTGGTAACCCAGTTTGTCCAAGATTTATCTTATCTCTAGGAAAGTGCTTTCTTCCAAATACCATTCACCATCCAGATGTGTCTTGATGATGTAAGCCAGGGTTCTCCAAACTGCGGCCCTTTACTTACTTCTGTCCAGTCCATGGGGCACTCTTCCTGATGATTGAGCATTCATTCCACTGACACCAACAACGGAGCACCGTTCCTTCCACTGACACCAACAACGGAGCCCCGTTCCTTCCACTGACACCAACAACGGAGCACCGTTCCTTCCACTGACACCAACAACGGAGCACCGTTCCTTCCACTGACACCAACAACGGAGCCCCGTTCCTTCCACTGACACCAACAACGGAGCCCCGTTCCTTCCACTGACACCAACAACGGAGCCCCGTTCCTTCCACTGACACCAACAACGGAGCCCCGTTCCTTCCACTGACACCAACAACGGAGCACCGTTCCTTCCACTGACACCAACAACGGAGCACCGTTCCTTCCACTGACACCAACAACGGAGCACCGTTCCTTCCACTGACACCAACAACGGAGCACCGTTCCTTCCACTGACACCAACAACGGAGCACCGTTCCTTCCATTGACACCAACAACGGAGCACCGTTCCTTCCACTGACATCAACAACGGAGCACCGTTCCTTCCACTGACACCAACAACTGTCCTTAGACTTAGCAGAACCCCCCCCCCAGAGTTGATGCCAAAAAACTTGAATTTGGTCTCATCTGACCACAACACAACCCAGTTCTCCTCTGAATCATTCAGATGTTCATTAGCAAACTTCAGACTGGCCTGAACATGTGCAGGATTTCAGTCCTTCACGGCGTAATGTTACCAATTGTTTTCTTGGTGACTATGGTTCTGGGCTGATTCCTCACCGTTCTCATGATTATTGAAACTCCGCAAGGTGAGATCTTGCATGGAGCCCCAGACCAGGGAAATTGACAGTTATTTTGTGTTTCTTCCATCTGTGAATAATCGCACCAACTGTTGTCTCCTTCTCACCAAGCCTTGTGTAGGTCTACAATCTTACCCCTGACATCCTTGGACAGCTTTTTGGTCTTGGTCATGGTGGAGAGATTAGAATCTGATTGATTGATTGCTTCTGTGGACAGGTGTCTTTTATACATGTGTCCCAGATAGGGCAGTCACAGTGTGTAGTGAGTGACCGGCTTTGTCAGCCCCCGTAAGCCGGTTCATCTTCTGGGTATAATACACCATATCCCCGGGAGCCTCTTTACCCTGTGACTTCAGTTGCTTCTTCACTTTAGGTCCCAGATCTTTCAACCTGTCTGTGCCTTGTTGAGTCCCCTTCAGTGTGATGGCGGCGGCGCCATCTTGGATTTCGGGACCCGGTTCAAACTGTCCTTTTTGGGTCATTCCTCTGGTGCAGAGTGCCGGCGGGGGTTCCACAGATGTCCTGGGATCAGTGACAAGCTGCATATTACAGGGAAATACCAGTATCGTGGCTGGGGGAGGATCGGTAAGCGATCAGTTTCAGGAACGGTGAGAGCTGTGTTCTCTCACATGCCAGTCCAATGATGCTCAACTACACTGCAGAGTGCATGACCATCATGGGAATTGTAGTTCCAAAACATCTGGGGAGCCAAGGTTCACCATCACTGTCAACTGATTCGTTCTGCCCCAAGTGTTCTGTTTCATTTAAAGTCCCAACCTTCCTTAGTCCCCATTAGTCCCTCTCCGTTCACCATCACTGTCATAAGGTATCTATACTTTGCCAGTATGAGGAGTGTTTACACACTTGGTACGTTTGCTTCAATCTGCCTTAATAATGTCCAAATCCCGGTAGTTGGTTCAGTGGTAATTCCATATATTTTAGGAAAAGCATATGAAAATAGCAAGCCAAGTGTCTGCTACTGATCCCATTAAGCCACACCCATTCAGAGTTGATCATTATAGGTGGGCATTCATGATTGGAACAGCCCAGGACCTTACTATATATTTTGGGGACTCCAGCAGGGAAAGCACATAGACTTTTGGCACAGGCAGCAGATTCCCCCTATTTAACTTGCTAAAGCTTACTCCAAACTTAAAAATAATTCTGGGTATGCAATGATGGTTGTTCGTCTTTTTTCATCTGTGCCAGACATAGACAACCCTTCTAGGAGACCAGTTTACAATTCAACTACTGGGAGGCTGCTAAGCATTCCTTTGTTTTATTTTGCAGAAGAGGAGACGTACCAGGCATCAAAGGAGGAAGAAGAGGAGCAATATGGATATAAACCAGAGCAAACAGAACTGGGTGTTCACCGAGGTCTAGGGAAGGAGGAGGAACGCAGAGAACCTGTAGGTCTGTGTGCTATCCACATTCTAGTCTGTAGTTGCTGTTCACTCTAATGGATGCTGTAATCATGTGCCCAAGGTTACAATGACTAATATGAATATTTGTATCTTAGTAGAATTTATTATTACTGAAAATGGAAAAGGACACCCAAATCTCACGTAAATCCTCCAAATGGTCAGTGGAGGGGACTGTCAGCACGGGCATGGATGTTCCAGAGTTCTTTCTTGTCTGTACTCATATTGTACAACATTGTAATAAAACAACATCTTTGCGGAAGATATGGATCTCCAAAACGCGCCAGCTTGGTGTGTCCCCCTAGAGTGCTCTAGAGCAGTGTTTCTCAACTCCAGTCCTCAAGGCGCCCCAACTGGTCATGTTTTCAGGCTTTCCATTATTTTGATTGATAGTGTAAAGGTGCGCTGACTATGTAAAGCAGGGGTGCTCAATCCTTTGAGGAACGAGGGTCACTTAGGCGACTTAGTAAGCAGTCGCAGGCCACAATGAGCGGAGCAGGTGGATGACAGGTATGTGTCTACTCTGCATTTTAGCAGATTGGATTGGAGGTAGGTGGGTGTAAACGGACACAAGTCTGTTTACATCTGCAACTCCATAGAGCTGAGTGGAGAGTCCGATTGGGTTGGACCGATCATGTGAAAGAGGCCTAAGGCTGCTTTTACACTGATCCACCTTGAGGACTGGAGTTAAGAAACACTGCTCTAGAGTACTGTCTGGAGGATGGACTCTGGCACATTTTGTGCTCAAGCCCTACCTACAATCTGGCTGATAGCCTGATCCTTCAGCAATACTAACATATCTGCTCTCCTTGAGCTGAGTAAAGCTGGCCATAGACAGTTCAAATCTCACCCTGTTCAGCAAGTTTCGAACCATGTATGGGCAGGCTGAATGTAACAAAGTTGATTAACCACTTAAGACCCCGACCAAAATGCAGGTAAAGGACCCGGCCAGTTTTTGGGATTCGGCACTGCGTCGATTTAACTGACAATTGCACGGTTGTGCGTCGTGGCTCCCAAACAAAGCTTTCTTTTGGTGGTATTTGATCACCTCTGCGGTTTTTATTTTTTGCGCTATAAAGAAAAAGAGAGCGACAATTTAAAAAAAAAAAAACAATATTTTTTCCTTTTTGCTATAATAAATATCCCCCAAAAATATATAAAAAAAAATGTTTTTTTCCTCAGTTTAGGCCAATACATATTCTTCTACCTATTTTTGGAAAAAAAAATCGCAATAAGCGTTTATCGATTGGTTTGCGCAAAATGTATAGTGTTTACAAAATAGGGGTTCGTTTTATTGCATTTTTATTAATATTTTTTTTTTACTACTAATGGCGGCGATCAGCGTTTTTTTTCGTAACTGCTACATTATGGCGGACACATCGGACAATTTTGACACATTTTTGGGACAATTGTTATTTTCACAGCAAAAAATGCTATAAAAATGCACTGTTTACTGTGAAAATTACAATTGCCGTTTGGGAGTTAACCACTAGGTGGCGCTGAATGGGGTTAAGTGTGCCCTCGTGTGTGATTCTTACTGTAGGGGGGTGTGGCTGGGCGTGTGACGTCACTGATCGTCGTTCCCTATGACAGGGAACAGACGATCAATGACAGCGCCACAGTGAAGAACGGGGAAGCTGTGTTTACACACAGCTCTCCTGGTTCTTCAGCTCCGGGGACCGATCGCGGGACTCTAGCGGCGATCGAGTCCCGTGGCCGCGGTCACGTGCCCGCGACCCACGGCTGGGCACTTAAAGAGGACATACAGGTACGTGTTTGTGCCCAGCCGTGCCATTCTACCAACGTATATGTGCAGGAGGCGGTCCTTAATTGGTTATCAACTTGGGTACAACCAGCCTGTTGGATTTTACATGCGATTATTGCTAGCAGCTGTGTTCACCCCCCCAGCGGGGGAACGCAAGAATGGCGTTCCCTGTCAACACTGTTTTGATCGTGGCAACGAACAAATGACCCCAGATCACGTGATTTACGAAATGCAGTTTATGGTGGAAGAGCAATATTGATTCTATTTATTGTGACATTTCTAGGTGAGGCTGCCCAGTCAGAAGCAAGTGACAGGAGACTGGGAAGCTGGGGGTCAGAAAATGAAGATTTCTCCGATAGTCTGGACAAAATAGGACCTTATCAGGTAAGGAAAAACCATACTTTGACCACTGTTCTTTTCACATGACAAAGCCAGGGTAAGGAAAGATCCACAACACTCTTGGGAGCACCGAAAGTTAAAGTGTTACTAAACTAAACCCGCAACAGTAAAATCAGTCTTTATATGCAGCAAAGCATGCTTGTTATACTCACTGTGGAAACTAAGGGGTTAATCTTCTCCTCTTCTTCCACAGTCCACAATCCATCTGCTAATAGTACAGAGCCCTAAGAGTCAGGCTGCACATACTCAGTTTGTTGTGTATTGCTAGAGGTTTTTTTTGGGAGGGGACTATGCATGTGATTGGCACAGGGCCAATCAGCACTGTGCAGACAGATGGTCAGGGGTCATGCAGCCTCATAGGACAGTCAGAGGAAAATAAAAACTTTTCCTACAAGCTTTAACCAGTGCTCGACTGGACACTTATAGAAGTCACAAGACTGCTATATACTGCTGATGGGAAAGGGTATTTAGCAGTTTATATTTACTAAAATAATTGCATTTTCATGCTCTGTGTACTGTGGGAGACCAGATATAGTGAATGAAGGGTCATGGGTTTATTAACACTTTTAGGAGGGACACAGTAAACAGAACACATATCTTTTACTATTGCCTTACCTCTCTCCTTTTTTTCCTTTCTTCTGGTGTCTCTTTACTTCCCTTATACCTTAAAATGCAGGTTGCAAACCCAGTACTTTTTTCCACACTGAACAAAAGTACCATGCGATCTGGTTGCAGTGCATTTCCAAATGTAGTGCATGTACTACTTCTGGTGGGATTTATAGCCTATTCATGAAATGGAACTGCATTTAGTTAGTGCTTGACCCTAGGTTTAGAGATAGTCTAGCTGCCTGCTGCTTTCCCTGTACACCAGACTGGAGGCTTCTAATACACTTTGTGCCCAACATAAGAAGGATATATGTGTCTGATACAAGGGTACATTTGCAGCTCTGCCCCTTAGACATAAGCAGTTGGCTCTCTGACCCTCTCTAGGAGATAATATTTGCAGACCGTTGACCTTGGGCACTTAGCTGAAGATCTAGGTCGGTGCCCCTGCTGAAGAAACATAGCAATATCCCTGAACAAAACAAAATTGTTATGGCTCAGATATATTTTTCTAACCCATCCTTAGTAGACAGTTCTTTATGGCCATGATTTTCTACCTTGCAGAACTCTAAAGATGACGGTTCCGTGATTCATCCCCACTTGTTTCAGGCTTCCGGGGCCACCCATAAAAAATTAAAGCCTAAGGCCAGGAGGCACAGCGCAGAGAGGTGGAAGGATCATGACTCAGGTACAGATTGAGGTGTTTGGTTGGGAGGGTGGAAACTTAATTTTGTTTCTGACACACAATGACAGCTAGCTGTGTACAAATTGGTCCAAGAAATTATTTTAATTTTAAAAGATTACAGCGTGGGCATTGATTCTGGTCTCAATCATATGAGCGATGCACGTCATTGCAATAAACATCACGCTATGGAATCTGCCAATATTTATAGATAGGGATGTCTGCTGGAAAAGTGGGGTCCAGGGTGTCTGTTGCTGCAGAAACTGAAAGAGTTGGGCTAAATATACTGTTAAGACCTGCAGTGGGTATGGTACTGCGGCCTTCTTTCCATCTCCCAATCGCCGAGCATAAGGGATTATTGCTACCATAGAAGGTAGAGGGATAGTGGAGATGTATGCAGTTTCAAAGATGATTCTTCCGAATGGTTAGAGTATTCCTCCCCCCCAGGGGTTCTTAAAAGACAAACAGAGTCTATGAGAAAATCCAGAATAAAGTCTATTTTCTTCACATATACTTTAAAACAAGCCCTCACTAACCTATGTAACTGCAGACACTGTGGAGCAATTTATTCTCAAATTTCAGAGCAGAAAATGTGAAGCTGCTCAAGCCTCTCTGTAGATCAGCTCCACCTGCTTCCCACTCTTCACAGTAAACCACTTAAAATATTCCCATCACACCTATTTCTGCACAAGGTTTGAAGTAAGGGGATTCATAGCAACTACAAGAAGGTTGACTGGTATCGGCATAAATAGGGATTAATGTCATCAGCCGGCACACGCGGTGGGCAGGAAGGGCGGCTTCCTTAGACACTGAGGTATCATGTGAGGTGGGGGGGGCACCATGGGGGGATTTGTGTTGGGAGGGGGGGATTTGGAGTAGGGCTGAAGAGGATTTTTGCTTGGATGAGAGATTTTAGGGATAGTGGATTTGTGCCAGGAGGGGGATTTTTTTATATACATTTTTTTTTGGGGGGGGGAGGGATTTGTGGGGAGAGAGATTTTGAGCTGGGGGCCAAGATTCTTTCTGGGATATAGGATTTCAGAAGTGGGGCATGCAGATAAGTGCTCTATTTTTTTTGGGGGGGGGGGGGGCTTGTCCCAGCTCTGTCCCCAGCACACACAAAGGATCAGTAATCAATAGTCCAAGCATTTATTGAAAGTGATCATTGCACTACACTACTTTTGATTTGATTGATTTTAATAAATGTTTGGGCTATTGATTACTGATCCTTGGTGTGCTGGAAACATATATTTTTACCCCTTTTAGCAGTGCCTCCGTAGCTTCACTCAGCTCTCCCTGCTCTCCCATCTCAGCAGTGTCTCAGCAACTCTGCTTAGCTCACTCTGCTCCCTTTCAAACAGTAAGTCAGGAGCTCAGCTCCTCATGCCCCCTTTATTCAACAGTGACTGAGCAGCTCACCCTGCTCTCCTCTCCCAGCAGCAGCTCAGCTCACCCTGCTCTCCTCTCCCAGCAGCAGCTCAGCTCACCCTGCTCTCCTCTCCCAGCAGCGACTCAGCAGCTCAGCTTACCCTGCTCTCCTCTCCCAGCAGCAATTCTGCAGCTCAGCTCACCCTGCTCTCCCCTCCCAGCAGCAACTCAGCAGCTCAGCTCACACTGCTCTCCCCTCCCAGCAGCAACTAAGCAGCTCAGCTCACCCTGCTCTCCCCTCCTAGCAGTGACTCAGCAGCTCAGCTCACCCTGCTCTCCACTTTCAGCATTGACTCAGCCGCTCAGCTCACCATGCTCTCTCCCCCCAGCAGTGGCTCAACTGCCTTCTATTCTCTGATATAAAAACAAAGTAGGCAGTCTTGGAGGAAAAGTCACTGATTCATGGCTAGGAGGAAGGAGCAGGGTGAGCCCACCTGCTGAGAAAACAACTTGAAAAACATAATTACTTCTGCTGTATAATTTGAGGATGAATTGCTACATGGTGCCTGCAGCTACAAGTGTTAGTAAGGAGTTGTAAAGCTGTTAGGAATATGTAAATGGTTGATTATCCGTAACCTGGCCACAGTTACACTTTATGACCGCTCTGTTTTCCAGATACTGAACAGTTGCTTTCTCTAAACTACATCCCTTGCATTCCTTAGTATACGGAATGGATTGGTACTGGACACTGGCAGAGCCCAGCATTGTACAATGCCTTGAAAAAGTATTCATACTAGGGTTGTCATGTACTTGCCGATACCATGTACTTTCATGTACTTGCCGATACCGAATACCGATACTTTTTTTAAATGTCATGTGACAGTTTTCAAACCACAATACAGACTAAGGATATTTTCTTTAGAATTATGAAGAACTCTAACTCAAGACATTATAAAAGAATAAAAATGAGTAAAAATGAATAAAAATGTTTTATTTGCTTGTCACGCAGTAGTAAAAAACTCAAAGAATTTTCACAGAACATGTTGATAAATACAAAAAAAGTATTCTATTTAGGTATCGGGAGCATTTGCGCGAGTACAAGTACTCCCGCAAATACTCGGTATCGGTCCCGATACCGATACTAGTATCGGTATCTGGACAACCCTAATTCATACCCCTTGAAATTGTCCACATTCTGTCATGTTACAACCAAAACCGTAAATGTATTTTCATTGGGATTTTATGTGATAGACCAACTTAAAGTTGCACTTAATTAATTTCTTTACAAATAAATATGTAAAAAGAAGTGAGTCAATACTTTGCAGAACCACCTTTTTACTGCAATTACAGCTGCAAATCTTTTTGTGCCACTTTGTGTTGGTCAATCACATAAAATCACAATAAAATACAGTTAAGTTTTTGGCTGTAACGTGACAAAATTTGGAAAATGTTAAGGGGTATGAATACTTTTTCAAGGCACTGTAAGACAACTGTGGTAAAGGAATCAGTTCAATGAGAAGCATGTAGGCTGCCATAGCTGATCTCCTTCAGAAAATGCCGTCTGCCTGGTCATCTTTGCCTTCAATACTTTATTCTAAATCTGAAAAGAATAGTTATTTTGAATGAAAACAAACTAGGAGGTCCCTAAAAATGTGTTTTTATTTTATTTAGAGGAACAGTCCTCCAGCAATGCCTGCTTGAGGAATCCTGGTGAGTCAGAAAGCTCAGACATGTCCAGTGAACCGCAGAACAAGTGCCGAAGTTCATCACACAGCTTGAGCCCTCAGATTGCTGCCACGGTGGAGGCTCTACAGGCCTCAGTTCAGGGACTCTGTCAGCGGCTAGAAAGTCTGGAGCGAGCGTTACAGGTATCGTACCATAATGACACTAACATCGCATCAGATTGAGTAACAAGATCACTAATAATAAAAGCTGTAATGACAAATAGTGTTCTCATGTTACCCTTAGGCACATGTCACATGACTCTGATCCCTTACCTTTAGTGGACATATCTTTGATAGGGTGTTTAGAGTAGAGTAGACGCTGTGCTTATTCCTGCAGGGATGTAGTCCCAAGGGAGGGGGCGAGCACGCTGAGTAACCCCCAGCCAGAACGGCTCGGATGATGTGGGCAAGCTTACTGAGGAGAAACAGGAAGTGAGAAATTTAGACAAAGAAAAAAAAACATTTAGAAGGGAAATCGAAAAAAAAGGTAAGTGAACCAACAATGCACTAGAATCAGGGGTCTCCAAACTGTGGCCCTGGGGCTGTATGTGGCCCTTCGCATTATTCCATCCAATTTAAATGAGGCATCATTTTTGTTGCTGACACCAATGGGGCACTATTCCTCCAACTGTCACCATCAATTCTTTCCATTAACACCAACGATGGGGCACTAGTCATCCCACTGTCACCAAATATGGTATTATTTACTCCCACTGGACATTTTTTACTCCCAATGGCCCTAGTCTGGCCCCCCTAAAGTCTGAAGGACCGTAAACTGGCCCTTTATTTAGAAAGTTTGGAGACCCCTGCACTAGATTAAAGAAACCTATTTAGAACATAAAAAACAAACCTTTATAAATCCTTTAAACTTCATATTTTTATATACATCAGTGCAACGTGCTAAATGTTAATGTAAAATAATAATAAAAAAGTCCTTTATAAAGTTCATATAATCTTCAGTAATAAGTTACCAATGTAGCATAAAGTGTAACATCATCACCACTTGGCAGTGAATCCAAAAATACACACCCGATGTGCTCAGTTAGGATTTCCTACTCACCAGACAAATATAACCTCTTTACTTAAAAAGAAGGTCAAACAGTGCTTGGTAGGTATAATCTTTAGACTTGCATGAATGTCATTGGAAAGGGGACTTATGTTTATATCCTCCTCTCCACCATTGTGACCCATTGAAAATAAGAGCAGGAAGAAAACAATAGCGTAATATTGTTTTAAAAACAAATGATAGAGTGGCTGCTTAAGTTTGTGTGTGCCTTCTCCCGGCACTAGGGATAGCCCACATAAATCACTAGGAAAGGGACCATACACAACCTGACTCGTGCTCCTGGGTCGGTGTGAGTTCCACTGCCGTGTAAAGATAGAAACCGGAATTCAGTGACCTAGTTGTGACCTTACCAGAAGGCGCCTCGACGTACAGTTCGTTTTACTACGTCATCAGGAGGCGTGGCAGTGGCGCTCCTTGAAAGTGCTATAGGGTGTTTGCGATGTGGTTAAAATACTAGTTGCCTAAAGGATAAATTCACCTTTCAAAACATAATACAGATGCGGCAGCCCCTGACCTAATGAAATCGACGCCTGGCGCCGTGATGCGTTCCACTTGTTGCTAAACAAATGCTGTACTTAACGTTGGCTTGTTAGTTATCATCTTATTACTTGGGACCGACAGTTGTGCCTTGGTTGTTTGCTATGAAACATCTTAAAGCTATATATGACTCTCTTATGCAATTACTACTTGCTACCACTATCCATATTTACTATGTGCTTGACATAAGTTCTTACTTGTTAAGGGCCCATGCCCTAATATACTGAACATGTTCGCTCTAACTTTTCTATGCTAAGGGTTGAAGGTATTTCATACCTACTCCCTTAGATGCCTAATGCACTACCTTATGTTTAAGTGATATGATGTAGAGAACCCCCAAACTCCTGTTCTGATTGGAGTGACGCCTGGGGTCCCGTACTGATAATCACTTACATATAGTTGTGCATTGGAATATTTACGTGTACTGTATACTTTTATCGCTAAGGATTAGTCGCATGTTGTAATACGACCCCCCCTTAGTAGCTCAACGCATTCCCTTATTTAAGAGAGAGATGATGTAGAGAACCCCCAAACTCCTGTTCTTGATTGGAGTGACGCCTGGGGTTCAATACTGAATTCTCACATAAAGAAGTGCATTGAAATCCTTGCTAACCGCAGTTGTGGTTCACTCCCGTTCACCAGAGCTGTTACACCTAACCGTGTATTGCCGGCCCTATGGTTCTTTATGTCTTATGGTTCTTTAGAAAGAAGTAAAAAAGCTATAATACATTACCCACTGTATGCTTTATGTGCATGAAATGTCTTAAGCCAAGGGTCTCCAAACTTTTCAAACAAAGGGACAGTTTTCTGTCTTGCAGACATTAAGGGGGCTGGATTGTGGCCATTGGGGGCAGAAAATGTCCTCAGCCCAACATCAGTAAGGGTAAACATAGTCTCAATGATCAAGAGGAGGAGTAGAGCTCCATCACTTATCAGTGAAAGAAATAGTGCCCCGTTGTTGGTGTCAGTTGGAGAAATAGTACCTCATATCATATGGAAGAATAGTGCCCCAAGGTCCGGATAAAGGCTAGCAAATCTGGCCCTTGGGCCACAGTTTGGAGACCCCTGTCTCTAGCTGATTAAACTGATAGCTCAGTTGAGCTTCAACTAGTGAAATTTTTCAGAATGTGAGGTTTTGCAGGAGTTATGAGCTCAGTGTGGAACTTATCATCAATTGGTATAGGAAAGAGATACATTTGTTTCCCTTAGTATCTTACCTAACCAGCACAGGAACACTAATACAGCATTAGATATCCAGGGATGTTTTCTAAGCAGCCAGGTTACAGTACAATCAGAAACCCTGTTTTAAACCTCAGTGGTGGTCACAGGGCTACTCACAGCTCTAATTTTAGGAATCCCAAAATTCGGCCCACGTATGGTCAGCGTAAAGCAGAACTGCAGTCCTGCCTAGGTATGGCTTAAACTCCACCACCTCGGCACCACCATAATGGCAGATGTGCTCATTGACTCTGAGTTTTGGCTCCTTGCAGACCCATCAGATGATTTTCTATGCTTGCGCTGACAAGAGAAGGTCCTGGACTTTTTTGGTAGCAGTCTTTACACATGCAGGAAAAACTCTGCGCATGCGCATATGTCCAGGGAAACCAGCGCATGCGCAAATGTGCTGCAGGTCTTTCTCAGGACCCGAGATCAGTGGTGCATCTGAACATACACGGAAGGGGGGATTCTCACCTAGACAATATTAGTAGAAGAGCTCAATTAAAGCACTGTTAAAAAACTAAAAAAAAAAAAAGACTTCCATGTAGGAGAGGGAAGGGGAGGAGGCAGGGAAGCTCAGCATGCTCTTTAGGGTGAAGATCCGATTTAGGGATAGCCATACAATGCTTACTTTGTCTTGTTCAGCCCACAGGCTCAACTAGTAAAAAGCAATTGATTCTCCTAACCACGGTAAACAGAATGTATAGAGGAATCTCCATTGTCGGCTATTGTATTTAGCAGCCACAACACCCATGACTGCCTGAATACACCTGGTGCAGTCACTGTTTTGCCAATCATTTTCACCCAGCCCATTGGATTTTTTAAATCAACTTTTGTCAAGCCGGGTGGCGCTTGCAGGGTCACCCACAGCTTGAATTTTAACCAATTCAGCAGGAATTGAATGATATTCAGTCTGCCTATTGCCATCTTTAGAGGAAATGGTAGATGTTATATCAGGCGGCCTATACTTTCCTCTCCTTGTGGTTAGTTTTTATTACAAATAGAAAAAGAAAAGGCCACAACTAACCTCCTCCTCCAGGTGCAAGCCCACTGTGCCCAGCGCCAAATCCATGAATGTGTATTCTGTACAGCCAACATTAATGAGTAGATTAGATGTAGTCATAGTGAGAACACATAGACCTGTAATATAATAAGTCACATCTACCCTGTGGTTACATTCGTTGTTGTTGTACAAGTTCTAGCAGCAGGTGACCCATAGTCATCTAACAATAATTATTAATGACTAAGGATGTAATTATGTAAAATAACAGTTTCTGTTGCCCATGGCAACAGTCATGGATCTCTCTTCCTAAACCCTACTGGTAGCAAGAAAGGAAGAATCTGATTGTTTGCTATTTGCAACAACGAACAGTCCTTACTTGGAATACTTTTATGCAGCTAGGCATTCTCAGAATGTAGGCTTAATTTTCCCTTTGTGTAGTAATTATAGGACAGCATTGTTTAGATAAACTTTAGATTTTTAAGTTGCTAAGTATGTATTTGTTATTAACACAAAGAACCTTTCATCTCTAACAGGATCAACAACAGTACATACGTGAACGAACGCACAGATCACCCAAACACCCGGTATGCTAGTGTTGTGAAAGTGTGGCTGGGATAGGAGTGTTGGAGACAGGAGCACATAGAACAACTAGATGTGTTGTACATTATGTTTGCTAAATAGGAGTCTACGGTGCTAGAGTAAAGGTGGGCATAGATGGATCAGAATTTAATCAGTTCAGCAGGGACCAACTGAATTTCAATCTATCTATGGTCATTCCTGCTATAAAGAATTCAATCTAACAATCGGCTAATCTCGAACTAAAATGGTTGAAAAAATTTCGTTTGATCAGTGCTGCAGGTGAATGGTGCTAGAGTAAAGCTAGGAATAGATTCATCAAAATGTGGCCAGTTCAGCAGGGAGCAACTGAATGTTAATCCTTCTATGGCCGTTCCTCCGTGGGAAGTTAATCTATAAATCGGCTTCTCTCGAACAGGAATGTTGCAAAATTTTCCTTCGCTCAATGCTGCAGCCGATTGGTGCTAGAGTAAGACCCGGTTCACACTGGGGCGACGCGACAGGCGGCTCAGCCGCCTGACGAGTCACCTCCCATTGAATGCAATGGGAGCGTTCTAATAGGAGGGACGCAAGTCGCTCCGACTTAGAAAATGCTCCCTGTACGACTTTGGGGGCGATTTGGGGCGACCTCCATTGACTTCTATACAGAAGTCGTTTTGCAGGTCGCCTCTGAAGTCGTCCTCAGGACGACTTGCAGAGCCGCCCCCAAAGTCGGATTGCTGTAGTGTGAACCGACTCTAAAGCTAGGAATAGATTGATCAAAATGTGTCCAGTTCAGCAGGGAGCAGCGGAATTTGTAGTCCATTTAAAGCCTGGTACACACTATTCGTTTTTTTTCTGCCATTGTCTGAAGTTCAGCTGGATGCTGGTTTTCTAGCATGCACGTCCGATAGAAGCTGGATTTTGTTGGACAGACCGACGTACACACGGGCCTTTTCTTTTTAACCAGACGTTGTCTCCAGACATTCGGCTCGCATGTAGCCGGCTTCTCTCAAACAGGAATGTTGGAGAATTTTCCTTCGATCAGTGCTGAAGCCGATTGGTGCTAGATTAAAGCTGGGAATAGATGGATCAAAATTTGGCCAATTCAGCGGGGACCAACAGAATTTCGATCCATCTATGGCTGTTCCTGGGCAGGAAGTCAATCTAACAATCGGCTTCTCTCGAATGGGAATGTTGGAAACTTGTCCTTGGCTGCAGTGCTGATCCATGTATTCTGACAGCAGGGGATTCCCTGCTGTCCAAATACAAAAACACATCAGGCAGGATTCCTTCACCCACCTTGAATGTGTGGATAGGGATATCCGTTTTGATTCTTTTGGATTACCCAAAAAGAATAAAAAAAAAACAATCCATCTATGGCCAGCTTAATATCAAAGCTGAACTCCAAGTAGATATGAAAAAGACCATTGCTGTGATGTATTCATAGCAAAATAATGAAATTTGTATTAAAAGGCAGCTAGTGTAAGTACATAACTTTAATTTGGCATCAGCCTTTTGGAGTCCTTGTACAGAAGCACTCAGATTGAAAGAGGATAGGAAGTGCAAGAAGCCAATCAGGTGTGTTGCTTGTAGTAACACAAGGGTGAACTGCTTCTACTCCTTGACTGTCCAATCACAAGTTGGAGCCAAGGAGAGGACCTTAAAAGGAGAAGTATAGCCAAAGCTATTTTGGCTGTACTTCTCCTGTAGGTCACAGGAGTGTAGTTTGTTCTGCACTCCTGTGAACCATTTTCAGCCAACAGCAAGCTAAAGTCTGCCAATGGCTGACATCACTCAGCCAGTCCAGGCTTGGGAAAGATCCCGACCATATGGTCAGGATCCACCCAGAACCCTGGACTTGACCAGTGATCTGCTGAGAGCCTGAAACAGCCCCTCTCGTTTCCTCCACAGCCCAGTGCTTTGGTGAGCTCAGATGGGGCAGGACAGAGTGCTGGTGACTGGCAGTCACATTTCTCTGCTCAGAGAGCAGGAAGGAACTGAGCGATTAGGGGTGTTTGATCACTCGGTTCTCACTGCAGAGCTGGTGGGGGACAGATACAGCATCAAATCAATGCTGCTTCCACAGAGGTGAGTATAAAGGTTTAATTTTTCAATATGTCTGTTTTAAATGCAGCAGAGAAAAAGTGAGGTTACCAGCCTGACTGTATAGTCTGTTTAAATCATGGGACTGACTGGATAGACATGCAAATCCTTGAACAACTAAAATAGCTCACTTACTTAAATGTGTATTTAGCTATTTGCCTGTTCAGCTTTAACATGGTCATGAATAACATATACACTATAAATTCAGATAATATGCTATACAACAATAAATAAAACAATTGTTAAGTTTTGTATAAAAAGTCAAAAAGGAAAGAGGCAATGCACACAGAATGTAGAAAGGCACCAAGAGGACGGCACAAGTGTAGAGGCATAAATATAGGAGGAAGGTGGCGCCATGTATTCCCAAGTACTCACAGCAAAAACTGGCCATACATTCCCAGACAGCAAGGATAACTTGCTTGAATTATTGAATTGTAAGTCTGTTAACTTGCTGCACATTTTCACTGGCAAGTTGTACACTTGCAGAGCACTTGCAGCACAAGTTCTAGTTGACACTTTTCCAATTTGTAGCAAATTTGCATGGCAAGTCTCAATCAAGAGCAAAGTAGCTCTGGTGAGTCTACAGCAAGACCTCTGCAAGTCTATAGTGTGAAAATTCAGCTACAGTGACCCCTGTGGTGGGATGACTTTTGCACAACATAAATGAACCAGAACTTGCAGCAGACCTGCAGAACGTTTGCAAAGAAAGTTGATCTGGAGTCATGCAAGCGGACTTGCTGCAATTGTGCAACAAACTTGTGAAGCCTGGCGGGTCTAGCAATAGCTTAGCAAGTCATTTGAAACTTGCAGCACAATTATTTGCTATCTGGGTTTTTCTAATCATGCAACCAGATGACTTTCACCAACACATACCGTTCTTTAGTAATGTACCAAAATGCAATACCTTAAAACTAAGGATGTCCCGATACCACTTTTTTAGGACCGAGTACAAGTACTGATACTTTTTTTCATGTACTCGCCGATACCAGTACTTTTTTTAAATGTGTCCAGGTGTCCCCAAATGCAGGCAGGTGTCCCCAAATGCAGCCATGTGTCCCCAAATGCAGCCATGTGTCCCCAAATGCAGCCATGTCCACAAATGCAGCCCTGTCCCCAAATGCAGCCCTGTCCCCAAATGCAGCCCTGTCCACAAATGCAGCCCTGTCCCCAAATGCAGCCTTGTCCCCAAATGCAGCCCTGTCCCCAAATGCAGCCATGTCCACAAATGCAGCCTTGTCCCCAAAGAGAAAGCCAAGACCCCCCCGCTGCCCCCTAGTTAATCAGCGCGGGGAACATTACAGCTTTCATTTGAATAGCTGTGTGTTCCCCGCCGCGCCTCATCATATATAGCCCCTCCCCCTTGTCTGGGCACTTTGATAGACAGATCACCCATCCAATTTTGGGGATTTCTCTTTGGGGACTAGACGGCGGCAGCAGCTCTCCTCATTAGTGACAAACCCGAGGACTGCTCTGCCCGCTCCGCCCCCTCTCCACCCGCTCTCTGAGAAAAAAAAGTATCGGTGAAGCAACGGGAGCATTTGCGCGACTACAAGTACTCGTGCAAATGCTCAGTATTGGTCCCGATACTAGTATCGGTATCGCGACAACCCTACTGAAACAGAATTTTGCCATCTTGTTTATTTGAATGTAAAGTTACAGATGCTAATGTACATTGTTAGAATCTGATCAATGTCCATATAATTTAAAGGAAAGACTAATATTCTCATCTCTTGCCTCTCCGCACAGAAGCCACAACACTCTGGAATTACCCAGTCCCAGACTGTCCTTTTCATCGTTATTTGGCCTTTCTTTGTACACTGGCTTCTTCGAAGACTTAATGGAAGAAAAAGTTGACCTTTCTTGAGAGCCTTTTTGACAGACACCCTTAATTTTATGCCTTGAGGAAGTGGACAATCAAGCGAGTGAGCAGGGGCTGTCACTTTCTAATAGCTTTATAACTAATTTTGGGGCTCAACGACTAGTAAATTTGATGCTGCTTTGTTGATTGAGCCTGGTAATGAATAGGTTAATTATCTCAATCTTTTCTCGTACTCTGTATAATATTGCATTGTTTTCCTTTATATCTTCCAGTGTGTCTACAGTGGTTGGCCGTTTACCTAATAAATGGCCTTTTCTTTGAAACACCCCAGGGAAAGCTAAGACAAAGGCGACATAAACCTACTAAAGCCAATGTACAATGGAGATAGGCACAGCAGGAGATCATACACAGTACAATGAGTATTGGGCTGATCATGGATAGAGCTAAGCTCAGATTTGGTAAGGACAGAGCTGGCCTGGATTTGGAAGCATGCATAAAAATGGCTTAGACCCCATACACACTATTAGACTTTCTGCAGATTTTTGTTTTCAGATTTACCAAAACCATATAATATGAGGTGAAACCTCAAGAGTTTCAATTTGTATGCAATCAGGCAGACACTTGCACTACATGGTTTTGGTAAATCTGCAGAAAATCTAATAGTGTGTATGAGGTCTTAGGAAGAGTGTGCATAGCTGGCTACAACTTGGAAGTAAGCTCATAACTGGTCACCTCCCCCTTACATGCCACATTTGGCATGTAATTTTTTGGGGGGGGAGTGGGGGGCTTCAGGAGGAGTGGGACTTCCTGTCCCACTTCCTGCTTCCGCCAAGGGGCTGGTAAGGCGATTAAGCTTAATCGCCTTACTGCAGCCCCTCCCTGTAGGCGATCGCATGGGACACTGAAAGTTCCCATACGATCGCCTGTCCAATCATCGGCGGGCTCGCGCATGCGCAGTGGGTGCCCGGCCGTGAAGCCGAAGGCTGTCAAGGCCGGGTGCCCACAGTTGTGATGAGGACGCCGGCCGGGGAGGGGGGGAGAGGAGCGGAGCCCCGGTCGGCGCGTCGCTGGAACGCTGGAGCAGGTAAGTGAGTGTTTATTAAAAGCCAGCAGCTACACTTTTTGTAGCTGCTGACTTTTAATAAACACAAATATTGGGTGGAACACCCCTTTAAGAAAAGAGTAAAACTCTGGTCAGGGATAGAAGCAAACACAGAGTTAGGCAGGACTAGAAAGTGCTCAGACCTGGTCTAGATTAGGAAGTGGGCCCAGAGTTGGTCAGGACTAGTAATCGAACAAAGAGCTAATCAAAACTAGGGATCAAGCATGGAGCTGGCCAGGACTAGGATGGGAACACAAAGCGCGTCAGGGCTGAAAAGTAAGTACATAGATGCTCAGAACTTGGAATGAAGCACATATTTGGTAACAATGATAAATCTGGTCAATCTGGCATAGTAAATACAGAGCTAAAGTGCAAAGCAGGACAAAATTAGTGATTGCTGAACATGATGATCTTGGCTGGTAAAGAAAGGATGAGGAATGCAACTGTCGCCAGGAAAAAAAAAAACATAGTGCTAGTCTAGAATAGGGAGAAGAGAACTGGAATGGATGAGATAAAGCAGGGGTGCCCAACCAGTGGCCCGCAGATCCCTCTGATGTGGCCCGCGACCTCCTGCTATGGGATAGCAGGTTCGCAAGCCCAGATCACAGGTTGCTGACCCGGAGCATCAGCGTTCTGAATGACGCCAGTGGTAGAGAAAGCAAGCGGCTGCAGAAGGAGCAGAGCCACATAAGCGGATGTTTCCTGTATAGCGCTGGCTCCTGTCACAAGCAGAGTGATACCAAATGCTATCTGTGCCACTTTAGGCCCATTTCATATGATTGGTTCAACCCACACAGACCCTCTATTCATATCTAAGGAGGAGCAGATGGAAACAAACTTGCGTCCATTTGCACCCACCTACCTCCAATCCAATCCAACTACATCTGGTTGGATCGGATGGGAGGGCCCACAGAGTAGATCTGTCTTCTATCCACTCCACTTATTGTGACCTGCGACCAGTTACTAATCGCTTATGTGGCCCTTGCTCTTCAAAGGGTTGGGCACCCCTGAGATAAAGAGTGAAATTTTGTTCACCAAAAAGTCAACCAAGAAATGATCTGTAGAGGATAGCGAGCACAGGGCTGGATCATTTTGCAGGTAAAGGACCTTGCCCCTTTTTGCGATTCGGCGCTGCGTCGCTTTAACTGACAATTGCGTGGTCGTGCGACGTGGCTCCCAAACAAAATTGACATCCTTTTTTTTCCATAAATAGAGCTTTCTTTTGGTGGTATTTGATCACCTCTGCGTTTTTTTTTTTTTTATGCTATAAACAAAAATAGAGCTTTTTGCTATAATAAATATCCCCCCAAAATATATAAAAAAAATATTTTTCCTCAGTTTAGGCCGATACGTATTTTTCTACATACTTTTGGAGAAAAAAAAAAATATCGCAATAAGCGTTTATTGATTGGTTTACGCAAAAGATATAGCGGCTAAAATATAGGGAATAGTTTAATGGCATTTTTATTATTACTATTTTTTTTTACTACTAATGGCAGCGATCACCAATTTCTATCCTGACTGCGACATTATGGCGGACACATCGGACACTTTTGACACATTTTTGGGACCATTGTAATTTGTACAGCGACCAGTGCTATAAAAATGCACTGATTACTGTGAAAATTACACTGGCAGTGAAGGGGTTAACATCTAGGGGGCTCTGTAGGGGTTAAGTGTGCCCTCGTGTGTGATTCTTACTGTAGGGGGGTGTGGCTGGCGTTTGACGTCACTGATCGTCGTTCCCTATGACAGGGAACAGACGATCACTGACAAGCCACTAGGAAGAATGGGGAAGGTTTGTTTACACTTGCCTCTCCCTGTTCTTCAGCTCTGAGACCCAATTGCGGGACACCAGCAGCCATCAGGTCCCGCGGGCGCAGTCATGGAGCTTCGGACCGGGTCACGAGCGCGCCAGCGCGCTCGCTACCCGCGGCTGAGTTCTTAAAGGGGACGTACCTGTATGCCCCAGCCATGCCATTCTGTCGGCGTATATCATCGTGCGGCGGTCTTTAAGTGGTTAAACATTTGCAGAACCAACTGAAGACCTGCTTTAATGTTGAGTGCAAGAGAACGATCATGGTGCAGCAGAAGTTAAGATAATGAGCGCAGAGTTGGTTGGGACATGGGAGTGAACATGGCGCTAACCATGACTTAGGTCAGTAATGACCTACTCCGGTTTTCCAGGCCCACTAAATGTGACCACAGCCAGCGCAATTCAACCTGATAAAGAAGGTAGATCTCCCAATGGTAGTTCATTAGAAGGAACATATGAGGGCTCATTATGGAGATCAGAGATGGCATCTTGTTCATCTGCTCTGTTTAATTTCCCTGCATCAGTTCTATTCCATCCTGTTCAGAGTCTGGAATGAGTCTAGGCCTGCCTTTAGATCAGACCCAGAGCAGCAATGACAGCACGGAAACCAGGAAAATAAATAACGCCAGTCCCTACAGTACGTTTAGACAAGAGCCACACCCAAAACTGACATTTCAGTCTTGGATGGGCACCCAATGGATGATGTCATCCGCTAGCTTCTTGTATCTCCTAAAGAGCCCAATGGTGAGATATATGCAGTGTGTGTCTCAGCCTCCTCTCACCAGGGCAGGGCAAAGCAACAGGGTCACTTAAAGGGGTAGCAAAGGAAAAAATGTTTTCCCTAAATAGCTTCCTTTCCCTTAGTGCAGTCCTCCTTCACTTACCTCATCCTTCCATTTTGCTTTTAAATGTCCTCCCTTTCTGTTCTTCTGTCTGTAACTCCACACAGTAATGCGAGGCTTTCTCCCTGGTGTGGAGTGTCATGTTCACCCCCTCTCTTGGACTACAGGAGAGTCAGGACGCTCTCTACTTTGCAGATAGAGAAAGGCGTTGTGTGTTAGTGAGCATCCTGACTCTCCTGTAGTCCAAGGGAGGGGGCAAGCACGACACTCCACACCAGGGAGAAAGCCTTGCATTACTGTCTGGAGTTAGGCAGAAGAACAGGAAGTGAGGATTGCTCAGAAGAAATAAGGACCGAAGCTCCGTGACCGCGCCCGCGGGACCCGCGGACCCAATCGCCGCCGGTGTCCCCGTGATTGGTCACCGGAGCTGAAGAACGGGGAGAGGTGAGTGTAAACACACCTTCCCTGTTCTTTGTTGTGTCATTGATCGTCTGTTCCCTGATATAAAGAATGACGATCACTAATGTCACACGTCCAGCCCTGCCCCCCTACAGTTAGAAACACAAATGAGGTCACACCTAACCCCTACAGCGCCCCCTAATGGTTAACTCTTAAACTGTAATTGTCATTTTCACAGTAAACAATGCATTTTTATAGCACTTTTTGCTGTGAAAATGACAATGGTCCCAAAAATGTGTCAAAATTGTCCGATGTGTCCGCCATAATGTCGCAGTCACAAAAAAAAAAATGCTAATCTCCGCCATTAGTAGTAAAAAAAATGTATAAACATGCAATAAAACTATCCCCTATTTTGTAAGCGCTATACATTTTGCACAAACCAATCGATAAACGCTTATTGCGATTTTTTTTTTTTTACCCAAAATAGGTAGAAGAATACATATGGGCCTAAACTGAGGGAAAAAATGTTTTTTATATATTTTTTGGGGATATTTATTATAGCAAAAAGTTAAAAATATTGAATTTTTTTCAAAATTGTCGCTCTATTTCTGGTTATAGTGCAAAAAATAAAAACTGCAGAGGTGATCAAATACCACCAAAAGAAAGCTCTATTTGTGGGAAACAAAGGAAGCCAATTTTGTTTTCGGAGCCACGTCGCACGACCGCGCAATTGTCAGTTAAAGCGAAACAGTGCTGAATCGCAAAAAGGGGCCTGGTCCTTTACCTGCATATTGGTCCGGGTCTTAAGTGGTTAAAGCGATGCAGTGCCGAATCACAAAAAGGGGCAAGGTCCTTAACCTGCATAATGGTCCGGGTCTTAAGTAGTTAAACTGGAGCGTGCTCAATCTGGCGCAGCTCTGCATAGAAACCAATCGGCTTTCAGGTTTTATTGCCAAACCCTAATTGAACAAACTGATTGGCTACCACGCACAGCAGCACCAAATTCTGAGTGCACCAGTTTTTAGTAAATTTCCCAGTGTTGCTTTCTTGTGAATTTTTTTTGCCAGTGTTGCAATATTGGAGAACGGGAATGCTTGTTCATACCCAGAAGTGCCGGGTATTTTATTTTGCCTCCGCCAGTGTCTTCTGGTGACCCTTCACTCTGCAATGGCAGTTGGCAGAGCTGTCGTTTCTTTGTATTAATTTCAACCAGCATCCTTCTGTACAGGGGCGGACTGACAACTCATGGGGCCCCCCGGCAATAGGAGATTACGGGGCCCCCAGGCAATAGATTATGGGGCCACACAGTACACATACACACAGGATAGACATACACACACTGAAACGGTACTGGAGAGGTGGGGCAGCTATAATCTTGGGATCTTTAGACCAAAGGGAGGTCGGTAAGGGCCCTTTCACACTAGCGGACGCCCTGTCCGCCCGACAGCTCAGCGGAGACCCCCCGCTGAGCCGACGGACACACGGAGCGGACCGAAAAACGGACCGCTCCGTGTGAAAGAGCCCTAAGGGACATTTCAGGGACAGATGTAAAAAAAAAAACAATTTTTACTTACTGTCCCTCGTTTTACTGAGGCTGGCAACCCTGATGGGGCCCCCTAGTGGCATGGGGCCCTTGGGCAGTGCCCGAATGGTCAGTCCGCCCCTGCTTCTGTATGTAATTCAGTTAACGTCCACCTGTGCTAAAATCAGTTTTGGGTGGACTTGTCCTTACAAAATACACGAACCAAAGTCTTCAAGCTGAGAAAATTTAAAAAACAATTTTACAAACAACCTGTGTAAAGCAATAAAGCAATTCTCTAAATATACTCTAGTATCTTCATTTTATCTATTATTCTGGCAGCGAATACATGCCGGGGCTTGCTCCAGACCGACAGCTGCACATAGCTTGGTCCGGTTTGCTTCAACAATGCGCCATGGAAGTCAATTCAGAGAGAAAGCAACAAATGGCTGTGGACTAGAACTGAAATTAGAAAAATTATTTTCTTCAGGTGACGAGTTAAAGATATTTTAAAAGTTTCTGTTGAAGGTGTCGCATTCAGAATTAATAGTACATCCTCTTACCATGGAGATTTAATCCTCGCCTGCAGCATTTTTCATAAAGTGACCCAGTTACTGATTGTATTCTGAAAATCAATATTTCTCTCATCCATGGAATTATAAGACAGTGTGTTGCTGACATTTACTTTCTTACCCACGGTTTCTGAATCTTATTAAATGCTGAATGAATTTATACTCATTATCTCATATAAATATTCCACAGTCACGTACCTCGTTTACTCAGACTACCTCCTCAGAGACCTTGAAGACCAATTTTATGTACAATATTAAAGATGGTGCAGGCACTGCTAGACTGCATGACAAGTCATAGATATTCACCATAGTTGTTGTTGTCTCTACCCCCTAATTTGTGTTGTTACCCCCTTATATGATTATTTATATCTCCACCTCTTTCCCCTGTACTTTGTCTCTCTGTCCCCCTATACAGTAGTCTGTCTTTTTCACATTTCCAAATAGGTTTATAATTCGTCGTCTCCCCCTTCCCCTGTAGTAGGTTTCTCGTCCTGCTTCCACTTTAGGAAATGTTTCCCTCATCTTCCATTATAGAAGGTATCTCATCCTCATGTTGCCGTAGTAGGTGTTTCCTCCTTCCACTGTAGTAGGTGTCTCCTTCTCCTTCCACTGTAGTAGGTGTTTCCTCCTCCTGCCACTGTAGTAGGTGTTTCCTCCTCCTGCCACTGTAGTAGGTGTCTCCTCCTCCTTCCACTGTAGTAGGTGTCTCCTCCTCCTGCCACTGTAGTAGGTGTCTCCTCCTCCTGCCATTGTAGTAGGTGTCTCCTCCTCCTGCCACTGTAGTAGGTGTCTCCTCCTCCTGCCACTGTAGTAGGTGTCTCCTCCTCCTTCCACTGTAGTAGGTGTCTCCTCCTCCTTCCACTGTAGTAGGTGTCTCCTCCTCCTGCCACTGTAGTAGGTGTTTCCTCCTCCTGCCACTGTAGTAGGTGTTTCCTCCTCCTGCCACTGTGGTAGGTGTCTCCTCCTCCTTCCACTGTGGTAGTTGTTTCCTCCTCCTTCCACTGTGGTAGGTGTCTCCTACTCCTTCCACTGTAGTAGGTGTCTCCTACTCCTTCCACTGTAGTAGGTGTCTCCTACTCCTTCCACTGTAGTAGGTGTCTCCTACTCCTTCCACTGTAGTAGGTGTCTCCTATTCCTTCCACTGTAGTAGGTGTCTCCTACTCCTTCCACTGTAGTAGGTGTCTCCTACTCCTTCCACTGTAGTAGGTGTCTCCTATTCCTTCCACTGTAGTAGGTGTCTCCTACTCCTTCCACTGTAGTAGGTGTCTCCTACTCCTTCCACTGTAGTAGGTGTCTCCTACTCCTTCCACTGTAGTAGGTGTCTCCTACTCCTTCCACTGTAGTAGGTGTCTCCTACTCCTTCCACTGTAGTAGGTGTCTCCTACTCCTTCCACTGTAGTAGGTGTCTCCTCCTCCTTCCACTGTAGTAGGTGTCTCCTCCTCCTTCCACTGTAGTAGGTGTCTCCTCCTCCTGCCACTGTAGTAGGTGTCTCCTACTCCTTCCACTGTAGTAGGTGTCTCCTACTCCTTCCACTGTAGTAGGTGTCTCCTCCTCCTTCCACTGTAGTAAGTGTCTCCTACTCCTTCCACTGTAGTAGGTGTCTCCTCCTCCTTCCACTGTAGTAGGTGTCTTCTCCTCCTTCCACTGTAGTAGGTGGAAGAAGGAGGAGACACCTACTACAGTGGAAGAGGGAGGAGACACCTACTACAGTGGAAGAGGGAGGAGACACCTACTACAGTGGAAGAGGGAGGAGACACCTACTACAGTGGAAGAGGGAGGAGACACCTACTACAGTGGAAGAGGGAGGAGACACCTACTACAGTGGAAGAGGGAGGAGACACCTACTACAGTGGAAGAAGGAGGAGACACCTACTACAGTGGAAGGAGGAGGAGACACATACCATAGTGGAAGGAGGAGGAGACACCTCCTATAGTAGAAGGTGAAGCCCTCATCCCCCGGCCCCTTGCTTGGTTGGTCACCCTCATCCCCCAACCTCCCGTCCATCCATCAGCCCTGCACTTACCCCATTCAGGTCGTGGGCAGCTTCCCCCGTGTCTCCTCCTCTGCTCTTCCTCCTCTTCTCCTGGCCAATACTGTCGCTTTTCCTCTCGACCTATCAGGTTTTAAAACCCACTTCCTGATTGGCCGGAAGGAGAAGCAGGAAGAAAATAGTGAATATTAATTTGCTATTGTCACACAATTGGGTTGGCTCGGGGAGTAGTGCCCCTTTTTTAAGCAAATTAGAGCCTCAGACTCTAATCACCCTGCATGTAGATTAGGGGCTGGATTAAGGGGGCAGCACCCCGTATGGAGCTGCTGCAACTGATTGCCATTATTAGTAGTGTAAAAAAAATCTAGTATATATAGTAGGGCTGTTACTGATCAAAATGTTTGTGTTCGATTAATCGTTTTTTCTTTTAATCGATTAATCGACTAATTTCGATTAATTATAACGCACATACAGATCCAACTACTTTTAGCTGATCTCCTTGCAGGCCGATTCCCAGTGCAGCCACCAACCACTGGAAAAATGGATAGCAGGATACAAAAAACACACAAAGGCAGCGTTTGATGGGAATAGCATTAAAACTTTTATAGTCTTTAAGTAGGTAACAAAATATATATTGCCCTGGCGATAAAATCGATGTAGCTACATAAACTGTAAAAATGGTGCGAGTAATACCAAACGGTATCAAAAGCAGTCATAAAAACATGTAGCCAAGTATGATACTTGTATAAAAATGTGTACAACGATACCACTGCTGAATCCAGATGAGGAGAGGTTACCATCAGTCCGTCGGCATTTAGATGTCCCGTGAAGGGAACTATCACAACTCCCAGTGGATGGTTGTAGAATCCCAGGTTGATAGAGGGAAGTGATAGAGGGAAGTGTAACAGCCCTTGCGTGTGGCAGATAGTAAGGTCCCGCCGGCATTCAGATATGAAGGCACAGCAAAGGAGCCCTTCAGATGGACACGGCAAGCCCCGCCGGTGTCCGTGACATCACCAGATCTCCGACGGAACTCCCCGAAGGCCCAGAAGCCAGCGGAGAGGTGAGTACCAATCAAAATAATTTTAATCGATCAAAAAGATTTTGATCGATCAAAAAAATTAAAGATTAATCGATCAATTAAAAGTTAATTTGCACAGCCCTAATATATAGATATATATCTATATATACTGAACATAGTTTGTAGGCACTATCATGCAAACCAATCAATATACACTTATTGGGATTTTTTTTTTATCAGAAACATCTAGCAAAATAAAATGTCTTCATAAATTTTGCCCACATTTTTTTTTTCATTTTTTTTTATCGGATATGTTTCATAGCTAAATGTAAAAAAAAAAAATAATATTTTTTTCAATTATATCGCAAAAAAAAAAAAAAAAACAGCGGTGATCAAATATTACAAAAAGAAAGCTCTATTTGTGAGAAAAAAATGTCATGTGGGTACAGTGTTGCATGACTGCACAATTGCCAGTTAAAATAGCACAGTGTCAAATAGCAAACAAATAGCCTGATCATGAAGGGGGTAAAACCTTCCGGAGCTGAAGTGGGTGTGGTTACCCATACACTTTTATCTCTATAAAACTGGAAACTTTTAAAAGTTCCTGAGATGGTTACAAATTAGTTTTGTTGGCGAGTCGCAGGAGGAGCCACTATTTTACAGTTTGTTTGTATTATTCATTGTCTAAGACGGTTTCATTTCCTCCTACAGGCCCAAAGCTTAATTATTTAAAGCTGATCTCCATGGTAAGCAAATATTCTCAAAATACATTCATCATGTGTATTCTTCCTTGAATCTTGGTGAGCTTTGTGTATTTCCTCCAGATCTGTGTAGTAATCCGGTGTGAGACTTTACCTCCCTTTAATAAAGACCGCTCACTGCTGCTCTCTCTCCTTGTACAGTAGGACTGGTCTTGTCTCCACCCCCTCCTGTAGTTGTTTGCAGACAGCCTGTAGTGGGAGGAGCCTGCTGGCCCACTTCCACAGCTCTGCTCGCCCCCTACAGGCTATGTGCACTGATGATGTCATTACTATAATTGCAAGGTAATATCTGGGTTTGCAGAGGCATTTGATACGCACAAAAATATTTTTAAATTATTTGTAGCTATTGATTCATATATTTAACCACTTCCTATCTGGGCCATCGACAATTGACGGCCACAAGGTGGCTCTACAATGCCGGGAGACCGTCAATTTATGGCCTTAGGCCTCCCACTCAGGTGCCGATGTGCGTGGCTGGCGTCCGCGATATCCACCAAGTACCAGCGATCGGCAGTCACAGCCAGGGACCTGTCAGGGAGAGGAGACTGATGGTCTGTCCCTTGTACATAGGGACAATCATCCGTCACCTCCCCCAGTCAGTCCCCTCCCCCCACAGTAAGAATTACCTAGCAGGGAACACATTTAACTCCTTGATCGCCACCTAGTGTTAAGCCCTTCCCTGCCAGTCACATTTATACAGTTATCAGTGCATATTTATAGCACTGCTTGCTGTATAAATGTGAATGGTCCCAAAAATGGGTCCGCCGTAAGAGCGCCTTCCTGACAAAAATCGCAGATCGCTGCCATTACTAGTAAAAAAAAAAATAATAATAAAAAAAAAAGTCATAATTCTATCCCCTATATTGTAGGCGCTGAAATCAATGGGTACAAATCGCCTAGGAGTCTGATTGAAGTAGTACAGGAACCTCTTCTGAAGTCGGAGCGACATGAGTAGTGTGTATTAACACCGCTCCCATTCACTTACATTGCTTTTCTGGACAGCGCGACTTGGGACGACTTCAAGTCGGATCCCAAGTCGCCCCAGTGTGAACCGACTCTTATAGAAATATTTTCCTGTGTTCTGCTCCTGAGATTTCTATGCCCCCTGGATCCTCTGATTTTTATTTTTATTCCTACAACCATGACCTCTACAGTGGTAGAAAATAACAGACACAATAGGAAAGAAATCAACAGTTTTTAATAAAACAATATCAAACTATTTTAACTTCTTAAGGACCGCCTCCTGCACATATACGTCGGCAGAATGGCACGGCTGGGCACAACCACGTATATTTACGTCAGTAAATAGTACCCAGCCGTGGGTCACGGGCACGCACCCGCGGCGCGCTCCCGCGACCCTGTCCGAAGCTCCGGGACCGCGGGACTCGCGGACCCGATCGCCGCACTCCGGAGCTGAAGAACGGGGAGAGCCGTGTGTAAACACGGCTTCCCCGTGCTTCACTGTGGAGGCTGCATCGATCGCGTCATCCCTTTTATAGGGGAGACGCGATCGATGACATCACACCTACAGCCACACCCCCCTACAGTTGTAAACACACACAGGGAACACATAACCCCTACAGCGCCACCTTGTGGTTAACTCCCAAACTGCAACGGTCATTTTCACAGTAAACAATGCAATTTAAATGCATTTTTTGCTGTGAAAATGACAATTGTCCCAAAAATGTGTCAAAATTGTCCGAAGTGTCCGCCATAATGTCGCAGTCACGAAAAAAATCGCTGATCGCCGCCATTAGTAGTGAAAAAAAAAAATGCAATAAAACGATCACCTATTTTGTAAACGCTATCAATTTTGCGCAAACCAATCGATAAACGCTTATTGCAATTTTTTTACCAGAAATAGGTAGAAGAAGCGGTGCGGTGTTAACCCCCAGCTAACGGCCGAAAATGGGTTTATACTAGGGTTGTCCCGATACCACTTTTTTAGGACCGAGTACAAGTACCGATACTTTTTTTCAAGTAGTCGCCGATACCGAATACCGATACTTTTTTTAAATGTCCCCCACAAATGCAGCCATGTCCCCCACAAATGCAGCCATGTCCCCCACAAATGCAGCCATGTCCCCCACATATGCAGCCATGTCACCCACAAATGCAGCCATGTCACCCACAAATGCAGCCATGTCAACTATATGTGCAGCCATGTCACCCACAAATGCAGCCATGTCACCCACAAATGCAGCCATGTCACCTATATGTGCAGCCATGTCCCCCACAAATGCAGCCATGTCCCCCACATATGCAGCCATGTCACCCACAAATGCAGCCATGTCACCCACAAATGCAGCCATGTCAACTATATGTGCAGCCATGTCACCCACAAATGCAGCCATGTCACCCACAAATGCAGCCATGTCACCTATATGTGCAGCCATGTCCCCCACAAATGCAGCCATGCCACCCACAAATGCAGCCATGTCCCCCACATATGCAGCCATGCCACCCACAAATGCAGCCATGTCCCCCACAAATGCAGCCATGTCCCCCACAAATGCAGCCATGTCCCCCACAAATGCAGCCATGTCAGCCACCGCCGCCCGGGGAACATCACAGCTTTCATTTGAATAGCTGTAGTGTTCCCGCCCGTATAGACACTCCCCCTTGCTCGGGATTGGACAGATCACGATCACCCATCCAATCCCGAGCAAGGGGGAGTGTCTATACGGGCAGGAACACTACAGCTATTCAAATGAATGCTGTGATGTTCCCGCACGATGTTTAACCCATGCAGCGGCGGGTTTCGATGCGGCAGTGGCGTTCGGTGGCAGCGGTGGGGGGGGGACGGAAAAAGTATTCTATTCTGGTATCGGGGGTATTTGCGGGAGTACAGGTATTCCCGCAAATACTCGGTATCGGTCCTGATACCAATATCGGTATTGGGATAACCCTAATTTATACCGCCTGAAATGCACCTCTGCGGCGGTATTACCGGCGGTTGCTTTTAACGGGAAGGAGCGGTAAACACACCTCTCCGAAGATGCTGCCGGCAGGACTTTTGGAGCGGTCCCGCCAGCGCATCGCCTCAGTGTGAAAGCTCTCGAGCTTTCACACTGAGACTGCAGGGAAGGAGTTTTTCAGGCGGTATTTAGGCGCTATTTTTTAGCGCTAAACCGCCTGAAAACTCCTCAGTGTGAAAGGGGCCCTAATTACATCACATTCGCACAAAAAAATTGTGCAGGACCCTTTTTCAGTCCGCCCTGGAATCCGATCACATGAATGTTCACACCCAATGCGATCCGATTCCTGTCCAATTTCACATTTTGCGCTGTGATCTGCAAACTGGTTTGGGGGCGGGGTCACTAACTTTACATTGACACCTGCAGTGGTTGGCAGAGAGCCGTGTGAAGTGCTTGCGAGTCGGAGGCGATGCAGGGACCTGCACTGGAATGCCATTGGATGGCACAAGTGTGAAGCAGGACTCATAGATGTAAGAGGACAGATAAGCTTCCCTTTAGGATGAAATGTATTATACATCAACCACATGAATAAAAGTCATTGTGAGGAGAGAAAATATTGGGTTTTATTCCAACAAACTGATTTAAAAGCGATTTCTTTCTTCCATTAAACAATAATGTAGAATGATTGCAGTCCCTGTGACGTTTGTGGCGACACGGAACGCGTGAAGCAATCATGGTTTATGTACACAGGCACGCCCTACGCACGTTTATTCACATGCACATATCAGGGGCGGGGAGGATGGCTTTAGTTTTTATTTTTTCACTTAAAAGGGGTTGTTAATGGTAAAAAAAAAACTAAATAGGTTCCTAGGAAGAAAGGGAGAGGGTGGGGTGTGTGAGGAGGGGGGAGGGGAAAAAGGGGGGCTGTGTGAGGAGTAGGTCTGAGGAGAAGCTCTGTGGTAAGTTGTCCCCCCTTCCCCTCTTGTACTTACAGACACACTAAGAAGCGTCTTATCCTTCCTTCCTTCCTCCAGTCATATGACAATAGAGGAGAGATAACGGGCAGCCTTCCCTCAATGCACAGGGCGCTCTCTATTGCCATCTGCAGGCTGGAGGGAGAAGAAAGCCGAATCCTCCCTCCATCTCTCTTGTCTTCCCTGTCACGGTACATGGAGCTGAGCGGCGCGCGGGGGCGTGCGTGCGCCCGGTGGGGGGGGGGGCTGCGGGGGATACGCACTTCCGGGTTCGGCGATCGGCGCCATTTTGTGAGTCTACTCGGAAGCAGCAGCTCTTGTCATAGCGCCCTCCAGTGTATTCTTCGTAGATTACAGCTCCAGATTTCTCATCGTACAGAAAGTAAGTGTGTCTGTGATGTGAGGAGAGGAGAGACAACAGTGAGATGGGAAATTCGGCTATTGTGACTGAATCGCTTCATTTCCAATCACTCACTGAAATGAACCGATTCAATGAATGGATTGTAAGGTTCACTTGCCGAGTCTCCTGACAAGCAAGGGAACCAACCAAAGCTCCTCTCACTCAGCCATCTTATAGGATTAGAATCAGGAGAACGATTCTTCACAGAAGGCTGCCAGGTCCTGGGGACGTTTATTTGTGTTTAGTTTGGTGCAGAAACCCCCCCCCTCTCGGTACAGACCCCCCTCAGTACAGACCCCACCTCTCTCAGTACAGACCCCCCTCCCCTCTCTCGGTACAGACCCCCTCTCCCGGTACAGACCCCCTCTCCTGGTACAGACCCCCCTCTTTGGGTACAGACCCCCCTCCCCTCTCTCGGTACAGATCCCCCTCCCCCTCAGTACAGACACCCCCCTCTCTGGATTGACTCCTAGCGGTGTGTGTCCCACGAGTGCGGGCTCCTCCTCCTCTGTAGGTGTAAACAGAGAGGAGGGCCGCCGCCGGGTGTACCAAGATGGCCGCGGCTTCCAGAGCTAGGCCGAAAGCGCAGCTTTTCCTAATGCTATGGCCGCGGCGGCAATCCATGGTTCACATAGTGTGCCGATCCGAAGGGGGTGGCCCGTTCGGATCACGGATCAACGGTGATCCGTTGCACCACTAGTACCACTTGTCCTGCGACTTTGTATTACCAAGTCGCAGGACAAGTGGCAGAAGTGTGAAAGGTTCCTCATTATGCACTGTAAAGACTATGGACAAATCTGATGGCTAGCCATCCTAACTGTGAAGTGGGCCCATCAGAATGCAGGTCACACGCACAAAAACCCGCTTTTCCTTTACACAGCAGTTTGTGCGTCACGGTAAGCGGCAATGTTGGCTGATCCTATAGGTTGCGTGATCTGACAGATCACCTGCTACCCAGGTTACTGAGCACAATCCTATACTCATATGATCATATAACAGACCCCAGACTATCACATAGGGGGCGGGGCTTGTTTAAGTGAAAAAAATGAACAAAATAAAAACTAAAACCATCCTCCCCGCCCCCGATATCTGCATGTGAATAAACGTGCGTAGGGCGTGCCTGTGTACATAAACCATGATTGCTTCACACGTTCCGTGTCGCCACAAATGTCGGAGGGACTGCAATCATTCTAGATCAGTGGTCTCCAAACTGCGGCCCGGGGGCCAGATGCGGCCCTTTGCTTGCTTTTATCTGGCCCTTGGGGCACTATTTCATCCACTGATACCAACAATAGGGCATCATTTCTCCTGCTGACACCAACAATTGGGCCCAATGACATGAACAATGGGACACAATTCCTCCCAATGACACCAAGGATGGGGCACAATTCCTCCCAGTGATATCAGTAATGGGGCATAATTATATCCCAATGACACCAACAATGGGGCCCAATGACACGAACGATGAGACCTAATGATACCAATGATGGGACACAATTTCTCCCAATGACACCAACAATGGGGCACAGTTTCTTTCAATTACACCAGCCATGGGGCATAATTTATCCTACTGACACCAACAATGGGGCCCAATGACATCAACAATGGGACACAATTCCTCCAAATGACACCGAAGATGGGGCACAATTCTTCCCAATGACACCAACAATGGAGCATGATTCCTCACAATGACACCAACGATGGAGCATAATTCCTCACAATGACACCAATAATGGGGCACAATTCTTCCCAATGACACCAACGATGGAGCATAATTCTTCCCAATGACACCAACGATGGAGCATAAATCCTCACAATGACACCAATAATGGGGCACAATTCTTCCCAATGACACCAACGATGGAGCATAATTCTTCCCAATGACACCAACGATGGAGCATAATTCCTCACAATGACACCAATAATGGGGCACAATTCTTCCCAATGACACCAACGATGGAGCATAATTCCTCACAATGACACCAATAATGGGGCACAATTCTTCCCAATGACACCAACGATGGAGCATAATTCTTCCCAATGACACCAACGATGGAGCATAATTCCTCACAATGACACCAACGATGGAGCATAATTCCTCACAATGACACCAACAATGGGGCACAATTCTGCCCAATGACATCAATGATGGGACACAATTCTTCCCAATGACACCAACGATGGGGCACAATTCTTCCCAATGACACCAAAAACGGGAAAGAATGCCTTACAATGACACCAATGATAGGGGACAATTCCTCACAATGACTCCAACAATGGGGCACAGTTTCTCTCAATGACAACAACAATGGGGCAAAATGACATAATTGATGACACCAACAGAGGGACACAATAACGGGGAACAATTACTCCAACAGAAACAAACAACGGGGCGGTGAATTTTTCCAACTGATGTCAGGACCTTTTTGACTCCCACTGATCACTGTCCGGCCCTCGTAAACCCTGAAGGACAGTAAACTGGCCCTTGGCTTGAAAAAGTTTGGAGACCCCCTGTTCTAGATTATTGTTTAACCAATTCCTGTCCGGTCAATAGACAATTGACGTCCGGGAAGTGGTTCTGTTATCCTGACTGGACGTCTATTGACGTCCAGCAGGAGCAGCGTGGGGGCGATCGGTGGTGCGGGGGGTCAGTCTGACACCCTGCATCTCCAATCTCGGTAAAGAGTCTCCGGCGGAGGCTCTTTACCACGTGATCAGCTGTGTTCAATCACAGCTAATCACGATGTAAACACGATGAGCCGTTGAGCGGCTCTTCCTCACTCGCATCTGACAGGGGGGTTATACGCTGATTGTTTATCAGCATAGCCCCCCTGCGGATGCCCACACTGGACCACCAGGGAAACCACCAGGGAACACAGGTATGTACCACATGGCCAGCCACGTGTTAAAAAAATATTTGCAATAGATGCCAATCAGTGCCCACAAATGGGCACTGACTGGTAACATGGGCACAACATAGGAAACATTTCAAAAAGTGATGCCCAGCAATGCCACCATCAGTGCCACCACTTAGGCTCCATTCACATCTAGGCGTTTTGTCGCCTGAAGCCCGACGCTGCAGCAGCCTGTGATACGCTGGAGGGGCGAATTAACATTGTCGGCTATGGAGATGGTTCACATCTCCACGCCGAACGCCCAAACGCCCATACGCCTGAAGCTCAAACAAGTCCCGGACCCTTTTTTTCAGGCGTATCGGGCGTACGGGCATAGCCGGCAATGTTAATTCACCTCTTCTGCAAAAAATCAATAGGCGTTTTGTCGCCGCAAATCGCGGGGACAAAACGCCTATTGATTTGTGGCCGAAATACGCCGCTACAGTGTACGCCTAGGTCTGAATGGAGCCTTAGTGTCCATCAGTGCCACCTTTCAGTGACCATCCATGCCCATCTGTGTCACCTATCAGTGCCGCTGACGCGTCATATTCTGCTCCCCATCACAGACTGCTGCGGAAGTGCTGTGGCGGCAAACTGCGCATGCGCGATGCGTTCCAATGGATTTACGACAGTGCACACCAGCGAAGCCGTCATTCTTGGCGACGTGGACTTAGAGGTAATTGGCCAGTCGGCCTCTAGTCCTCGCTTCGCTTGGACAGCTCGCTTCGCTCGGGCGGCTCGCTGCGCTCGCTTGGCCTCCTGGATCTTTTTTTAACATCCTCCAATCCACGGGGATGTTAAGGAAAGCGCCTGGATGCCGAACGAGGTTTTGCTGGTGTGCACTGTCGTAAATGCCTTGGAACGCATCGCAGATGCGTTTGGAACGCATAGCGCATGCGCAGTTTGCCGCCACAGCACTTCCGCAGCAGTCTGTGATGGGGAGCGGAGTATGACGGTGCACCGCCTATGAGTGCCCATCAGTGCCGCCTATAAGTACCCATCAGAGCCGCCTATCAGTGACCATCACCAGTGCCCATCAGTGCCACCTCTCAGTGACCATCCATGCCCATCAGTGCCCACCTATCAGAAGTAGTACTGTGCAGAGTCCATACATACAGAATAAGAGCAGATACTGAGAATTACACCCGGCATACAGGACAAGAGAAGTAGTACTGTGCAGAGTCCATACATACAGAATAAGAACAGATACTGAGAATAACACCCGGCATACAGGACAAGAGAAGTAGTACTGTGCAGAGTCCATACATACAGAATAAGAGCAGATACTGAGAATAACACCCGGCATACAGGACAAGAGAAGTAGTACTGTGCAGAGTCCATACATACAGAATAAGAACAGATACTGAGAATAACACCCGGCATACAGGACAAGAGAAGTAGTACTGTGCAGAGTCCATACATACAGAATAAGAACAGATACTGAGAATAACACCCGGCATACAGGACAAGAGAAGTAGTACTGTGCAGAGTCCATACATACAGAATAAGAGCAGATACTGAGAATAACACCCGGCATACAGGACAAGAGAAGTAGTACTGTGCAGAGTCCATACATACAGAATAAGAACAGATACTGAGAATAACACCCGGCATACAGGACAAGAGAAGTAGTACTGTGCAGAGTCCATACATACAGAATAAGAACAGATACTGAGAATAACACCCGGCATACAGGACAAGAGAAGTAGTACTGTGCAGAGTCCATACAAGAGAAGTATACAGAATAAGAACAGATACTGAGAATAACACCCGGCATACAGGACAAGAGAAGTAGTACTGTGCAGAGTCCATACATACAGAATAAGAACAGATACTGAGAATAACACCCGGCATACAGGACAAGAGAAGTAGTACTGTGCAGAGTCCATACATACAGAATAAGAACAGATACTGAGAATAACACCCGGCATACAGGACAAGAGAAGTAGTACTGTGCAGAGTCCATACATACAGAATAAGAACAGATACTGAGATAAAACACCCAGCATACAGGACAAGAGAAGTAGTACTGTGCAGAGTCCATACATACAGAATAAGAACAGATACTGAGAATAACACCCAGCATACAGGACAAGAGAAGTAGTACTGTGCAGAGTCCATACATACAGAATAAGAACAGATACTGAGATAAAACACCCGGCATACAGGACAAGAGAAGTAGTACTGTGCAGAGTCCATACATACAGAATAAGAACAGATACCGAGAATAACACCCGGCATACAGGACAAGAGAAGTAGTACTGTGCAGAGTCAATACATACAGAATAAGAACAGATACTGAGAATAACACCCAGCATACAGGACAAGAGAAGTAGTACTGTGCAAATGTCAGCCGGGCACCTGCGATCGCTCCTGAGAGAGACAGATCTGTCAATGTAAACAGACAGATCTCCATTCTGTCAGGAGAGAGAAGACAGATCTGCTGTTCATACTGATTATGAACAGCGATCAGTCTCCTCCTCCAGGCGGTCCCACCCCCCCACAGTTAGAAACACTCCCTAGGACACACATTTAACCCCTTAATCGCCCCCTAGTGTTAAACCCTTCCCTGCCAATGACATTTATACAGTAATCAGTGGCTATTTTATTTTAGGTCTGATCGCTGTATAAATTCAATGGTCCCAAAAAGGTGTCCGATCTGCCTGCCGCAATGTCTCAATCTCGCTAAAAATCGCAGATCACCACCATTACTAGTAAAAAAAAATATATAATAACAAAAATGTCATCAATCTATCCCCTATTTTGCAGACGCTATAACTTTTGCGCAAACCAATCAATATACGCTTATTGAATTTTTATTTCGTTTTTTTACACCAAAAATATGTAGAAGAATACACATTGACCTAAACTGAGGAAAACATATTTTTTTGTTTATTATTATATTGGGATATTTGTTCTAGCAAAAAGGGAAAAAAAAAAGTTTTTTTGTTTACAGGGTAAAAAAAATTTAAGCGCGGAGATGATCAAATTCCACCAGAAGAAAACTCTGTGTGGGGGAAAAAGGACATACATTTTGTTTGGGTGTGGCGTCGCACGACCGCGCAAAATTGTCAGGTAAAGCGATGTAGTGCCGTATCGGAAAAAAATGACCTGGTCATTAAGGGGGCAAATCCTTCTGGTCTGTAAGTGGTTAATGATATATGTCAGGTCTATAAAATGTATTTGGGTACAGTGTCACATGACAGAGGGAATTCCCAGTCACAGATTCCAGGCCTGAAAAGTAGCAGTTGGTATGAGGTGTGTGATGTCACAGTGAGCCGCAAATCGGTTTCATAAACATTCCTGCACTGTGAGCTGACCGAGTCACTTTGTCAATCCTGCCATTATTAGCGTTTTTTATTCAAATATATTGCTATTGTACCATTATTGTATATATTACTATTATTATTCTTCTTATTAAAAGTAATATTTTTTTTTTAGGTTTTCTTTGTGTCTTTAAATACACCTCCACCATGCCCCGAGCTTCACGACATCGGACACGCCGGGAGGGAGGAGAGGATCCAATTGCCCACAGGACGCGGGGGCAACTGCGGAGGAGAAGGGAGGAGGCAGCAAACAGAAATGCTGATCAACGCCCCCCTGCTCCACTGCCCCCGCCACCACTACCACCACCACCGCCACCACCACCGGCGGAGGAACAGCCTACCTGTTCCATCTGCCTAGGCGAGTATGCAGAGGACTTAATAGCACTACCTTGTTCTCATGCTTTTCATCATCACTGTATTTCCAGATGGGTCCAGCTAAATACTTCTTGCCCTCTGTGCCGTGCATCTCTTGCTGAACACATTCAGTACGTTGGCCCTGTCATGGGTCTCCAGGAGAATGAAGAACCCTACGCAGTTTTCTTGTACTGATTCGTATAGAAGAACACCATACTCTTTCACATACCGCGATAACATCATGAGGTAATGTGTATTTCCATTACTATTGTCTGCTGATAGTAGATAATGTTTAGAAAAAAATCTATACTTTAGACCAGGGGTGTCAAACTGGTGGCCCTCCAGCTGTCATGTGGGAGTCATGTTTGTAAGAGCCAGTTCACACTGACACGTCGCGCCTCGCTCTGTACTATGGAACCGTTCTAATAGGAGCGACTCAAGTCACTCCGACTTAGAAAAAAGTTCCTGTACGACTTTGGGGGCGACTTCAGGGTGACTTGCATTGACTCCAATACAGAAGTAATTTTGCAAGTCGCCTCTGAAGTCGTGGGCAGCTAGCCTTGCAGAGTCGCTCGGCAAGTCGCGCTGCCCCAGTGTGAACCGGCTCTTACTGTCAGCCTTGCAATGCCTCATGGGACTTGTCGTTTTGCAACAGCTGGAGGGCCGCCAGTTTGACACCTGTGCTCTACACCATTTCCAGGAGTCGCACCCTGATTAAACCACCACCTCTCAGGTGAGCACTCCTGGCTATTACCACTGAAAGGAGTCTCTAAAACCTGATTGAACCACCACCTCTCAGGTGACTCCAGACTATTACCACTGAAAGGAGTCTCTAAAACCTGATTGACCCACCATCTCTCAGGTGAGCACTCCAGGCTATTACCACTGAAAGGAGTCTCTAAAACCTGATTGACCCACCATCTCTCAGATGAGCACTCCAGGCTATTACCACTGAAAGGAGTCTCTAAAACCTGATTGACCCACCATCTCTCAGGTGACTCCAGACTATTACCACTGAAATGAGTCTCTAAAACCTGATTGACCCACCATCTCTCAGGTGACTCCAGACTATTACCACTGAAAGGAGTCTCTAAAACCTGATTGACCCACCATCTCTCAGGTGACTCCAGACTATTACCACTGAAAGGAGTCTCTAAAACCTGATTGACCCACCATCTCTCAGGTGAGCACTCCAGGCTATTACCACTGAAAGGAGTCTCTAAAACCTGATTGAACCTCCACCTCTCAGGTGACTCCAGACTATTACCACTAAAAGGAGTCTCTAAAACCTGATTGACCCACCATCTCTCAGGTGAGCACTCCAGGCTATTACCACTGAAAGGAGTCTCTAAAACCTGATTGACCCACCATCTCTCAGATGAGCACTCCAGGCTTTTACCACTGAAAGGAGTCTCTAAAACCTGATTGGACCACCACCTCTCAGATGAGCACTCCAGGCTATTACCACTGAAAGGAGTCTCTAAAACCTGATTGAACCACCACCTCTCAGGTGACTCCAGACTATTACCACTGAAAGGAGTCTCTAAAACCTGATTGGACCACCACCTCTCAGGTGGGCACTCCAGACCATTAACAATGGAAAGGAGTTTGTTCATCCTGATTAAACCACCACCTCTCAGGTGACTCCAGACTATTACCACTGAAAGGAGTCTCTAAAACCTGATTGACTCACCATCTCTCAGGTGACTCCAGACTATTACCACTGAAAGGAGTCTCTAAAACCTGATTGACCCACCATCTCTCAGGTGAGCACTCCAGGCTATTACCACTGAAAGGAGTCTCTAAAACCTGATTGAACCTCCACCTCTCAGGTGACTCCAGACTATTACCACTGAAAGGAGTCTCTAAAACCTGATTGACCCACCATCTCTCAGGTGAGCACTCCAGGCTATTACCACTGAAAGGCGTCTCTAAAACCTGATTGACCCACCATCTCTCAGGTGAGCACTCCAGGCTTTTACCACTGAAAGGAGTCTCTAAAACCTGATTGACCCACCATCTCTCAGGTGAGCACTCCAGGCTTTTACCACTGAAAGGAGTCTCTAAAACCTGATTGGACCACCACCTCTCAGGTGAGCACTCCAGGCTATTACCACTAAAAGGAGTCTCTAAAACCTGATTGAACCACCACCTCTCAGGTGACTCCAGACTATTACCACTGAAAGGAGTCTCTAAAACCTGATTGGACCACCACCTCTCAGGTGGGCACTCCAGACCATTAACAATGGAAAGGAGTTTGTTCATCCTGATTAAACCACCAACTCTCAGGTGACTCCAGACTATTACCACTGAAAGGAGTCTCTAAAACCTGATTAACCCACCATCTCTCAGGTGACTCCAGACTATTACCACTGAAAGGAGTCTCTAAAACCTGATTGACCCACCATCTCGCAGGTGAGCACTCCAGGCTATTACCACTGAAAGGAGTCTCTAAAACCTGATTGACCCACCATCTCTCAGGTGAGCACTCCAGGCTATTACCACTGAAAGGAGTCTCTAAAACCTGATTGACCCACCATCTCTCAGGTGAGCACTCCAGGCTTTTACCACTGAAAGGAGTCTCTAAAACCTGATTGAACCACCACCTCTCAGGTGAGCACTCCAGGCTATTACCACTGAAAGGAGTCTCTAAAACCTGATTGAACCACCACCTCTCAGGTGACTCCAGACTATTACCACTGAAAGGAGTCTCTAAAACCTGATTGGACCACCACCTCTCAGGTGGGCACTCCAGACCATTAACAATGGAAAGGAGTTTGTTCATCCTGATTAAACCACCACCTCTCAGGTGACTCCAGACTATTACCACTGAAAGGAGTCTCTAAAACCTGATTGACCCACCATCTCTCAGGTGAGTCCAGACTATTACCACTGAAAGGAGTCTCTAAAACCTGATTGACCCACCATCTCTCAGGTGAGCACTCCAGGCTATTACCACTGAAAGGATTCTCTAAAACCTGATTGAACCTCCACCTCTCAGGTGACTCCAGACTATTACCACTGAAAGGAGTCTCTAAAACCTGATTGACCCACCATCTCTCAGGTGAGCACTCCAGGCTATTACCACTGAAAGGAGTCTCTAAAACCTGATTGACCCACCATCTCTCAGGTGAGCACTCCAGGCTTTTACCACTGAAAGGAGTCTCTAAAACCTGATTGGACCACCACCTCTCAGGTGAGCACTCCAGGCTATTACCACTGAAAGGAGTCTCTAAAACCTGATTGAACCACCACCTCTCAGGTGACTCCAGACTATTACCACTGAAAGGAGTCTCTAAAACCTGATTGGACCACCACCTCTCAGGTGGGCACTCCAGACCATTAACAATGGAAAGGAGTTTGTTCATCCTGATTAAACCACCACCTCTCAGGTGACTCCAGACTATTACCACTGAAAGGAGTCGCACCCTGATTAACCGCCACCTCTCAGCAGGGCCGTCTAAATAGCATCAGTAATGCTCTGGGCCCCTACAATGATGACAGTGCAGGTAAACAGACACCAAGTAGGTAGGAGGCAGACTGCCTCCCCTGTGCATCTATCACTCTCAGTGCCATCATGGGGCCCCCAATTACGGGAATTAAGGATCAGCTGCTTTGTGGAATCTGCAGGGGCCACCCATGCAGCTAGGGCCCCTGGGCAGTGCCCAGGTGTGCCCTCTCATTAAGACAGCCCTGCCTCTCAGGTGTGCACTCCAGACTATTACCACTAAAAGGATTCTCTGCATCCTGATTGAACCTCCACCTCTCAGGTGATCACTCCAGACCATTACCAATGGAAAGGAGTCTCTAAATACTGATTGGACCACCACCTCTGAGGTCACTCCAGACTATTACCACTGAAAGGAGTCTCTAAATCCTGATTGGACCACAACCTCTCAGATGACTCCAGACCAGACTACAAACACAACATATAAACAGCAAAGCACAATTTTTTTTTTAAAACCAGTTCAGTGTCCCTTCCTTAACATCTTACAAAGAAGGCGCGCGATTGGCCGGCTATAAAGGGAGCAGAAGGTCGGATTTTTTTTTTTTGCAACGCTAAACAATATCCTTATTTTTCAGTAAAAATCAATACACATCCACTAGGAAATGGCCCTGCTATCTATTTTTTATTAATTAATTTCTTACTTAGTTTTTCTGCTTCCTTGTATTATAACATCCTGCATAATACCAGAGTTTAGCATTAATTCTTTACCATCTAAAAAAGGAGCGTGGTTGGCCGGCTATTAGGGGAGGAGGGGGCCTTTTTTTTCCCGTGACACTAAATAATATATAATTTTTTAAATATACCATACAGATTGACAATGTCTCTGTAATTTATTTTTAATAATATAATATCTTATCTGTGTGTCTCTATTTCCCTGACACATCCTCTATTAACACCTAAACCTCTCCCTTTTCCCTCACTTCTGTTTGATAAAAAAAAACTTTAAAAAATATACCAAAAAAAAATTAGATAAATAAGATAGTGATATGATAGTATGTATGTTTTTTGTTCTTGTATAGATTTTATAGATATTATAGTCAATGTACTCATTATTTGTCATGAAATTGTTTCTTACTGTGTGTGTCTGATTCCTTGTCACATCCTCTGTTACCTCCTGAACCTCTCCCTTTCCCCTCACTTCTGTTTGTTAAAAAAAAAACTTAAAAAAAATACAAAAAAATAAGATAAATAAGATTGTGATATGATAAGATAGTATGCATGTTTTTTCTTTTGGTTTTGTTTATAAAAAAAATATGGATACATTTTATAGATAATATAAACATTCTAGTTAATGTCCTTGAAAAATATTTTTCATGACATTTTCTCTGCATGTTTCTGCCTCCTTCTGTCATACTTTAGATTAGGGTTGTCCCGGTACCACTTTTTTAGGACCGAGTACAAGTACCGATACTTTTTTTCAAGTAGTCGCCGATACCGAATACCGATACTTTTTTTTTAAATGTGTCCCCAAATGCAGCCATGTCCCCCCACATATTGCAGCCATGTCCCCCCAGCCATGTCCCTCCAGCCATGTCCCTCTAGCCATGTAGCCATGTCCCTTTAGCCATGTCCCTCACATATGCAGCCATGTCCCTTCAGCCATGTCCCTCACATATGCAGCCATGTCCCTTCAGCCATGTCCCTCACATATGCAGCCATGTCCCTTTAGCCATGTCCCTCTAGCCATGTCCCTCACATATGCAGCCATGTCCCTTCAGCCATGTCCCTCTAGCCATGTCCCTCACATATGCAGCCATGTTCCTTCAGCCATGTCCCTCTAGCCATGTCCCTCACATATGCAACCATGTCCCTTCAGCCATGTCCCTCACATATGCAGCCATGTCCCATCAGCCATTTCCCCCATACCTTTGCCGCCGAAAGCCGCCGCATGGAGAAAATCACAGCATTCATTTGAATACCCCGCGCGTATAGACACTCCCCCTTGCTCGGTATTGGACAGATCACGATCACCCATCCAATCCCGAGCAAGGGGGAGTGTCTATACGCGCGGGAACACTACAGCTATTCAAATAAAAGCTGTGATGTTCCCGCACGCCGTTTAACCCATGCGGCGGCTTTCGATGCGGCGGCAGCGGCAAAGTATTCTATATAGGCATCGGGGGTATTTGCGGGAGTACAAGTACAAGTGCAAGTACTCCCGCAAATACTCGGTATCAGGACAACCCTACTTTAGATAGATGTGTACACACACAAACACAACCAAATTAGGAGAGAGTAGATCGCACACACAGATTATAGGATGAGGCCTACTACAAACATACACCCGACATTGGAAGAAGGATGACAAGCATCCAGTAGGGTAGCTTAGTGTAGTTAGTGTAGTTCCTGCCCTAGAAGAGTCTACCTTGCCGTGGTGGGCAGGCTTGGAATCTCTTGGTCAAAAGTGTGTCAGTGATTGGGCGAGAGGATCACTAGATCTTCACTTCTGGCCAATTGATTTTACTAAAGGACTCTTGGTTTAATCAGAGTATATATAGTTGGAAAAGGAAAAATGTGTAAAGATCCATAATTATACTTTCAGAAAACACACAATAAAAATGTGGTATATTTACATTTGAATTGCTTCCTCTTTTATTTAATCCTTTCATGACCGGGGGTCATTACTACTTGGATGGACAGGCCACATTTGTAAGGCTGGAAGGGGCTCTATGGCTACTTCTTCCCCTTCTGGTGTGTGTAGGGATGTGTAAGGACGCGTACACACGATCGGTTCAAACCGATGAAAACGGATTGAATCGGTCAAAAAACAGAGGGCTTGCTTTAAAATTGAACCGATAGGTCAAAACCGATCGTTAGTATGCAAAAGTCGCGCATGCTCAGAATCAAGTCGACGCATGCTTGGAAGCATTGAACTTTGTTTTTTTCAGCACGTCGTTGTGTTTTACATCACCGCGTCCTGACACGATCGGTTCATGAACCGATGGTGTGTAGGCACATCAGTCCATCAGCCAGCTTCATTGGTGAACCGAAAAAAACGGTCCGTAGGACCGTTCTCATCGGATGGACTGATCCTCTGTACGCGGCCTAATAGGTGTTTATGTAATAACATGTGTCCTAACCATATATACATGTATGTACTGACAGGCCCCTTATTTGACAGTAGTGACAACAAGGTCCTCACAATGGAGACATCGAGGATCTTCTAACTTCACCCCAAGAACAGGATCTACAATTAAATCCTGTAATTAAACATTCCCCTTAAAGCGGGGTTCCCATTACATTTTTCAAATTTTAAAAATATCACCTGTCATCTCGCGTTGTACAGTTGTTAAAGTCTCATTTACGATTTGCCCCCTGCTCACCCCCAAGTCCTGTGCCCGGCGGGCGCGATCGCCGCCAGGCACTTGCGATTGCTCGGTACAGAGGGAGGATCGGGAGCTGTGTGTGTGAACACACAGCTCCCGGTCCTGTTAGGGTTGAAATGCTGATCTTCTGTTCATACAATGTATGAACAGAAGATCATTGATTTCCCTTAGTGAGTCCCCCCCCCCCCATACAGTTAGAACAGTTCTATAGTAATCCAATGCATTTTTATAGCACTGATCGCTATAAAAATGCCAATGGTTCCAAAAATGTGTCAAAAGCGTCCGCCATAATGTCGCAGTACTGAAAAAAATCGCTAATTGCCGCCATTATTAGTAAAAAAAAATCATTGATAAAAATGCCATAAAACTATCCCCTATATTGTAAATATATATATATTTCTCTAAAAATTATAAGTATATGTTATAAAAAAATATATTTTTTTTATAACATATAATTAGAATTTATGTATATGTGTGTGTATGTATATATATATATATATATATATATATATATACATATACACACACACACACACAAATAAACAGTGATACACACACATATATATCACTATTTATTTTTGTGTATATATATATATATATATATATATATATATATATATATAATATAATATATATTATTATGTACATATATACATACATACACATCTAATTACAATTTATATAGAAATATATATAATAAAAAAAATAAAAAAAAACATTTTGGGGGGGTATTACATTTATATATATATATATATATATATATATTTAATCTCTTTAGAACAAAACTATTTTAGTGTATGTAGTTTAATTATAATTTAAGTTTTGTTTTTTTTAGGAAAATAATATATATATATTATTTAAAAACTTAAAGTATAATTAAACTATATACATAAAAAATATATAAATAATAGTTATGGAAATGGAGAGCAAATGAGCAGGGATCAACGGCGGATCCAGGGGGGGGGGGGGGGCAACAGGGCAATTGCCCCCCCGAGGCAATCATGTGGCATTGGCTTTTTTTTTAATTTTTTTTAGGGGTCCGGAGGTCCCCAGGGGCCCGAAGGCCACCAGGGCCCCAGATGGCAACCCCCTCTTTTTTTAATTATTTTTTATACAAAAATAATATTTTTTTAATAAATTTTTCTTTTATTTTTTATTAAAGGGACAATTTTTTTCTTTTATTTTTTTTATAAGTTCGGAGGTCCCCAGGGGCCTGGAGGCCCCAAGGGCCCCGGATGGCAACCCCCCTTTTTTTATTTTTATTTTATTTAAAAAAATTATTTTTTAAAATATATTTTTATTTTATTTTTTATTAAAGGGCCAATTTTTGTTCTTTTATTTTTTTTAGAAGTCCAGAGGTCCCCAGGTGCCCGGAGGTCACCAGGGCCCCGGATTGCAACCCCCCTTTTTATATTTATTTTTTTATAAAAAAATATATTTTTTTAATATATTTTTATTTTATTTTTTTAATTAAAGGGCCATTTTGTATTTTTTTTAGGGGTCTGGGGGGGCCCGGAGATCCCCAGCTCCCCAGATGACCACCCCCCTTTTTTTTATTAAAAAAAATATTATTATTTTATAAAAATGTTTTACATTTTTTTATATTATTTTATTTCTTTTTTTTATATAGATATATTTTTTATTAAACGGCTCAGAGGTCCCCAGTGCCCCATGTGTCAAACCCCCTTTTTTATAATTTTTTTTTTATTTTTGTTTATATATTTTTTTTATTTATTTTGTATTACTTTTTTTTTTTTATCATTTTTTTTAAACTGCTTTGCGGTGCCTGAAGCTGCTGCTGCCGAGTCTGTCACTCTCTCTCTCTCTCTCTCTCTCATCACCAGGGCTGGTAGGCTGCCTGTCTTGAGGCTGCTTTGAGCTGTAGCTGACTGCAGTGCTCCCCTCTCTCCTGCGTGTATGACATCGGGCATCTCTGGCTGTGTGTGAGAGCTGGATCTGTGTTCAGCTGTGCTGCCTGTGCTAGACCTGCTCGTGTGATAGTAGATGGAGATGGAACACTGAAAAAAAAAAAAAAGAATCAGTGTTTTGTCTATCACACAAGCCCGTCTAGGGGGGACCTTGCTAGAGCACACTGCCCTACCGAACACAGACCTACAGCTCCTGTTTGTTCCATGACACACGTCGGGAGAGGAGATACCTGCTGTGTGTGATCGAGGCAATGCCATGGTGAGTGCCATGCACAGTGTGGCTGCATTCATAGACAAAAGTGGGGTTGCATTGATATACAAAAGTGGGAGTGCATTGCTTGACAAAAGTGGGACTGCATTGATATACAAAGGTGGGGCTGTGTTCATATGCACAGTGAGGCTGCAATGATCTCTTGTACCATGTCTTCAGTCTCTGACCATCCCTTGTACCACGTCTGCAGTCTCTGACCATCTCTTGTACCACGTCTGCGGTCTCTGACCATCCCTTGTACCACATCTGCAGTCTCTGACCATCTCCTGTACCACGTCTGCAGTCTCTGACCATCTCCTTGTACCACGTCTGCAGTCTCTGACCATCTCCTTGTACCACGTCTGCAGTCTCTGACCATCTCCTTGTACCACGTCTGCAGTTTCTGACCATCTCTTGTACCATGCCTGCAGTCTCTGACCATCCTTTGTACCACGTCTGCAGTCTCTCACCATCTCCTGTACCACATCTGCAGTCTCTGACCATCTCCTGTACCACGTCTGCAGTCTCTGACCATCCCTTGTACCACGTCTGCAGTTTCTGACCATCTCTGGTACCACGTTTGCAGTTTTTGACCATCTCTTGTACCACGTCTGCAGTTTCTGACCATCTCTTGTACCACGTCTGCAGTTTTTGACCATCTCTTGTACCATGTCTGCAGTCTCTGACCATCTCCTTGTACTACGTCTGCAGTCTCTGACCATCTCTTGTACCATGTCTGCAGTCTCTGACCATCTCCTTGTACCACGTCTGCAGTCTCTGACCATCTCCTTGTACCACTTCTGCAGTCTCTGACCATCTCCTGTACCACGTCTGCAGTCTCTGACCATCTCCTGTACCACGTCTGCAGTCTCTGACCATCTCTTGTACCATGTCTGCATTCTCTGACCATCTCTTGTAATATGTCTGCCGTCCCTGACAATCGTCTACAAACTATGGGATAGATTTATGGCATTTATATTTAAATATTTTTTACTAGTAATAGCGGTGATCATTGATTTTTTAGCAGTACTGCAACATTGCAGCGGACACATCGGACACCTAATTGAGTTCTGTAAGCAACACCTTATTTTCTGGCAGTGCCCCCCCCCCCCGAGACTAGACTCTGGATCCGCCCTTGTGTAAAGGGGAGACTGATGTAAAAGGGGGAGGCTGAGAACACTGATGTAAAGGGGGGACTGTGATGTGAATGGGGGACTGAGAACAGTAATGTAAAGGGGGGCTGTGATGAAGGGGGACTGTGATGAAGGGGCGCTATGATGTTGAGGGGGGATTGGGGGAGGACCAAACACTGATGTAAAGGGGGCACTGTGATATGAAGGGGGAGCTGAGAACACTGATGTAAAGGGGGGACTGTGATGTGAAGGGGGGACTGAGAACACTGATGTAAAGAGGAGACTGATGTGAATGGGGGACTGAGAACAGTAATGTAAAGGGGGACTGTGATGAAGGGGGACTGTGATGTTGAGGGGGGATTGGGGGAGGACCGAACACTGATGTAAAGGGGGCACTGTGATATGAACGGGGAGCTGAGAACACTGATGTAAAGGGGGGACTGTGATGTGAAGGGGGGACTGAGAACACTGATGTAAAGAGGAGACTGATGTGAATGGGGGACTGAGAACAGTAATGTAAAGGGGGACTGTGATGAAGGGGGGCTGTGATGTTGAGGGGGGATTGGGGGAGGATCGAACACTGATGTAAAGGGGGCACTGTGATATGAACGGGGAGCTGAGAACACCGATGTAAAGGGGGGACTGTGATGTGAAGGGGTGAGCTGAGAACAATTATATAAAGAGGGGGAATGTGATGTGAAGGGGAGGTGGGGGACCGAGGAAACTGATGTAAAGGGGTGATAGTGATGTGAAGGTGTGTTCCGAGGGCAATTATATAAAGGGGAGGCGGGGGACTGAGGACACTGATGTAAAGGTGTGACAGTGATGTAAAGGGGGGAGCTGAGAACAATTATGTAAAGGGGGGACTGTGATGTGGGGGGGGGGGTTGGAGGACTAAAGACACTGATATAAAGGTGTGACAGTGATGTAAAGGGGTGAGCTGAGAACAATTATATAAAGGGGGGGACTGTGATGTGAAGGGGAGGTGGGGGACCGAGCAGGGCCGATCCTAGGGTCACAGGCGCCTGGGTGCAGAAATATTTCTGGCGCCCCCACATGGGCATGATCATTTTACTCACCTCTCCCCTTTACAAATGTTTCTATGGCAATGACTCAACCACAGAGATGCTCCCCAAAAAAATCTTCATTACCCCGGGATCCTTACATGATCTCTTAACAATAAACAACATACAGGGACCTGGAGGGGGGCCTCTCTGATGGACACATAGACACAGAGAGGGTTTCTGTTAGAATGACCCCCAGACATACTACAGACATGATACAGGGGATGGTCAGAGACTGCAGACATAGAACAGGAGATGGTTAGAGACTGCAGATATAGACTATGAGATGGTCAGAGACTGCAGATATAGACTATGAGATGGTCAGAGACTGCAGACATAGAACAGGAGATGGTCAGAGACTGCAGATATAGAATATGAGATGGTCAGAGACTGCAGACATAGTACAGGAGATAGTCAGAGACTGCAGACATAGTAAAGGAGATGGTTAGATACTACAGACATAGTACAGGAGATGGTCAGAGACACATAAGTTCTGGACGGACATACACCTATGCTCAGAATACTAGTTCTGGACGGACACAAACAAGAAGAGAAGAAGGAGGGAGGGGAGAACTCTGCCACTTTGGCGCCCCCTCCCCTGCAGGCGCCTGGGTGCAAAGCACCCTGTGCACCCTGCCTAGGATCGGCCCTGGGACCGAGGACACTGATGTAAAGGGGTGACAGTGATGTGAAGGGGGGAGCTGAGAACAATTATATAAAGGGGGGACTGTGATGTGAAGGGGTGTGCCGAGGGCAATTATATAAAGGGGAGGCGGGGGACTGAGGACACTGATGTAAAGGGGTGACAGTGATGTAAAGGGGGAGCTGAGAACAATTATATAAAGGGGGGGGGGGGTGGCTGTGATGTGAAGGGGGCAGGGCACTGAGGAAACTGATGTAAAGGGGTGACAGTGATGTGAAGGGGGGAGCTGAAGGCAATAATGTAAAGGGGGGAGCCATGATGTGAAGGATCTGAGTCATAGCCCAAGCACACTTGGACCTCTGCTGGAAGAAAACTGTACTTACCGGATCTCCATTTTAATACCCCTGTGCTACATGGGCACAGACAGCGGTTCTAGGCTTCCACCACTTTCATTAAACGAAATATTTTACTTGACCTGCCATATCAGCTCTAATATACCCTGTGGGGATTATGCAGCTTAGCATTGCAAGTAGCAACCATAGGGCTGCCCAGCCTGGTTTAGCCAGAGGTGGTCAAGTTTCTGAACATTTGACCATCTGGCCATTTCGTATCCAAGCTGAACACCTAGCTTATATGGCGGACAATAGAAATAGTCACATACATGTGCAGATGTGATCCTTGAACAACCATGTCCTCCATTCTAGCTCTTCATCATGCAGGTTGATGGAGAAGTTTGATATCGGAGGCTCAGTGGGCCTTGGAGGCCTATAGTGCCTCGATGTTACCAACATCTTATGCCATGGCAAACAACTGGTGCAGCATGGGAAGTGATCCCCAATGCTCTGAGACAGCAGTTCTATAGATATGAACATTGCAGGCTAGCCATCTCTGGATTTTCATTTTTCGAGCTGGGGCAAGCTATAGACCATTTACATAGGACAAGCCACGGCGAGTTTGAAGATGATCACATACAAGTCCACTGGGATGTACATAGGATGGAAAAAAAATAAAAATAAAAAAATGAGTAAAATCCCCAGGCGTGCCGAGGACAGAAAGCCCCATCAGGGATGACTCATTTATATTTCCTTTTTTACTATTCCTTTCTAGAAGGCCAAGAATTCTCTTCGAATCATCGGGAAATCCCACATAATGTTCTCCGATCAAAACACAGAGGCGCTGAAAGGCCTTTGTGGCGCGGAAAGGGTTAAAAGTGGGCGAAGTAACTGAAATCCTTGTAATTGGCCAACCGGGCTGTCGGTCTTATTTGGACTTAGACCCGCCCCCTCATCATGTGCAGTACTATAGGAAGAGATGAGTGAAATTTAAAAGGGCGACGCCACGGAGCAGGAGCTAAAATTATTGGAAAGTGTTCGCCCTTTACTACCACTTTTATTACTATATATAGTCAGGAGAAAGAAAAAAACATATCATTCAGTAGTAACGGACAAAAAAACGACAAACGCAAAGCGATCAGTATACAAAAATTTGTAGATTTAAAGGGTTTGATGGCTTCCCAATGTGGGATCGATCATATCCGATCCTCTGACTCACGAGGTGCTACAAGAGGAAGAAGATTCAGCAACTCCCCATAAAGTTGTGTTCGACTACTACAGATCTATAGAGTAATGCGTACGTGTGTGCGAGGGAGGGGGGTGGGGCGCTATAAACCAATCAAATTCATACTTGCACTGGAAAAAGAATGTAATAAAACATTTGAATCTGATTGGTTGCTATTAGCGTTTGCAAGACAAAACAATTAAAGCTGAACTCCGGGGGTAATAAAAAAAAAAAAGACTTGTGAACATTGGCGTTGCAAGAATAAAATTACCACCAATGATGCCTGCAACGTGTGCGACTACGGCTGCGTTCACTAAAAACGTTTGTTTTATTACTCCTATAAAAGCATCAAACATCCGGCACTGGGACTCATAGAAGGTCGCTCACTCTCCTCCTTCTCCATAGTGTAGGAAAGGGTTAATGCTATCTGCGTCCCATTGCAGAGATTTCCCTTTTTACTTCCTGCCATTTACGCTCAACAGGAAGAGAAAGGAAATCCCTCTTAGTTGTCACAGAAACAGGTGTCCCCTTTGGAAGATTTCCTTTCTATTCCTGTTTTGGTGACAACTCAGAATTTCGTATTTCTCTTCACTTTCAGTCCCAGTCACCAGAACAGATAGGGCGGGACCGCATACCAGTGGCGGCTGGTGCTCCAAATTTTTGGGGGGGGCGAAAACAAAACAAAAAAAAAAAACAATTGCAGCCTCACTGTGCCCAAACGCAGCTACTGTGCCCATCAAACGCAGCCACTGTGCCCATCAATTGTCACCACTGTGCCATGCTATCAATTGTCGCCACTGTACCATGCCATCAAACGCAGCCACTGTGCCATCAATTGTCGCCACTGTGAACTTCAATTGTCACCACTGTGCCATGCCATACGCAGCCACTGTGCCATCAATTGTCACCACTGTGCCCATCAATTGTCACCACTGTGCCCATCAATTGTCACCACCGTGCCCATCAATAAGTGCCACTGTGCCCATAAATAAGCGCCACTATGCCCATAAATTAGCGCCACTATGCCCTGTTAAATGCCCCCGCCCGAAAATTACTATTCTGGGGTCAGCCATCCTGCTTCCACCGCCCCTCAATGTCTTCTCCCGCCCTTGATGACGCTTCAGCCAATCAGGTTACCGGTAACCAGAAGCGGTGGACCTGATTGGCTGATACGCCTGTCAGTGTTAGCCAGGGAACGCATACCCCCCGTGTGTCCCCTGGTTAACTATTAGGAAGTCAATTACAGCCCTCAGGCTGTAATCGGAAAGCCTATCGGAAAGCTGCTGGCTCTGATAGGCACTTCCTAAGCCAACCAGGTGCCGTTATTCACCAGGGGGCCGGCCATCTGAATAGTGGGCGGCAGCTATAATACATGGATTCATGCAATGCATGAATCTATGTACTGTATTCAGTGGCGGTGCAGGAGAGAGGGGGCGGCGCTCCTGCGTCCTCTATGGACACACCGCCACTGCCCCATACACACGATTAGAATTTTCTGCAGATTTGTGTCTTCAGATTTACCAAAACCATGTAATAGGAGGTCAAACCTTAAAGTCGTTGTAAACCCTTACAGACCACTTTGACCTACAGGTAAACCTAGATTAAGGCCTACCTGTAGGTCCAAGAAATAGCTCCTTTACCTACCGTATATACTCGAGTATAAGCCACGTTTTTCAGCACATTTTTTGTGCCCCTCGGCTTATACTCGAGTCACTTTTTTGCGCCTGATCTCCCAAACTTTGGGGACCCATTACCAGCCAAACTTGGCACACATGTAGTACCACTCTTCCTCTACAAGTGTGCAAAGTTTGTGGTCCAGGGGACCTACGGACGGGGAGCACCGATTTTTCAAACCAGGCACCCCTTCCATAGACGGTAATTTCTCCTGTGAATTTAGGGAACCGGTACCAGTCATTTGTATGTCCCCTGGACCTGGAACTTGGCACACATGTAGCCCCATTTCTCTTCTACAAGTGTGCAAAGTTTGTTGTCAGGGGAACCTACGGCCGGGGAGCACCGATTTTTCAAAGCCGGGCACCCCTTCCATAGACCCCATGTTAAACGTCAGTCTAGTCATGGACACAGTCAGGGCAGGACTTAGGGTGGTGGGGGCCCCTGGGCTTGAGTGTTGAAGGGGCCCCCTGGAGCGAGGGGGGGGGATCATAGTTGTTGAGCGGGGGGGGGGGGGGGTGCGAATTGAAGTTGTTGAGCGGGGGGGGGGCCAATTGAAGTTCTTGAGCGGGGGGGTGCGCATTAAAGTTGTTGAGCGGGGGGAGCATTAGAGTTGTTGAACGTCCCTGCGGGCGGCCTTGCAGATCTTTGATCTTTTTGGACGCTTCGCCGGAGTTAGGATCAATTGGGGCCAATCTGTCCTGTTTCCCCTGGATCCTGGGGCCAGAGCGGGGGGATCTTCGTCCCCGCTGCTGTGGGTTGAAGAGTTTAAATATTTGGGGATAGTGGTGTCACGCAACCTCGGGGACTTCCGCCGTCTCAATCTACTGCCAGTAATTAAACGACTTAAGGAGCATTGCTCCAGATGGAGGGACCTGCCTCTTAACCTATTGGGACGTATAAACATTCTGAAAATGCTTTACTTACCTAGATTTACTTATATATTTAGGCATTGCCCGGCTACGCTGCCACTCTCCTTCTTCAGGGAAATCAACGCCTGCATAGGCTCATTTCTGTGGAGGGGGTCTTCCCCTAGGCTGGCCCAGTCCACCTTGCAGCTGCCGGTCCACTGTGGAGGGCTTGCGCTTCACAATCTCCTGGTATACTATCAGGCAGCGGTATTGGTGACTGTGAGGTGGTGGTTTGAGCAATCCAACTCAAATGCGGCTACCTGTTTGGAGGCGGCGATACTGGGTTCACGTAGAGAATTGGGGAATTTGGTATACAGGGGGATTGCTGCATATCCCTCCCTGCCAGAGCCCACTAAGACAACCTTGCGGGTATGGTGTGCGGCCCATAGGCGACTGGTTCGCCCCAATTACTATTCCCCCTTCTGCCCGCTTTGGGGGAACCCCTCTCTTCCCCACTTCAGGACTGTCCCGGACCCGCAGCTGTGGGCCGGCTACGGGATCAAGACTCTACGAGACATTATGCGCTCGGGGTCACTGATGTCCTTCCAAGAGTTAACTGTCAAGTATGGGCTTCTGGGGCACATGTTCTTTAGATTTTATCAGCTGAGACACGCAGCCAGGACACAGTTCCCGCAGACTATCACACTTGAGGCTGACCCCATTGAGGAACTGCTGGCTCAGGTATCTCTTAAGAAAACGATGTCCACGCTTTATATGGCCCTGTTGGAGGTAGATTCCCCCAAGATGAGTGCCCTCTGGGACAAATGGCTCAATGATATCCCTGGTCTTGATAGAGAGGATTGGGAGGGGTGCTTTGAGGATGGGGCTAGGATACTGATTTTGTCTAGGGATAGGCTGGTACACGTCAAGTTTATGCATCGTGTCTACTATACACCCCAGAGGCTGCATCGAATTTACCCTGATAGGTCCCCGGGTTGTCCTCGCTGCCAATCCCTAGAGGGAACGTTTCTACATATGTTCTGGACCTGCCCACTGATAGAGGCGTTCTGGGGGCAGGTGTTTGAGAGTATCAATATCCGTCTCTCGCTGTCCATTCCGGTATCCCCTGAGCTGGCCCTACTAGGGATTCATGACGATGACCAGCGTCCCCGCTACACAAAGATACTTGTCTCCACGCTTATGTACTATGCTAAAAGAGATTCTTAAGAAGTGGTCCTCCCCCCGACCTCCAACTGTAGAGGCCTGGGACTCTTCTGTGAATGCGCAGCTACCAATGTATAAACTGACTTACATCAATAGGGGCTGCCCCCAAAAGTTCAACAGAGTCTGGCTCCCATGGACACAACAGTTCTGATGTGAACCTTATCTGCCGTGTGTTAATTGATGATGGGTGGGTTGCTGTTTTTGACTAGTTACTGGACTGTGATGAACGCTGAATCTCTGTCTGTTTTAGTGACGATTCATGCACTATTCTGTCTGAGCTATGTAAACATGTTATTTGTATATTGAATGTCTTCTCAATAAAGACCAACCTGTTTGTTAAAAAAAAAAAAAAAAGTTGTTGAACGGGGGGACATTAAAGTTATTGAGCGGGGGGGTTCGCATTGAAGTTATTGAGCGGGGGGGTTCGCATTGAAGTTCTTGAGCGGGGGGGCGAATTGAAGATGTTGAGCGGGGGGGGCGAATTGAAGATGTTGAGCGGGGGGGCGAATTGAAGATGTTGAGCGGGGGGCATTAAAGTTGTTGAGCGGGGGGCATTAAAGTCGTTGAGCGGGGGCATTAAAGTTGTTCAGCGGGGGGCATTAAAGTTGTTCAGCGGGGGGCATTAAAGTTGTTCAGCGGGGGGGGGGGGTGACTCATCTGTGCACGGAATGTGTCGGCTCTCTTCCCTTCAGCAGACATCCCCACACCACTCCGGTTCCTCCTGGGGGAGGTTTTGCAGTTGTTCAGCGGAGGGGGGAGTGCCTCTCACCTGTCATTAGCCTGGCAGTCGGCTTTCTTCCCTTCAGCAGCCACAGTCCTCCACACACCGCTCCGGTTCCTCCTGCTTCCATGCTGCCTCCTATTGCAGTGCGGGAAAATTAACACTTTCGCGGGACTGCGGGAAGAAGTGGAAAGTCTCGCAGAATCCGTGCGTGTTGGGAGGTATGCGCAGGGCCATCAGGAATTTTGGGGCCCCTTGCACAGCTTAAGGCATGGGCCCCCTGGAGCAGAGAACCGGGGGAGGGGTGCTGCCGTCTGAAATTGAGAAGCGGGGGGGCTGCCGCAAATTGAGAAGCAGGGGGGGGGCCTTTACAAAGAAAAGAAGAAATATATATATATATATATATATATATATATATATATATATATATATATATATATATATATATATATATAAAAAAGGGGGTAGCCATCAGGGGCCCTGGGGATCTCTGGACCCTTTAATAAAAAGAAAAAATAAACCTCTAGGCCCTTTAATAAAAAAAATAAACATTTATAAAAAATATAAAGAAAATGTAAATTTTTTAATAAAAAAAAGGGGGGGTTGCCATCTGGGGGCCCTGGAGACCTCTGGGCCCTTTAATAATAATAATAATAATAATAAATTAAATAAATAAATTATATATATATATATATAATATAAAAAAAGTGGAGGTTGCTGTCCGGGGCCCTGGGGGCCTCCAGACCCCTAAAAAAATAAATAAAAAAATAAACATTTATAAAAAATACATAAAAAAGGGAGGTTGCCATCCAGGGGCCCTGGGGACCTCTGGGCCTTTTAATAAAAAAATATAAACAAAAATAAAAAAATAAACATTTATAAAAAATAATAAAAAAAGGGGGGGTTGCCACATGGGGCCCTGGGGACCTCTGAGCCCTTTTAATAATAAAAATAAATATATATATATATATATATATATATATATATATATATATATATATAAATGTAAATTATAATAATAATAATAATAATAATAATATAAAAAATTTTATAAAAAATAAATAAAAAAAAAGTAGGGGTTGCTGTCCAGGGCCCTGGGGGCCTCCGGGCCCCTGGGGACCTCCGGGGCCCATGGGCTTTAGCCCAGTCAAGCCCAATGGTAAGTCCGGCCCTGGACACAGTGAGGCATGGGCACAGTGAGGCATGGACATGGACACAGTGAGGCATGGGCACAGTGAGGCATGGGCACAGTGAGGCATGGGCATGGACACAGTGAGGCATGGGCACAGTAAGGCATGGGCATGGACACAGTGAGGCATGCACATGGACACCCTAGGCTTATACTCGAGTCAATAAGTTTTTCCCATTATTTTGTGGTAAAATTAGGTGCCTCGCTTTTATTCGGGTCGGCTTATACTTGAGTATATACGGTACATGGTTAAAGAGGTATTTCCAAGAAAGACAGCACCGATGTCTACAGCGCATTCGCCGTAGACAACGGCACGCAGGCGCACTGAGCGTGCCGCTACTAACGGCATCATGCCGTTAGTAGCGGCTCCCACGTAGTGATGTGCTCCTGCCAGTCACAGCGCTGGAGCTACGATACCCAGAAGTCACTCCAGGTATCATGGTGGCGACGGAGGACGTGTCCGAGTACTGCTGCGGGGGCTTTATTCTCAGGTAAGCAATTCATAATGAGCTAGTATGCTACTCATACTAGCTCATTATGCCTTTGTCTTGCAGGGTTTTTTTTTTCCAGAGAGGGTTTACTTCCTCTTTAAGACCCCTTTCACATTGAGGCGATTTACAGGCGCTATTGAGCTAAAAATAGCGCCTGCAAACTGACCCTAAACAGCGGCTGCTGTTTCTCCAGTATGGAGAAGCCCGAGGGGCGGTTCTCTAGCAGAAGCGCTCCAAAAGTCCTGCTAGCCTCATCTTTGGAGCGGTGAGAGGAGCAGTGTGTTTACCGCTCCTTCCCATTGAAAGCAATGGGAGACCGCAGCTATACCGCCGGCAATGCGCCTCTGGGATTAAAGCGGTAGTACAGTGTTTAGTGGGGGCCCCGGTGTCACCCCCCCTGGCGGGTGTCACCCGGAGTGGGCCGCACCCCCCGCACTCCCGTAGCAACGCCACTGCCTCTGGCACCCACCGATCATCAGCCACAGAGGCAGAACTGCAATCTGCCTATGTAAACAAGGCAGATCACCATTCTGTCAGGAGGAAAGGCATGGATCTTGCGTCTCTGCAAAGCTCTGTGTAGGCACTCGGTTAACCCTTCAATCGCCCCTGATGTTAACCCCTTGTCATTAGCACAGTGACAGTGCAGATTTTTAGGTAGGGGTATGTTAAAGCCTAGATTTGCTATCACTTTAAATGTTTCAATGGTGCCCAAACAAACTATTTAATGTGCTAGCACAGCTGGAGTTAGACAGAAGTACGCTTTCAGTTTCTTTTCTTTTTTTGCCCATCTCTGACTCACTAGGGAGATTTTTCCACTACTTCCTTATTTTATTATAAAGGTGAACTGGCCATTTTAAAGTGACATGTCACCACTCACATAAGATCTGGAGCTAAACTTGTGGCCGCCAGCCGTACGCATATATGTGCCAGTACAGCGGTATGCCTGAACGTCGTGCTGGCGGTCTGTGCTGAGAGAGCACTCACTTGTCATCAGCAGTTCTCTGCATTTACAATCAGAAGCCGGTAGGAGGCGTTACCAATAACCATGACCGCATGATCCAGTGTAACCAGGGCAATTGCTACTAGGCAAACTAGGCAGCCGCCTAGGGTGCACTGCTGCATAGGGGGCGCACGGCCACTGGTGTTCCTACTTTCTTCTCTCTGCAGTAAGTAACTAATGCCTTGTACACACGATCGGAATTTTCGATGGAAAAAGTCAGACTGCCTTTTTCCATCAGATATTCCGATCGTGTGTAGCCCCATCTGAGCTTTTTTATCAGATATATAGAGGAATTCCGTCGGAGTTTAGATATAGAATTCCGATGTGATTTAGTCAGGCAAAAGCCCGATCGTGTGTGTATGGGGCATAAGTCTCAGCAACAGCCGGCAGACATCACGCCGTTTGTACATAGTGTCAGAGGAGCAGTGGGGGCGGAGGACTGTGTCTGTGTCCTGACTCCCGAATGAATGGAAGAAAGCAAACTTTCATTGATGGGCGCTGGTGAGGCTGCATTTGATGGGCGCTGGTGAGGCTGCATTTGATGGGCGCTGGTGAGGCTGCATTTGATGGGCGCTGGTGAGGCTGCATTTGATGGGCGCTGGAGAGGCTGCATTTGATGGGCGCTGGAGAGGCTGCATTTGATGGGCGCTGGAGAGGCTGCATTTGATGGGCGCTGGAGAGGCTGCATTTGATAGGCGCTGGAGAGGCTGCATTTGATAGGCGCTGGAGAGGCTGCATTTGATGGGCGCTGGAGAGGCTGCATTTGATGGGCGCTGGAGGGGCTGCATTTGATAGGCGCTGGAGAGGCTGCATTTGATAGGCGCTGGAGAGGCTGCATTTGATAGGCGCTGGAGAGGCTGCATTTGATAGGCGCTGGAGAGGCTGCATTTGATAGGCGCTGGTGAGGCTGCATTTGACGGGCGCTGGAGAGGCTGCATTTGATAGGCGCTGGTGAGGCTGCATTTGACGGGCGCTGGTGAGGCTGCATTTGACGGGCGCTGGAGAGGCTGCATTTGACGGGCGCTGGAGAGGCTGCATTTGACGGGCGCTGGAGAGGCTGCATTTGACGGGCGCTGGAGAGGCTGCATTTGACGGGCGCTGGAGAGGCTGCATTTGACGGGCGCTTCATCAAAAAGAAGGTTCATACATGGGCAGGGCAAAGGGGTGGGGTTCAGGGTGGAACCAAGTAGGAGGGGGGGGGGGGGCAGCAAAATGAGGTTTCACTTAGGGTGTCAAAAATCCTTGCACCAGCCCTGAGTGTAACCAACTAATTACAGGGCCGGAGGGAGCCAGCAGGAAGGGGTTAAAGGCCTCATTGGTTTTTAAAAAATTATGAGCCACTGACCCCAAAAAAAGCAGATGAAGAAAAAAATTTAAATCCATATGGTAGGCCTAGACCTGGGGTAGGCAACCTGGGCCCTCCAGCTGTTGTGGAACTACACTTCCCATGAGGCATTGCAAGGCTGGCGTTTCATCAGATATGGAGACCCGTCAGAAAGTGACATTACGTCGCCGCCATCTCGCTACTCAGTTTCCTGTTAAAAAAATAAAACATGTAAAATGCAAAACTCTGGCGGGTGTAACAAGATGTCCGCTTACCCCCTTTCTCAGTGTATCCTTACTATGGATGAGTGCAGGGTGTAGCAAGATGGCAGCGACGAAACGACACTTTCTGACAGGTTGCCAAATCTGATGAAACACTGGCAGTTACAGTTACTCCTAGAGGCATGATGGGACTTGTAGTTCTGCAACAACTGGAGGGCCCCAGGTTGCCTACCCCTGGCCTACTCCTTATCTTCAGGGCTGTTCAGGCTCAAAGTAATTCAGTACCAGAGGCAACTTGCATTTTCAGGCAGAGCGGTCAGCAAATGGCAGCCCATACCGGATTGCCTTCAGTGACCTCCCCCCCCCCAGAGGGAACCTGTGTCCTTCTCAGCTGTGTGCAGCCCCAGCAATGATTGGGAACACCTGTTGTGTGAGTGGATTGTAGGAAAATCTATGAATCCAAGTCATGGTGAGCCCACCCCCACAGCAGGTGGCGCTAATCACTGGGGTGTCAATGTGTAGTCCTGCTGGGGAAGTATCCAGATCCTAACAATGGAGCTGACTACTAAAAGGTGAGTGTTCTGCTCTTCCTGTTTGTACTGGCACCCAGATTATATTGAGTCTTCTGTTGCTGTAGGTTAGGAGTCTTGGGGTGCAAATGGCTGACAAAATTTACTGAGTCGGTCCCATACTTGTAGGATTTTACACTATTGAAAAGTGTGAGATCATTTCTGTGCTTTGTTCCCCCTTTTTTTTATGTGTGTATATTTATTAATAATAATAATAGAAAAAAAATATAATAATAATATATATATATATATATATATATATATATATATATATATATTTTCTAATAATAATAAATATATATTATTGATATTAGAGAAAAAAAAACTATATATATATATATATATAATATATATATATATATTTCTAATATCAATAATATATATTTATTATTTTTTTTTCTAATAATAATAAATATATATTATTGATATTAGAAAAATGTTTTTTATATATATATATATATATATATATATATATATATATATATATATATTCTAATATTAATAATATATATTTATTATTATTAGAAAAAATATATATAATATATATATATTTATTATTTAAAAAAAAATACAACTTTATTATGTGAATTTTAGGCACATGGACAATAAGGGCTGTACACTGTCCAGATTAATGTATTTCTGTACAGTTAGGTGTTTCTGATCACCCATAAAAAAAAAAATAATAATAATAAATAAATAAGACAAGAGTAACATTAGCCCAATTTAATTTGTTTATAATGTGAAAGATAAAGTTACGCTGAGTAAATTGATACGCAACATGTCACGCTTCAAAATTGTGCCTGCTCATGGAATGGCGACTAATTAAAAAATCTCCATAGGCGACGTTTAAAAATGTCTGCAGGTTACATGTTTATAGTGACAGAGAAGGTCTAGTGCTAGAATTATTGCTCTCGCTCTAACGATCGTGGTGATACCTCACATGTGTGGTTTATATATGCCTTCGTTCTGTGCGCGAGCTTGGCGAGACGGGCGCTTTAAAAAAAAAAAATGTTTTCTCATTTCCCTCCCAGCCCCCCCCTTCCCCCCCCCCCATTTTTTTTTTTTTTTTACACATTAAAAAATAAAAAATGTTTGGGTCACTTTTATTCCTATACAAGAAATGTAAACATCCTTTGTAATAGAAAAAAAAAACATGACAGGACCTCTTAAATTTGAGATCTGGGGTCAAAAAGGTGCAATAAAAAAATTAAAATATATTTTTTTTTATTATTTTTTTTTTCAAAAAATAAAAAAAAATTCCCTTTAACGTCACTTCCGCCTATTAATGTTATGGAGCTGGGCAGGGGGCCATCTTTCCCTCACTCGGCTCCACACTTGTCAGGGGGAAGGACGCGATCATCTTCACCGGTACCGATGGATCTGGTAAGCGGCGGATATGACCGAAACACAGCAGGAGCGGAAGCCCCTCTCCCGCTCCCGATAAAATTGATCTTGCGGCGAATCCGCCGTGGAGACCACCTTTATCTGAAAGGCAGCCGCTCGCCGTTGTTGATAATACCGGGATTTTGGCCGCTATCTGAAGTCATAACAGCGGTATTTAGCGCCAAAGTACCAACGATTTGCGCTAAGTGGCTAAGTTCATTATTTTTGTAATTCGGAAAGTTGTATACATCCGAATAACGAAAAATGTGTCCAAATTTAAACTGCGCATTTGTCTAGTCAACAACCGAACAAAAACAATTCCGTCAATCGAAAAAATTTAAATGGCCCAGGCGATTATGCCATCATAATTAATTTTTTTGTTTTTCTAAAAAAAATCCAGCATGTTGGATTGCGGCACAAAATGTATGTGTCGCAGCTGGCAAAATATTGAAAACTGAACGACCTGACGATCGATAAGACGTTCCTTTTGATTTTCGACTCGTCTGCTTCACAAAAGGAATGTCTCCATTGGATAACGTTCTGGTGATGACATCACCTTCTGATAGTCTGCCTGGGTTTTCTGTAAAGCCCGTTCCTGATAACAGAGGGAATTTCCTTCTTTTTAGCACCAATGGATTTCCATAGTGGGTACGGCTAACAGTCGGCATAGGCGGTGCGGTTGCACATAATGGTCGGCGTCTAACTGTCACATTCCCGCCGGTGACAGATTTGCATCCTTGTTTCCTATGGGTGTTTCCAGCAGTTATGTCCTCTGGCTGTTATTCATGAGCTTTGTACAAATTGCCCACCCAGTGTCCCCCCCCCCCCCCCATCCAGGTGATCCCAGGTGTCCTCTTCAGAAGGAAATCTTCTTTCTTCCAGCCCAGTAATAAAATGATGGGTGATCTTCTTCTTCAAAAAATTTTCCTTGGTTTCTGTTATAAATTTTTCAAAAAAAGTAATTGCACTCCTTCACTGATTAGGCGGCTCTGATGGGCACCGATGAAGTGACACTAATCAGCACTACTTATGAGGCACCACTGATGGGCACTGATAATGCAGCACCGATAGGAGCCACTAATGGGGACTGATGAGGCACCACTGATGGGGCAATGATGAGGCACATGCATGCGATGTGGGAACCGGTGCGATTTCAGATCACACGCATGCGATGTGGGAACCGATGCGATTTCAGATCACACTCATGCGATGTGGGAACCGGTGCGATTTCAGATCACACTCATGCGATGTGGGACTCGGTGCGATTTCAGATCACACTCATGCGATGTGGGAACCGGTGCGATTTCAGATCACATGCATGCGATGTGGGAACCGGTGCGATTTCAGGTCACATGCATGTGATGTGGGAACCGGTGCGATTTCAGATCACACTCATGCGATGTGGGAACCGGTGCGATTTCAGATCACACTCATGCGATGTGGGAACCGGTGCGATTTCAGATCACACGCATGCGATGTGGGAACCGGTGCAATTTCAGATCACACGCATGCGATGTGGGAACCGGTGCGATTTCAGATCACACGCATGTGATGTGGGAACCGGTGCGATTTCAGATCACACGCATGCGATGTGGGAACCGGTGCGATTTCAGATCACTCATGCGATGTGGGAACCGGTGCGATTTCAGGTCACATGCATGCGATGTGGGAACCGGTGCGATTTCAGGTCACATGCATGCGATGTGGGAACCGGTGCGATTTCAGATCACACGCATGCGATGTGGGACTCGGTGCGATTTCAGATCACACTCATGCGATGTGGGAACCGGTGCGATTTCAGATCACATGCATGCGATGTGGGAACCGGTGCGATTTCAGGTCACATGCATGCGATGTGGGAACCGGTGCGATTTCAGATCACACTCATGCGATGTGGGAACCGGTGCGATTTCAGATCACACGCATGCGATGTGGGAACCGGTGCGATTTCAGATCACTCATGCGATGTGGGAACCGGTGCGATTTCGGATCACACGCATGCGATGTGGGAACCGGTGCGATTTCGGATCACACGCATGCGATGTGGGAACCGGTGCGATTTCGGATCTCACGCATGCGATGTGGGAACCGGTGCGATTTCAGGTCACATGCATGCGATGTGGGACTCGGTGCGATTTCAGATCACACTCATGCGATGTGGGAACCGGTGCGATTTCAGATCACATGCATGCGATGTGGGAACCGGTGCGATTTCAGGTCACATGCATGAGATGTGGGAACCGGTGCGATTTCAGATCACACTCATGCGATGTGGGAACCGGTGCGATTTCAGATCACTCATGCGATGTGGGAACCGGTGCGATTTCAGATCACTCATGCGATGTGGGAACCGGTGCGATTTCGGATCACACGCATGCGATGTGGGAACCGGTGCGATTTCGGATCACACGCATGCGATGTGGGAACCGGTGCGATTTCGGATCACACGCCGGCGATGTGGGAACCGGTGTGATTTCGGATCACACGCCGGCGATGTGGGAACCGGTGCGATTTCAGGTCACACGCATGCGATGTGGGAACCGGTGCGATTTCAGATCACACGCATGCGATGTGGGAACCGGTGCGATTTCAGATCACTCATGCGATGTGGGAACCGGTGCGATTTCAGATCACACGCATGCGATGTGGGAACCGGTGCGATTTCAGATCACACGCATGCGATGTGGGAACCGGTGCGATTTCAGATCACACGCATGCGATGTGGGAACCGGTGCGATTTCAGATCACACTCATGCGATGTGGGAACCGGTGCGATTTCAGATCACACTCATGCGATGTGGGAACCGGTGCGATTTCAGATCACACTCATGCGATGTGGGAACCGGTGCGATTTCAGATCACACGCATGCGATGTGGGAACCGGTGCGATTTCAGATCACACGCATGCGATGTGGGAACCGGTGCGATTTCAGATCACACTCATGCGATGTGGGAACCGGTGCGATTTCAGATCACACTCATGCGATGTGGGAACCGGTGCGATTTCAGGTCACATGCATGCGATGTGGGAACCGGTGCGATTTCAGATCACACTCATGCGATGTGGGAACCGGTGCGATTTCGGATCACACGCATGCGATGTGGGAACCGGTGCGATTTCAGATCACACGCCGGCGATGTGGGAACCGGTGCGATTTCAGATCACTCATGCGATGTGGGAACCGGTGGGATTTCAGATCACACGCATGCGATGTGGGAACCGGTGCGATTTCAGATCACACTCATGCGATGTGGGAACCGGTGCGATTTCAGATCACACTCATGCGATGTGGGAACCGGTGCGATTTCAGATCACACGCATGCGATGTGGGAACCGGTGCGATTTCAGATCACACGCATGCGATGTGGGAACCGGTGCGATTTCAGATCACACGCATGCGATGTGGGAACCGGTGCGATTTCAGATCACACTCATGCGATGTGGGAACCGGTGCGATTTCAGATCACACGCATGCGATGTGGGAACCGGTGCGATTTCAGGTCACACGCATGCGATGTGGGAACCGGTGCGATTTCAGATCACACGCATGCGATGTGGGAACCGGTGCGATTTCAGATCACACTCATGCGATGTGGGAACCGGTGCGATTTCAGATCACACGAATGCGATGTGGGAACCGGTGCGATTTCAGATCACACGCGTGCGATGTGGGAACCGGTGCAATTTCAGGTCACGCGCGTGCGATGTGGGAACCGGTGCGATTTCAGATCACGCGCGTGCGATGTGGGAACCGGTGCGATTTCAGATCACACGCGTGCAATGTGGGAACCGGTGCGATTTCAGATCACACGCGTGCGATGTGGGAACCGGTGCGATTTCAGATCACACTCATGCGATGTGGGAACCGGTGCGATTTCAGATGGCATGTCCCTCGCAGACGGGTCACACTGCTCTCTGCGGAGCGCTGGGGGTGTCGATGTAAAGATAATAACCCCCCCGATCGGTTGGCAGTGTTGAACGTCCATGCGTCGGATTCCAGTGCGGACCAGCAAAGGGTCCTGCAGAATTTTGGCACAAATGTGATTTCAGCCATACAATCTGTATTATAGATGAATTCTCGTCACGTGATCTACGCAGCAATGCGATTGGTTGATTTCCATGCAATGTCGGGTATGGCACAAGTGTGACCCACGGCCTATTTTGTGTTGTGAGGGGTATTATTACACTCGGATACATTCACTATAAGAACGTAATGTTTCGTTCCGGTGACGTCGGTTGGCCATGTGCGGCCTACACACACACACTTCCTCCTGAGCTGAGCGCTCAGTCATTTCCGCTTTAAGGCGGCCCCTCTTTCGGCCTGTGTTTACAAGCGCGGAGTGATCCACGAATTCACAATACGCTAAATGTGTGTAATGTGTATCCCTCCGCCCGCCACCGCTACGAGGGTCAGGCGCGGTTTTTTTCAGCCTTCCTAATAGCAGGGACGGTGTTTTTCTCTACGGGAGAAGAACGTTGGGGGAAACTGACTGTAACGCGCGGAAGAATATGTAGAGATTAATGGGAACTACTTTGTGCGTCTCTGCTTGGGTCGGTCCTATGAAGGGGTGTATGATACACACCACACGCCTGGACATGAACCGCTCTTGTTATTTATACTTCCACAGCACCGTAGCATGCCCGAACTAGTCCGCTTTATGATAGCGTACAGCCCGTTCACGAAAACGACCGTAAATTTACAAATATTACGTTACACCCCCTAGGGCGTGTGAGTGGTACAGCCCACTCCCCTCCCATTGGTGGTCAGGTCGTAAACGGACGTGCGCTCCAACCAATGGCGTCTCCGCTTTAGCTTAGCAACAGCCTGTTTCTCCTCCGGCCAATGGGAAGCCGGGGGAGGCCGCTCTGAAGCGTCAGGCGTCCATTGGCCGCGGCGCCGGTGACGTTTCAGGGTTTGTGGGAGTGGTAGTCCAAACCTGCGCTGATTGCCTTGTTGGGAGTAAGGTGGGCGGACTACAACTCCCAGTGGCCCCCTGCGCGGGGCAGAGGGCGCATGCGCCGGTGGAAGGGGGCCGGGTTCGCTATAAAAAGCGGCGTCCCAGGCTGGGCAGAAGCAGTTGGAGGTTGGTTGGCGAGTGTGTAAGTTTTAGGAGCCGCGGAGAGAGCTTGGTGGGGGGAGGCGGAGGAAGAAGAAGGAGGCGGGGGCTTTGGCTGTTTGTGTGTGTGTGTGCAGCGGCAGGAAGCCGCCAGCTGGGGGCAGTGCCGAAGCAGCTGAGGGGAGAGCTCGTTACCTCAGAGTCCACACTGCAAGCCAAGTGACATCTTCCCCCACACACACACCCCCGCTCCCATCCACCCCTGTGACTTTAAAGTGGTCTGTTCCGGGTGCACCTACAAGGCTTGAGAGAGACTTTTCCATTTCCAAGAAAGAGGGGGGCGCACTGCCATGGCAGAAGTGGGAGTCCAGGAGCCAAGCTTGCCCTGCCAAAGTTTGGCAGGTGGGGAAACCCTGCTGGGCAGCCAAGAAGGGAGTGGGTGGCCCCCAGAGGAGGAGAGAGGGGAGTGCCCGAGGAGGAGTACCCACCCCTCCTCCCCATCCTTCCTCGAGCCAGAGGAGGACGACTACAGCCGGGTGGGCGACAGCCATGAGCCGGAGGGGCCCTGGAGGGAGCTGGGCAGAAAGAGGCACCGCCGCTTACCCTCCAAGAAGAAGAGGTCCTGGAAGCCGTATAACAAGCTAACCTGGGAGGAGAAGAAGCGACTGGAGGAGAGGGAGTCGCAGCGGGCGTCCAAGATGCGGGCCGAGATGTTCGCCAAGGGCCAACCGGTGGCCCCTTACAACACAACCCAGTTCCTGATGGAGGACCACGGCTTGGAGGAGCCCGACCTGTGCCCGCCGCCAAAACGGGCCCCCGCCGCCCTGCCACCCGTCCACCTCGACAGCACGGAGGACGACGAAGAGGAGGACGGCACGGGCAGCGACGGCATGGCCAGCGACGACGACGACGGCACCAAGTTCCTGCAGAAGGACTTTTCCGAGACCTACGAGAAGTACCACGTGGAGAGCCTGCAGGACATGAGCAAGCAGGAGCTGATCCGTGAGTACATGGAGCTGGAGAAGTGCATGAGCCGCATGGAGGAGGACAACAACCGCCTGAGGTCACAGCAGGCCGACCCCCCCAGGCTCCATGAACTGGAGATGGAGCTCGAGAAGCTCAAAGAGGAGAACCGGCGGCTGCGGAGGGAGCAGGTGGTGGCTGACCCTATGGGGCACTGATCCAACTCCCCCCGGACTTTGAGCACCAGTGCTACAGCATTTCAACAAATACCCATTTTCTTTTTCTGAATTCTCATGTGATTGTCACTTCAGAGCCATAACCTGCCCCCTCCCATAGCGGCGGGACACCTAGACGGCGGCGCACAGACCCATCCGCCGTCTTCATACTGACTTCTGGTGACTCTGCAGATCGCACAAAGACTTGGGGACTGACCGGCGTGTGTTCTGACGGCCCGGCGGGGGCTCTGCTCCTACATATACTTCTTACTACTATTATTTTTTATTTTTGCAGCGATCAGAAGTCCTTCTGCACACTGCTTTTTGTTTTGTTTTGTTTTCTTGCCTTTCCTCTTAACCCTTTCCGTTTTTTTTATTTTGTTTGTTTTTTCAGACTGATTATTCTTTTTTTAAATAAATGTGTAAAGCTGACAAATAACGGGGCAATTAATTTACTTTTATATTTTATTGCAATTTTGTAACTCAATTTGGTTCAGTCCCCATTCACGCTTGATTCACGCTTGAGCTTAGCGAGGTAATTTTATTATTTCAATATAAATGATTATTTTATTTAAAAAAAAAAAAAAACTATATATATATTATTACTGTACAGGAGCAGAATTGCACTTTTTTTTTTTTTTTGTAAAATGGCAGCACCTGCCAAAACAAACGTGTATATAGTTTTTTTTTTTTTTTTTTTTTTTTTTTTTTATGTGTTCACGTTAAAATGTCCAAAGGTCCAAAAATTGTGCAATTCTGCCCCAAAGAAGCTCAACAAGTGACCCAATGCTCAGGTGTAAAAGGGCCCATAGAGAAGAAAGTGATTCTTCATCTTGAGCATTGTCCCGCTTCAGGATTTGGGGGAAAAAATTCTTAGGTGTGAATGGGGATGAAGACTACCGTATATGCGTTGGCATGTTTCTGGTAAGTTACTTTGGGAATGAATTTGTGTAAACTTGTGTAGGATGATGACCTGATGTGCTTCCCCCCTCCTTTTGTTTTTTTTTGATGCATTTGAAGCTGAAAATGTTTTGTTTCCATAGGAAGTAGGAAAGGGTTACAAAGAGGCGCCACTATGTGTAGCAATAAGTTACTAAATGTTGTACCTTCAATAAATGTAACCATATTGCTACACTTAGGAGCTCCTCTCTCCTTCCTTTTTTTATTTTATTTTTTTTATTTTATTTTTATATACTCCGTTGTGACATGACGCTACTCTTATATCAAGACATTGCTTGTATATCAAGGCAAAATGTAATAAAACATTTTGCTTGTCTTGCAAAACGCTCTCAAACAAGTTATTCTCAAACCGATTATATATATATATATATATATATATATATATATATATATTTTTTTTTTTTTTCTTATATTGTGTGCTTTTTTTTTTTTTTTTTTTCCAAATATAATATATATTATATAAGAATAAAAAAAAATATATTGTGTGTTTTTTTTTTTTTTTTGTGTCTTTATTTAAAAACCAAAAAAATTAAATTTCACACAATATAAATTATGAGTAAAATTGTTTATTAATATATGTATTATACTTAATTTTATTCATAATTATATAAATGTCACACAATATAAAAATTATATTAATAAAATTATATACTTTTTTTTTTTTTTTTTTTTTTTTTTTAAATATGCGAGAGAGACTTTTTTTTTTCGGTGTACCATTGTGGAGATTTCTTTTTACTTCCTGTCCTTTTTTTTTTTTTTAGATATAACAAGAAGCGAGGAAATCTGTCAAGTGTAGGAAATCCTCTCTTAGACATTTGTCACCACAGGTGTCCCCACTCTGGAACACTCTGTTCCTGTTATGGTTATAACGCTGTCCCATTGGCTAGTAAGAGCTCATGTACACTACAGCGTCTAAACTTGAATTTAGGAGATTTGGTTTTTGTGGTCAAAACGTTCCGATCCTGAATGAGATTCTTCCACCTTCAGGAGACGCTTCTAAACTCTTGGAAACGCCTGTGTGTACATGGACATAGGTTTTTACAAGTGCCTAGAAGCTGGGGAGTTTCAATCTCCGTCTCCTGATTGTGGAAGAATCTTATTCAGGGTAGGAATGTTTTGACCGCTGGGCGCAAAATGGTGGCACGAATTTTGTGGCGTGGTGTGTGTGTGTTTTTTTTTTTCTCTCTGTAGTCAACCTAGTCTGTATGTACATGAGCCCTTATCACCAGACAGGGGGTGAATCTCAGCAGGGCCACAGATCAATAAACATCTGATAAGGGTTCAAACCGTCACCACTCAAAAAAAAAAGGTCTTCAGGTATATTTTAATTCAAGGAAGTGTGCCATATGGCTGCCATTGCTCACCATGTTTTTAGTAAAGAATGGGGAAAAAAAAAATCTTTTTTAAAAGGGGATTTTTTTGTTTTTGTTTTTTTTTTCTCCCCATTCTTTACTAAAAACATGGTGAGCAATGGCAGCCACATGGCACACTTCCTTGAATTTAAAATATATCTGAAGCCTTTTTTTTTTAAACTGATATTTTCAGATCAGTCGGGTGATTCCGCTTCTATTCTTGTACTGGTGACAACTGTCACTTTTTGGTTTTCTCATTTCTCTGCCTCAAGGACAGTTGTCTCCAGGGCAGCGAGGGTGAATTTCCCCAGTGGGGACACAGGAATTTAAAATCTGACGGGAATTCAAAACTTTAAGGCTTTAGTAGCACTTTCTGACTGTGCCTTGTAAATGTGCAATTAGTGTCAGATTGTGGTGTTGTGTTGGGAGAGGGAAGTGTCTCTATGTACAAAGTATTGGAGTGTTTGCATTGTGTGACGTACATTTCTTTATACCATTATCCTTTTGTCAGCTTGGTTCTCACTGTCTTAAAGTGCGTTTCCACTTTTGAAGCCAATTTGGAATAACGCCTACTTTTATATGTGTTCCTTGTTCACATTCATATATCATACCTGGAGGGGCGGGCGAAAGATGGGTATTAACCACTTCCTTACTGGGCACTTATACCCCCTTCCTGCCCAGATCAATTTTCAGCGCTGTTGCATTTTGAATGACAATTGCGCGATCATACAACACTGAACCCAAATTAAATCCCCCCCCCCCCCCCCCCACAAATAGAGCTTTCCTTTGGTGGTATTTGATCACCTCTGGGGTTTTTATTTTTTGCGCTATAGACAAAAAAAAATTGAAAAAAAACCACAATTTTTTTTAACTTTTTGTTCTAATAATATACCAAATTTTGTTTAAAAAAAATGTTTTTTTTTTTTTTTTTTTTCCCCTAAGTTTAGGCCGATATGTATTCTTTTACATGTTTTTGTTAAAAAAATTCGCAATAAGTGTATATTGATTGGTTTGCGCAAAAGTTATAGCGCCTACAAAATTGGGGATAGATTTATGATTTCTTTTTAAACTAGTAATGGCGGCGATCTGCGTGTGTGTTTGTTTTTTTTTTCTTAGGCCTGCGATATTGCAGCGGACATATCGGACACTTTTGACACTGTTTTGGACCATTCACATTTATACAGTGAACAGTGCTATAAAAATGCACTGATAACTGCATAAATGTGACTGGCAGGGAAGGGGTTAACACTAGGGGGTGAGGAAGGGGTTAAATGTATTCCCTGGGAATGATTCTTACTGTGGGGGGAGGGGAGTGACTGGGGGAGGTAACCAATGCCATGCCCCTATGTACAAGGGACACAGCATCGGTCTCCTCTTTCCCTGACAGGACATTCTTTTATGTGCGGGAAATGCACATAAAAGAACGCCCAGGGACGTCCACCCGGGAATGTTGAGAGCCGCGCTGTGGACGTCTTTCGTCTACAGCGTGGGACTCAAGTGGTTAATGATAATAATATTATTACATATATTTTTAGTAAAAAAAAAAAAAAAAGACATGTGGCTGAATACATTTTGGCCTAAATGTTTGACTAAAATTTAGTTTATTTGATTTTTCTTATAACAAAAAGTAAAAAATATATATTTTTTTTTTTCAAAAACGTTGCTCTATTTTTGTATATAGCGCTAAAAATTGCAGAGGCGATCAAATGCCACCAAAAGAAATCTATTTGTGGGAAGAAAAGGACGCAAATTTTGTTTGGGAGCCACGTCGCACGACCGCGCAATTATCTGTTAAAGCGACACCGTGCCGAATCGCAAAAAGGGGCCTGGTCCTTTACCTGCATTTTGGTCGGGGTCTTAAGTGGTTAAAGCGGAGTTCCACCCAAAAGTGGAAGCTCCACTTTTTTGCTTTCCCCTCCGGTGCCACCTTGCACATTTGGCACCTTGTGGGGAGGAAACGGGTACCTCTTACTGTCCCCACTTCCAGGAGACCTGGCTGTGGTGAGGTCCCCCAGAAGTTCGGTCCTCTCTTCTCCTTCCTTCACCGCCGGGCTGTTCACAAAGCACAGCACGCTTCGTGCATTCGCAGCTGGGATCTGGCTGTGAAGCAGCAAGGCTTCACTGCTGGTTTGCCTTACAGGTAATGGCAGCGGCAGCAGCCCAGAGAATCATCAGCTGGGGGTGATGACATCACAGTGTCCTAATCTTTAAAAGTTAGCAGCTGCAGTGTGTATATAGCTGCTGACTTTATTTTTATTTTTTTTCGTGGGGGGGGGGGTGCAGAACTCCTCTTTAATAACCTTACCCAGCTTTCCTCTTCTATGTAATGTTGGGGAACTTTTCCACATTTAAGTAGTAGATGAGCTTATTAGACAGTCTGCCCATCCTAAGCAAAGGGTTAATCTCAAGGCTTGGGTGGTACAATGTGGGTCATTTAACAAACTAGAATATTGGTGCTTGACAACCAATCGGCTTCTTCTGTTTAAGCGAAGCTCCACCCAAAATCTGCCTCCTTCACCTTTCACCACCCCCCTTCCTCTGCTGCCACATGTGGCACTTTTTCGGGGGGGGGGGGGAGCGGTTACCTGGTTTGACAGGTACCCACTCCCACTATAGGCTCAGTTTGCCTTGGCTCTTCACAGGTCCCAGAAGACTGCCGCCCATTCACAATGCACAGTGTGCTTTGCACATGCTCAGAAGGAAACTTGGCCGGCTTCCCTTTTAGTCAAGATGGTGCCAGCATTGAAAAATCTGCTCGGGTGAAGACACCGCTGGATGCCTGGACAGGTAAGTGCCCTAATATTAAAGTCAGCAGCTACAGTATTTGTAGCTGTCAACTTAATTTTTGGGGGGGAACCTGGAGCTCCTCTAAGTTCCATGGGTGCTCAAACTACGGCCTTCCAGCTGTTACAGGACTACAAGTCCCATGAGGCATTGCAAGCTGCTGACTGTTACAAGCATGACTCTCAGAGGCATGATGGGACTTGTAGTTCCTCAACAGCAAGTGTTTTATATAGTAAGGATTTCTCAAGTTTTAGGCTGGGTTCACACTAAAAACATCTGAGGCTCACAACAGGGGTTTGATGCGTCCCTGTTCTCTGTTTTTTTTTTTTTTTAGGGACGAATCGGGCCGACATTTTGCCTGAATTCCGACCTGATACGAAGCCAAAGACACACAGGACTCCTGTGCTATCCACTCCTGAGATGTGTAAAACCGGCTCCGTAGAGAGCCCGTCGCAATCTGTAATGCGAATTGGAAATCGGGGAAACCCACATTCAATTCGCACTAGTGTGAGACCAACCTCAAGCACAAAAGTAGAACTACGCTTGGGAGTCTGTTTATAAAACATTTGTTGCACGAATGTCCGACGCATTCCTGCACACTAAACGAAACATGACCACAAATTTTGTGATTTACACCTGTATCATCCGCTCCATCTAGTGGACAAAATGTGATATTGTTTTCTGAAATGTCTCAATGAGGAAAAACCTATACCGCATTTTGGCCACTAGATGGAGCTGAAGATAAACCTTAATCCTACAAAATTAGTCACATTTCATTGAATGTGCGCCAATACTACTTCTGACCTTCGTGAATTGAATGATCCGGCGTTTTCTATGCATATTATTATGTTTGAATAAATAAAATCTGTCTGTTATACACTGTCACTGCTAGGTTTGTTGTATTGAGTTGTATGGCTCACTGGCACAAAATAGGTTTTGTGTAATTAGAGCGCCTAAAGCAGGGGTGTCAAACTCCATTTCATCGCGGGCCGCATCAGCATTATGATTGTTCTCAAAGGGGCCGGTTGTATTTCTAAGATTAGATGTCCAGTGCATCACCCCCCCCCCCCCTTGCATTAGATGTCGAGAGCCACCCCACCATCAGAAGTTGGGTCCCCCACCCTCCCTTGCATCACAGTTTCCTTATGCTACTGCTGGAAAGAAGCTGGAAGCATTGCTTGAAAGAAGAAAGTCGGGTCTGGAGGAGGGCTGGAGCTTTTCTGCAGCTGCAGTAGAGGTGCGAGGTCCGCATGAAATGGCCTGAAGTGCCGGATTTAGCCTGTGGGCCATGCGTTTGACACCTGTGGTAGAAAGCAGGGGTCTCCAAACCACGGCCCGAGGGCCAGATGTGGCCCTTTGCTAGCCTTTATCCGGCCCTTGGGGCACAATTCCTCTCACTGACACAAACAATGGGGATACTATTCCTCTTACTAATAGGGGGAATACTTCTCCTATTGACCATCAAACCCAAGGCCGTATTTATTCTCACTGATGCTGGGCCCGTGGCATTTCCTGCACCTGTTGGCCACAATCCGGCCCTCCTAAAGTCTGAAGGACAATAAAGTGACCCTTTGTTTAAAAAGTTTGGAGACCCCTGCTCTAAAGGAACCAAAACTGGAAATGTGTTGGGAGGTCTCCAGTGTAGAAGCATCTCCACAAAAATGGTTCCTTCTTTAGATGCTCCAAGTACACAACCATTCTGTGCCATACGGGTAACAAACTGGTTCTCTTTAACCCAGTTTATGGTTTAAGCCTCCATTCTGTACATGGAGGTGAGGTGAGATCTGATAGAATGACAGAATGGTTCCTGTCTTGCATTTTGTCAGCTGACCTTCCTCTCTGATGCCAGAACTCTTACTACCAGTAGAAGATGAGTTCAGACAGCTCTTATGGCTATTTATTTTTATTTGTCTTCTATCTAGAAGAACCATGCAAGTAAGGCTCTGGTTATTTCACTTATTTTTTTTTTATAGGCGTGTTTTGTTAATAGCGATGGGCCCTGGTGTGGGTCTTGCAGCTGTGACAGTAATTTTAAAGTGGTTGTAAAGGATCTCTTTTTTTTTATTTTTTTATGACAAACATATCATACTTCCACTGTGCAGCTTATTTTGGACAAAGTGGGCCCCGATTGTCAATTTCTGGGGTCCCTCGGCGGCTCTTCCCCTGCATTAGATTGCCCCCTTGGAGAAGTGCTCTCCCGAGGGGGTTACCTTACTGGCATGCTCCCGAGTCCAGCATTTGGGTCCACAGACATGAGTGCTGCACTCAGCCCCCCCCCCCCCCCCCCGCATCATTGGATTTGATGGACAGCAGCGAGAGCCAATGGCTGCACTGCTACCAATCGAGCAGTGGCAAAAGGGACGGCAGGGACTCGCTGACGGAAATTCGGCATAGGATGCATTAAGTTGAAAAAAGACGAGGGTTTACAACCCCTTTTTTAATTTTCTTGGTCTTATCAGACCCTGTCACCTTAAAGTGTTTGTTACCCTTAAAAAATGGCTGCATGGCATTCGTAAAGGCGGCATTCCTGATGGTAACAGCAGTGGTCCATGCTATGTTAACCAGTTGAAGATTTTAAACCAATAAAAGTCCAGGCAGGACTTTCTTAGATCTAGGTGGGTGTCCTATGTCATCCTCCCAGATCGTGCATGATCTGTCACCGGCTGTGTCCATTGGCCAATGACTGATACGTATACCAGCAGATCACATGACCATTGTAATCAATGGATGGCTTCATGCAAGCTATTATATACAACAGTGTGGCAAATCACAACCAAACAAACTGAATCGTTTTCATTCAGTAAAACACTATAAGCAATTGTTAAAAAAAAAAAAATACTGATCACTTCCCCAGAGTAGTACACTGTTACTAATGTAACCTTATATTCCTCTAATCCGTGTTTAAAAAAAAAAAAAGTAATCAGTGTCCCTCACCACTGCCACACCAGTTACATTACGATGCTGTACTGCACTTCAAAAGTCTTGCCATGCCTCTTACTAAATACCGTGGACTGTCTCCTTTTGAAAAGGGGGTAATTTGGGGGGGGGGGTATTTGTACTGTCCTGGTGTTTTCAGACCTCAAGATATGAGTACACCAGGTTTGATACATTTTCAGATGTATATACCATAGTTTGTGGACTCCATAACTTTCCTACAGACTAAATAATATACACTAATTTTGGGTTATCTTCACCAAAGAACTGCAGCAGAATATATTTTGGACAAAATTCATTAACAATATTTTATTTGCAAAATGTCATAACAAACACAGTTTTTTTTTTTGTTGCGCCCATACCACTTTACTACGTTCTTACTTTTTTTTTTATGTCATGTGACCGTAGCATTTTATTTTTTGGTATTATTTACAGACCCCTGACATCTTCCTTTTGAGACGAGGAAAGGGACTGAGGACACAGATTCTCCAGGCCCTTTCTCTGCAGCCTCAGCTGCACTGAAGATGAATGAAGAAGAATGAATGAAGAGGCTCCTCTCCATTCATAAACTGAAGCATTGTAAACCGTTTTTTCTGCTCAGTTATAAATGGCCAGTCAGTGATCATAGACTCTGTTTAGTCAGAAAAGGAAGGGGCTGGTAAATTACATATTTACCGGCTCCTAACTCTGCTTTCCATCCTGACAGATCTGGGATGAGGGGGGAGGAGGAGCTGGAGGACCAGGACCGAAGGGACAGTTGGGATGATTGGTGCAGGCATTTACAAGCTTCAATCTCCCTGTATAGGTTTAATTTAAAGCAGCTGACAGCCGGTGGGAGGGAGAGGAGGAGAAGCGGCTGTCGGCTGCTTTATTGAAAGCTATACAGGGAGATCGGTGATTTACCTGCCCCTCATCGATCATCTGTGCTATGCTGAGGACACGGGTATCGGATTAAGTATTAGAGCATTTGCACGAGTAATCATTCAAATAAAAATAAAAAAAATTGTGCTTTTTAAGTTTATTTAGCAAAAAATTAGAGCGTGAAAAAAATAAATTCCAGGATTGTTTCCCTCGCAGCTGAAGTTCTCCTTGTGCTGCCTCTGCACCACCATCTTGAAACTCCTCTCTGGTTTTCATCTCTCACATTTGCAGCAGACAGTTGCAATACTCGCCCTGCTCGTTAGAGCTTACAATCTAAAAAGGGACATTTAAAAGTTAACCATTAAAAATGTTGTGATTGTTGGATTCGTTAATCTTCTAAAATTCCACTTTGGGGGGGGGGTCATAATTCCAGCTGCACTCAGCCAAACCCAGAGGCGTACCTAACACGGGTTTTACCTAGGAAGACATTGATGTAAATCTGTACTTTGCCCCGGTAGACTGTTGTTGCAGAACACAACTGTATGTCTCTTCTGCAATAATAATACTTTCTGCCAGCAAGTCTGTAAGGATTGGACGCTGGATTGAGCGTGTACAATTCCTGCATGCCTTAGTGCCAAGATAAATTCGCACCCCTACGCATACGTGTGGGAGTTGTCATCCCAGGCCAGCCAATCTAAGTGTCTGAAGGCACACAACCTGGAAGATGTTAAAGGTTGAGAGGGAGCTTACAGATGTTGCATCGTACGGGGAACATGTGACTTGCTTCGCTGGGAAGGCAACCTCAGCTCTGTGTAAGCTTCACATTTTGACTAAAAGGGCAAGAGGTATATGTGCTGCTTCCTGACACCCCCCCCCCCCCCCCCAAAGAATAGGTGCAGGAACTCAACCATGCACCCCCCACTGCAGAAACGCTTTGAACAGGTGGTGTGGTAAAATTGCACAACGGGGAGGAATACTAGGAAGGCATTTTGATAGGTATCTGCTCCCACTTCCACTCAGATTGCCCTGCTTTACCCGCAGCCTTTTGGTACATGTCACGGGGAAGCTGCGGGACAATTTCAAAGTGTCACTTGCAACTCGCACAAGTGCAGTGGGGAGCCGACTATGAGGTCTCATCGAACGGTGGGTGTGGCCAAATTGCAGTGGGAGGATCTAGGAGGGGCAATTAATTCTAGGTGTGTTTATGTGCATTGCTCATGAATGAGCTGTGCACAGTCCAGGACTGCGCTACACATCGAGTAAAGGTTCAGGGATGCGCTGTGTGCAGCGTAAGGGAGTGCCCGCTGTGTGCAGCGTAGGGGAGTGCGCGCTGTGTACAGAGTGCAAGGTTCAGCTCTTTGAGTGGCTGTCCATATCTCGCTTCCACTCCTCCCTCTGGATGTGAGGGCCACATTAAATAGTATGGTGGGCCGGATTCGGCCCTTGGGCCTTGTGTTTGACCTGGGGTGTAGCGATAGAAAAAAAAGCCTTAACCCAAAGGTCTTGTGCTTTGTCCATGCAGAGCAAGGCCCTGGTTTTCCCCAATTGCCTTGTCCCGCACCCCTTTTGTTTTGCACTTTTTATTTTCCTCTCTTGACAGAAGAAAAGTCCTACATAAAAATGATCTACCTTACAGCAGTGGGGAGTGTTTAGGGTGGCCAGCTTAATGTGGTGTTTTTCCTTGCATGGGCAAAACATGGGGTAACATACAGTAAAATATGCATCACTTGATCAGGGCAATCCAGCTGCATTGGGTGACTGTACACTCATCATCCATACCTATATATCTCGCTATCTCCAATAAAGAGAGCTTTCTTGAAATCTTTCCGTAAACATGAAAGCTTGGAATCTCTGACTGCAAATCCTTGTTGGCTCAGTCTGCTTCCTCCATGATGGCAGCAGGATTAATCAGTTGGAAGACTGTAGAAGCTGTCACACCATGCATGCTCTACTGACACACGGGTCATTGCAACACTCCCCGTTTGGTGATTAAATTGAATGGAAGGTTCAGTTTTTGGCAGATTAGACCACATGGAAGTCTAATCTTGGCATTTTATTTATGACGTGCCACTGCGAGCAAAGTGGTGTATTCCTTGGCTGGGCCACTGCAGAGGAGAGGATCATATTGATCTTATGATACAATGAATGAGGGAGGTTCCATGTGTAGCGCCTGGTTACTTTAAGTACCGGTGTTCGTTAAATTTAGAGGGAGATCAGAGTGTAAACTCTGATCCAAATTGTTATGTGCAAAACAGGGCCTCTGTCTCAGCTTGGCTGTGCTGTGGGCTCATTCTGTTGTGCTAGGGTGTCTTTCCCGCCCCTGTGCAGTAGGTGGCAGCAGTGGAGTCAAGCTTTGGGTGCTCTTTCCCCAGCAGCCAATCAGGAGGGTTGAGCCTCGCTGTGCATGCTGAGGGAGGGTATTTATGGGGCAGACGCAATTGGTTTTGGGTTCTCCTTCATCCAGTGTGGCACCCACCTTTAGGGTGGCCACATCACGGCCTACCTGGCTGGGTATGAAGCCATGAATAAGCACTAATCCAGTGTGAAACGCGTCAGCTGTTTCCATTGCTGTATTTGCTGTTCGTTCAATAAAGACAACCTCAACGGTTTTTGGAGTGCGGCTATCAATCCTTCATTTATTTCCCATGTGCCACACAGTGTTCCTGGTTTCGGGGCAATTTTGCCCCCGAATATCTGAGCAGCGTTGGGGATCCAGTGAGCAACTGGGTTCCCAACTTTGAGGATCCCAATCGGTATTGCTGTTCGGTGGGGAGTCCGTCTGGGGAGCGCCATTGAGAAGCTGGCGATCTAAAAGGGCCTCGACAAACCACCGGAGATCAAGGTAGCCGGACAATGAAGGATTGATCACCTGTCAGGCTGGGTAATAAAGAGCACCTGTTGCGGACATTCCTTTACTTCTACTATATGCACCATTCACCCCTAGGAGTTTGGAAGAGCCACAAGGTAAATGTGCCACCCAAAACAAGCAGCAGCTCCTCCGGGGGTAGTGCTACACATACTTGGTGAATTTAGGGCTAACTTTCATGTCTAGCCTCTATCAGGACATAACTTTCAAGATGAACGGTAGACCTTGAACAAGAGACTCAAATTATAATTTGTCTGACCAAGTCTATCTAATGGCAGGTTAATACCAGGGGCAGTGGTAACAACAACCATTAGAACATTCACTATATTACCAAAAGTATTGGTACACCTGCCTTTTACACACATGTGAATTTTAATGGCGTCCATAGGGTTCAATATTGAGTTGGCCCACCCTTTCCAGCTATAACAGCTGTCCACAAGGTTTAGGAGTGTCTATGGGAATGTTTGACCATTCTTCCAGAAGCACGTTTGTGAGGTCAGGCATTGATGTTGGATGAAAGGCCTGGCTTTCAGTCTCTGCTCGGATTCATCAGGTTCTATCAGGTTCTATCAGGTTGAGGTCGGGACAACAGGGCAGGCCAGTCAAGTTCCTCCACCCCAAACTCGCTCATCCATGTCTTTATGGAACTTGCTTTGTGCACTGGTCCAAATCATTTGGTGGCTGGGGGGATTATGTTGTGGGGTTGTTTTTCAGGGGTTGGGCCCCTTGGTTCCAGTGAGGGGAACTCGGAAGGTGTCAGCATACCAAGACATTTTCGCCAGTTTTATGCTCCCAACTTTGTGGTAAAAGTTTGGGGATGACCCCTTCCTGTTCCAACGTGACTGCGCACTAGTGCACAAAGAAAGGTCCATAAAGACATGGATAAAGACATGGATGAGCGAGTTTGGGCTGGAGGAACTTGACTGGCCTGCAGAGTCCTGACCTCAACCCGATAGAACACCTTTGGGATGAATTGGAGTGGAGACTGCGAGCCAGGCCTTCTCGCCCACATCAGTGCCTGACCCAGTGCACTTCTGAAGGAATGACCAAACATTCCCATGACACTCCTAAACCTTGTGGACAGCCTTCCCAGAAGAGTTGAAGCTGTTATAGGTGCAAAGGTTAAGCCATCCCAATATTGAACCCTACAGACTATTATTTTAGTGTAGATTAAAATTGCAACTTTGGGCTCTTTGAGGTCTCCTCAATGTCTTTTATTTATTTTTTTTGGTCATATGACACCTGGGTTCCTCTTCAGATCATCTCCCAATGCTGGTTGACCTATCAAACACAGCGTGGCAGATGACATTGGTGCCACTTTTTTCACTCCTTTGCCATCTCAAGTGGTGTGTCTATAATGCCTTTACTCAAAGGGGTGTTCCAGCCTTGGTTTATGTTTAATAAAAGTCAGCAGCTATAAAAAGTGTAGCTGCTGGCTTTTAATAAACAATCACTTACCTGCTCCAAGGTTCCAGCGACGCGCCGGCCGGGGATCCGCTTCTCTCCCCCCCCCCCTCCCTGGCCGGCGTCCTCATCGTAACTGTGGGCACCCGGCCGTGACAGCCTTCGGCTTCACGGCCGGGCACCCACTGCGCATGCGCGAGCGGCACTGCGCATGCGCGCGGCCCGCTGCTGATTGGACAGGCGATCGCATGGGACCTGTCATGTGTCCCATGCGATCGCCTACAGCAGTGGTTCTCAACCTGGGGGTCGGGACCCCCTCGGGGGTCAAATGATGATTTGCCGGGGGTCACCAAATCCTGGGCTGTTCCTGAAGCCCGCACCGCTCTCCCAGCCTTTTTGTGGCCGCCCACTCAGTTTGTTCACAGCTGGGGTGCAAAGACTAGAGGTCATCTGACCGGTAAGGAATGTGAAGTGGGAGGGTCTGGAGGAGACCCTATCTCCTGATTTCGGCATAGGTGTCACTGCTGCGAGACGCCACTAAGTCGGGGACACAGTGAGTAACACTACCTGTGATTATACTTGCTATTAAAAGGCCCCACTACATTTCTCAGATCAGCAGATGACCTTCATCAAAAGGACCAAAGATGGCTGATCAGAACTCCCCCCCCCCCCCCCCCCCCCCCCCGAACTGCCACTGATCCACCCCCCCACCAGCACTGCCATTCATCCCATCCCCCCCACAAAGGAGTAAGAGAGGGAATACAAATATAGAATGCATGGAAGGGAGCGGAAAAGAGGGGGAGGAAGAAAGAAAAATTGAGAGAAAGAATAAGACAAGGAACAAGAAAGACAGCTAGAGAGAGGGATGGGGAAAAAGAAAAACCAAAAAATAGGCGTTCCTAAGACAAGGCGTAGTTGATTGACGTGCTGGTAAAGCGCGTCATGCCTTCCGAAAATACCCGAAGTGACACTCGGCAATTTACGGCGCCTGCGCAGTCAGCTCTACACGGCAGGCGCAGGTGCCGTATAGAGCTGTAAACAGCCGAGTGTCACTTCGGGTATTTTCAGAAGGCGTGACGCGCTTTACCAGCACGTCAATCAACTACGCCTTGTCTTAGGAACGCATATTCCCCGCAGGAATCCCCGCTCGGAGCCAGATAAGAACCACGATAAAATGGTAAGTACAGCAAAAAAAAACTGATGTCAGCAGTATGCTTTATCTAATGGCAGATAGTTGATTTTAAGGGTGAACCTCCGCTTTAATGTTCCTGGGTTAGGGGCACAATTTACTTGTCTTGCCTTGGGTGCTGACAACTTCCGCTAAGAAAAATCATTTTACCATTAGGGGTCCCCACAACTTGGGAAATTTTATCAAGGGGTCACGGCACTAGCAAGGTTGGGAACCACTGGCCTACAGGGAGGGGCTGCTGTAGGCGATTAAGCTTCATCGCCTAACCAGCCCCTCGGCGGAAGGAGGAAGTGGGACAGGACACTCCCCCCCCCCCCCCCCCCCCCCAAAAAAATTACATGCCAAATGTGGCATGTAAGGGGGTGAAGAGTGGGATAAGCGGAAGTTCCATTTTTGGGTGGAACTCTGCTATTATTTATAATTGTTATTTTAACCTAATGATACCAAAGTGCTTTGGGTGCCTTCAGGGGTTTTGAAGTTTTTATCTTCTGAAATCAGACGAAAACTAGAACCCAAATTTTATACGGCTTTTTATATTTAAGTGGAACACTTGAAAATTGTTTATTTTCCTAAGACAATTGGTATAATCATTGCTATGTATGTGAAATGAATGCAGGGAGTACTTTGTTGAAGCGTGGCAAGTTGTAGAGCTGTGCGCTGGAAAGTTAGGTGGGTGTAATGCGCTACGTTTTTTTAGCAGCTGCCAGTCCGGGGTGGGTGGGGGCCTGGGGGCGCGCATTATTGGCAACTTAAATTACAACAAAAGTTTTATTCCGGAAGGTCGGCTTCCAAGTAACAAAGTGGTTGTGAAGGCTTCTTTTTTTTAAACCTTCGTGCATTCTATGCATTAAGATGAAAAAACTTCAGTGTGCAGCAGCCCCCCCCCCCCTCCCCCAATACTTGCCTAGGTCCAATCTCAATCCAGCGATGTGCATGAGATCTGGGTCTCTCCCTCCTGATTGGCTGAGATGCAGGAGCCATTGGCTCCCGCTGCAGTCAATCGCAGCCAGCCAGTGAGTGGGGGTGAGGCTTTGTGTTAACTATGGACGGCTCGGGAGCGAACACATACACTAGTGTCCCCACAGAAAGCAGCTTGCTATGGGGGGCACTCGGCAAGGGGGAGGGGCCCAGATTGCTGAAGAGAGCAGGGCTGCTATGTGCAAAACCACTTTTTTTTTTTTTAAACAAATTGCTTTCCTTTACAGTTCAATAACTGTTTTCCCATCCTAAATTCCAGGACAGGTAACAGGAAGTATTGGAGGAGTTTTCCATAGAAGACACTGGAGGCTAAGGTAAGGCCTGTCCTAGAATATAGAGAATGTTTTCTTTTCTGCAACATAGGTACATAAATTGTATATTGGTGCATAGGGAATGTGGAATTTTAGAAGGGGGGAAAAAAAAAAAGGTGAACTTTGACTTTAATATCATGGCATGTGTACCACTCGTGGGTTTCATATGCTTGCTCTGGGCAGGACACAGTAGGACTTGACATTTTAAAGTTGGGAATGGAGTCTGTAATGAGAGTCACTTCTATACTGCCAAGAAGCTATCACAATGGTAATCCCCCCAACCACTAGACTGAGCTTGATAAGTATTTACTGGCTTCTGTGACCATGTTGGTGAGAGTTGTGATTGAACTCAATGATGAAGATATCAGGCAGCGGGATCATCATTGGAAGCCCACTGGAAGGGGAAAAAGACCACAGTGGCAAGGAGTCACCTACCTGGTCAATCCTCACCCAGCATACCCAGGGCATTTAGAAAGCAAACCAAAAGTGCACTTATCTGTGCATGAGTTTGGGCAACACTGGGTTAAAAAAAGCGACCTGTCAGATTCCATGTTATTCTGTAAACATTGTTCTGTTGTGATTGATGGCCTATGATGAACTGGCTGAACAAGCCCGTCAGCGATGACACAATCGGCGTTGCATTCTCAGCTGGAGTACTCCCAACTGCAAATATGTAGAGTTTGCATTGGAGTTGTGTACATGTCTACTATAACCAGTAAAGTTCAGTTTTTGGTAGGTGCATGGGAGGCGACCACTTAATGCTTTCTTGTACATTCCTCCTAATGGAAAACTGCCGTTGAGTTCTTGGCTTGGCACACGTATGGTCATTATAAGGGGCTGCTATTCTCCTGTGTTCAATTTTATTTTTTTATTTTTTTTTATACATTTTTATAATACGGTGAATGCAACAGGAATAGTGAGCCTTGGGGTGGGGTTAGGTACACTCCTTTTTATAATCATGGCCGCTTCTACCTTCCTTCTTTAGGCAGTCGTTCCTTGGTTTTGCCAGTGCTCCCTACTTTTTTATTTTTTTTGGGCCTGATGACCAGGACTTCCAAGTTTCTACAATTTCAGTTCTGTTAGATCTGTATATGTTAGATATGTACTGGCATGCAATACCGCATGCGGCCAGAGGTGGGGCACCGGAGAGCCTCGGGAATGGACGGAAAGGCCAAAGGACAGCTCGGGAATGGAGCATTTCCGTGTCTTTCTGAGCATTCCCGGACAGCGCTGTTTGGCTCAGCTCGGCTTCGGCACCACCCCACCTCAGGCCAAACGCGGTACTGCACACCACTTTGGCCTGAATCCTGCTCCTGTTGCGAGGCAACACTCGCAAACCGAGTTAGGATTTTTTTTTAAATACAGTGCTCTTATTGCGAAACGCTTGTTAACCACGTTACTTGCAATCTGAGGTTCCATTGTATAACTAAAGGTGAGACTTTTTTTTTTAATTTTATTTTTTGGATAGAGGGGAATGGATTAGAACACCTCACCCTTTCTGTTTTGTCCTGTTTACCATTAGCATTGAAAGTAAAAGAAAATGCCAATTTTTGGGTTGTCCCCAGAAAAGTAAGAGGGGAAATCATCTAATAGTGACATTAGTTCTGGTGATCCTCTTAATTTGTAGGAATTTCCTCTCACTTCCTGTTTAGCTATGGGACAGGAAGGAAGGGTAAATCTCCCTAATGGGACACAGACAAAACCTTACAGGGGTTATAACCTTCCCTTACTTCTTCCAAAAAAAAACGTTTTGCTTACAGTAGATTAGTCCCAAGATTTATATAATTTGACCCGGTGGGTAGGCAAAGCCGACTGCGCCATTTACAAACTGTAGCAGAGGAGCTTTCTCTCGATGATGCCGACAGCTTCTGCAACGAGAAGCGAGAATGCGGCCGGCTGGTCCACACCTAATTGGGAGGCTTCCTACGAGGAGATGGTGTAGTCCCTTCAATTTCCGTACTCCTCTGGAACCTCTCCTTGCTGCTATGCTCTGACAGACAGAAAACCCGTCCCTATCCTAGCCACTCGCCAAAAACGCGAGAGCCACCGTCCTATCCTACATAAATACTGTACTGGCCCAAGATGGCTGCCGAGATCACGAGGGGCACTGGGGCCCTATCGGATAGCTGTTCTCAAGGAGGAAATCGTAGAGGAACCTCACGACTTCCTTCCCCCTTCTGCATTGCTGCTTTGGTTGTGTGCCATCTACAGTGGGGAGTACAGACTGCACCCGCCTACATGGCCTCCACCTCTACAGCTGGACTTTTTTTTTTTATTATTATTATTATTTTTATTTATTTTTATTTATTTTTCTATATATTTTTTTTTTTTTTTTTGGTCCTGGTGACACAAAAGAGGACTTGTTGTTGTTGTTGTAGTGGGTGTAGAAGCCAAAAAAAGGAAAGTAATGATGAACTAAATGGCCACTCCGGCCAAACCACCAAATAAAGTGCAAGAATAGTTCCTTGCTGACAATTGAGTCCCGTATCTGAGGTTTATTTTAGATTGTGTTGTAGCACAGGATTTGAACCATCACTGGTTTTAGTAGCGGGGTGGGCAATTGTAGACAAGCACCAGAATGTTACACAGGACCTTCTTGGTTTGTAGCATCACTCTTGGTCCTCATGGCAGACATGTGCAGGGTAATGTGTGTATGCTGGGCACAATGATGCTATCTCTTCAATCGGAATGGGTCACGTGGCTGTCGCATGACTTTAGCAGTCTGAGTTTTCATGCTGCAAAGATTCCTCTGATTGGAAATCACACAAGCATGTTATAATTAAGCAGAAATGCCACAGTGACTCACGGGTCACAGCTGTCAGTCTCTGATAATCTTGTATCATAAGCTGTTTAATGATGAAACATACAATGCAAAATGAGAAATTGGGTATGAAAAAAAATCCAGGAAAATGCAATCCTTACTATAGGCTCTCTTTTGCCATTTCTTGCTCAAGGTGCTGTTTGAGGCCCTTGCCTGTAAGAGCTGCCTGACCCGAGATTGTCCTCTACAGAATTGTTTTTTACTTACTATATACTGTAATTATACTAATTATGAATCCAGTGTCTGATATTTATTTATAACCTCCGGTGCTAATTCCAGGGCAGGCTTAGCTTTCCAGTAGTGTCCAGGATTCACCTAGGTTTTGAATCCTGTGTCCGGGTTTCAGTCCAGCTGAAATCCGGACACCTTATTCAGGCTGGGCTGTGGCTCCTCAAGTAACCAAGATAGTAGCATACAAATCTGTCGCTGTCTGGGAGCTGCGGGCTGACTTGGCATCAAAGAAGGGTGGGGCGATGGGGCCAGCAAGAGTAATTTGGTCACACCCACTGTTTGCCGCATTGCGTCTCTCCTTGGGCACCTAAATAAGTCCCAGGTCTTTTATAAATCCTATAGTGTTTATTGCAAAAAAATAAAAAATAAAATGGCATTGTGCAACCAAAAGTGTTCGGGTTGGACTTAAAGAAAAGGTGGCAACCGTGCTTTCCACAATGGCCTTTAATCTGGATGTGATCCTCCTTGCTGTAACAGCAAATGGTTGCCTGGACAGATTCCCTGGCCCATCATAATGCACAAGAAGGTGGCTTCTTACCATAGATGTGCGCAGCCTGTTGCATCAGAGCTCAAAAACACGGTACCGATCTCTCACTGTGTTCATTCAGAAAGAGAAGGGGCCAGTAAATGACATTGCCCCTTTCCCCCACTCATTCTGAAATATCATCTATGTATGCCCACTGCAGTAACCAATGGGAGATGTGGGAAGCCAGCCATGTTGTGGGAGGGGACATTGGGCAGCATGGGGAATCTGCACTACAGGAAGTGATTAGGTTATGCCTGGGCACACTGGCACACCCTGTGCGCACGCCTATGCTTTTTACTATTTTAAAAGGGGACCTCGGCAAACCATAGACGGCAATATTTATTCTATATATTCTGTGTATGTGCCAGTCATTTATTGGCACATCTTTTCCACATTAGCTTTGAAACGACTTGGCTACCCATAATAGTCTAGTATCTTATTG